>NW_020868986.1:565927-570927 GCF_003789085.1 Penaeus vannamei | reverse complement strand
AAACACAGAAGAAGAAGAAGAAGAGGAAGAGGAGACAGCGGAAGAGGAAGACTCAGAAGACTCAGAAGAAGAAGAAGAAGAAAAGAAAAAAGAAATAGCAGAAAAGGAGACCACATCGGCAGAAAACCGTCGCTGTTCCCCTCGATGGCAAGTGCCTATCATTAACGTCGACATTGCCCCTCCCCCCCCCCCTCTTTCACCCCCTCCTCCCCCCCTCTTTCTCCCCCCTCCCTCCTCCCCCCCCCTCCCTCCCCCTCACTCTTTCACCCCCTCCCCCTCTTTCTCACCTCACCCCTTTGGCCACTCTTTGTCCCCTTCCGTCCCCTCTCGCCCTTCCGTTTCTCCCCCCCCCCCCCTCTTCCGACTCTCTCCTCGCTTGGTCACTTCCTTCTTTTTTCCTTTTTTTTATCTCGATTCCTTCCTCCTCTCCCCATCTACTTATCTCGTCCTTCCCTTCCTCCCCCTCTTTGCCTTCTTTCCTTCCTCTTTCTCCCTTTGTACTTCCTCCCTTTCTGCGTTTCTATTCTCTTTAAGTCTTTCTCTCCTTCTTTCTGTCTCTCCTCTTCTTCCTCCATTCCTCCTTCTCACTTTCTCCTCCCTCTCTCCCTTCCTCCTTCTCCCCCTCCTTTCCTCTTCTCTTCTCTCTATCTCCTCTTCATCTCCTTATTTCCTCTTCCTTCCCTATAGCATTCTCCCTCTCCCTTGATTCCTCTCTTCTTCCTATCTCTTCCTCTCTCGCCATTTCATCGTCTTCTCCCCCCCCGTTTTCACCCTTCCTTTTATTCGCCCTCTCTCTCTTCTCCTTCTTTTTTCCTTTTCCTCTTCTCTTCTTCCTTTTCCTCTTCTCCCTCCTTCCTCCCTTTCCTCTTCTCTTCCTCCTTCCTCCCTTTCATCTTCTTCCTCTCCTCTTCTCCTCCCCATCTCATGTTTACTCCTCTCTCATTTCTATCTCTCTCATTCATATCATATTCTAGTTTTATCTACTTCATTATCGTGTCTATTGCTTTCTCCTTCTTTTATTCTTCTCACCTTCTACTTTCCTTCTTCTTCCTCTCTTTCCCTCCTCTTTCTCCTTTCCCTCCTCTTCCTCCTTTCCCTCCTCTTCCTCCTTTCCACTCTCTTCCTTTTTCTCCCCTCCCATCTTTCTCCCACTCTCCCCTCCTCATTTCTGTCTCTGTTCTTCCTCCCCTCCCTTTTTTTATTTCAACATTCCACACCCACGCCTTCTCCCCTCCTCTCTCCCTTCCTTCCTTTCTTATACAGTCTCCTCCTCCTCTCTTCACTCCTTCCTTTCGTACTTTTGCTCTCCCTTACCTCCATTCGCCTCTCTTCGTCCCCACTTCCTCCTTCCCTGCCCCTCTCTCCCCCTTCTCCCCTCCTTCCTCCTCTCTCCCTCTCTTTTGTTTTCTCTCTCTCCCCACTCTCCTTCTTCCTCCCTTCCTTTTCTCTTTCAACTCCCTCTCCTACCTTCCTTCCCTTTCCTTCCTCCTCCTCACTCCCCACTTCCTCCTCCTCCTCCCCCACTTTCCCTCTCCTACGTCTCTTCTCTTTTCCCCACTCTCGCCCCTCTTTTTCCTTCCGCCCGCTCTCTCCTCTCCTACATTCATTCCCTTTTCTCCACTCTCCCGCCCCACTTCCTCCACCCTCCCCCCTCTCCCCCACTTCCTCCACCTCCACCCATTCCTCGCCTTCTCCACTTCTCCTCCTCACTCCTCCTCCCCGCTCTCCTCTCCTATTTTCTTTCCGCTTTCCTCCCCTCTCCCTCACTTCCTCCTCCTCGCTCCCCACTCTCCTTCCGCTCCCCCACTTCCTCCACTCTCCCCGCCCACTTCTCCTCTCCTATCCTTCCTCTCCTCCTCCCCCGCTTTCCCTCTCCCCTACTTCCTCCACCTCCTCCTCCACTCTCCCTCCCCCTCACTTCCTCCACCTCCTCCTTCTCCCCCGCACCCCTCTCCCCACTTCCCTCATCCTCCTTCCTCTCCCCCGCTCCCCCTCCCCCCCCTTTCCTCCTCCTCCTCCTGCTCCTCCCCCGCTCTCCCTCCCCCCCACTTCCTCCACCTCCTCTCCCCCACTTCCTCCTCCTCCTCCTCCCCACTTCTCCTCTCCTACTTCCTTCCCTTTTCTCCCCCTCTCCCCCCACATCCTCCTCCTCCTCCCCCGCTCTCTTCCCCCCTACATCCTCCACCTCCCCCCCCTCTTCCTCTCCCTCCTCCCCCTCCCCTTCTCACGATGACTGTTTCACAAGCGACGCCCGAAGTGAAGTGCCGTTGAATAAGGCCAATAGAAAGTCCTAATCACCAGCTAATATCTTCTCCCTCCTCCTCTTCCTCCTCCCTCTCTTCTCCACTTTCTCCTCCTTCTTCGTCGCATCCTCTTTCCTCCCTCTCTTTTTTTCTTCTGGTCCTTCTATTTTCCTTCTGCTCCTTCTCTTCTTCCTTCTCCTCCTTCTCCACTTCCTCCTCCTTCTTCGTTACTTCCTCCTTCCTCTCCTTTTTCTTTTTCCCCGTTTCTTCTGTTTATTTTTTCGTCTTCTTCTTTCATCGTCTCTTCTTTCTTCTTTTCCTCTTCTTCCTCCTTCTCCCCTCTTCCATTTCTTCTACTTATTCCTTATTCATCTCTTCCTCATCGTCTCTTCCTCCTCCTCCTTCTTCCCCTCTTTTTTTTTCTTCTCTAATTTTTTTTTTGTTTATTCCTTCTTCTCTTCTCATCTCCTCCCTCTCTCTCCTCTCATAAACTTGCTTCTCCTCTTCTTCCTCTTCCTCTCTCACTCTCCTTTCTCCACACCGTCTTATTTCCCTTGTCTATTTTCTGATCCCCTCTCCATCCCGTTATTCCCTCTTATCGCCATCTCCCCTTCCACCCTCTCCAATTCCATTATTCTCTCTTATCCCATCTCCCAATTCCATTCGCCTTCCTTCCATTTCCCCCTTTTTTTCTACTGCTAATCACCGGTCTCTCTCACCTGCTCCTTCTCTCTCTCCTTCGCTCCTTAGCGTCTCACTTCTGTCTCGCGCACTCTTTCACCGTTTATTTTATTTCGTTATCCCCCTTTTCTCCGCGCTTGACGTAAAGCACCTCTTTGTCTCATTTCCATTTTTTTTTTTCTTGGGGAGTTGGGAGGTATGAGAGAGAGAGAGAGAGAGAGAGAGAGAGAGAGAGAGAGAGAGAGAAGAGGAGAGCAGAAGGAAGAGAGAAGAGAGAGAGAGCAGGGAGAGAGAGAGAAGAGAGAGAAGCAGAGGAGTATAGGAGGAGAGAGAGGAGAGAGAGAAGAGAGAGAGAGAGACGAGCAGATAGAAGAGTAAAAGCGCAGAGAGAGAGAAAGAGGTAGAGAGAAAGACACCGAGAAAGAAATATCTAAATGATACGAAAAAAACAAAACAAAACAAAAACAAAATGAAAAAAAAAAAAACGAAACAGGGACAAAAGAGAAGAGAGAGATAACAAGAAAACAAAACTAACTCGCTAGCATTTGTCAGAGTCATCATTAAAGCAACAAAGTGCCGTGATTATGTGCTTACACTCCCGCCCCCTTTCGCCTTCCTCCCCCCTCTCCTTCTCCCTCCCTTTCCCTCTTCCCTTTCTCCCTCCCCCGCCCCCTTTCGCCCTCCTCCTCCCTTCTCCTTCTTCTCTCTCCTCCTCCCTCTCTTCCTTTCCTCTTCTCCTCCCCTCTCCCTCCTCCTCCCCTCTTCCTCCTTTCTGACTTCTGCTTCCTTCCTTTCTCTCTTCCTCCTCCCTTCTCCTTCCTTCTCTCTCCTCCTCCTTTCTCCTTCCTTTCTCTCCCTTCTCTCCCCTCTCCCTCCTCTCCCTCTCCTTCCCTTTCCTGACTTCTCACTTCTCCTTCCTTTCTCTCCCTCTCCCCTCTCTCCCTTTCTCCCTCACCCTTCCTTTTTCATCTTTTTCCCCTCCCTACTCTCTCTCTCCTTCTCCTATCACCTCTTTCCCCTACTCTCCTGTCCTCTCTTTCCTTTCCTCCTCCTCTCTTCCAACTTTCTCGCTATTCCTCCCCTCTTCTCCCTCTTTTCCCCTTCCACTCTCACTCCTTTCCCCTTCTCCATCCTTCCCCTTTCCTCCCTCTTCCTCCTTTTCCTCATCTCCTTCCCCCCCTCTCCTTCCTCCTTTCCCCTTCTCCCCCTCTCCCTCCTTCCCTATTCCCCTCCCTTCTTTCCACCTTCCTCTTCTCTTTTTCCTCCTCTCCCCCCTTCCCCCTCGCCTCCTCTCCTTCCACCTTCCTCCTCTCTTTTCCCCCTCTTCCTCCTTCCCCTACCTCCCCCATTCCCCTCCTCTCCCTCTCCCTCCTTCCCTATTCCCCCTCCCATCTCCTTTCCTTGCCCTTCTCATTTCCCCTTTTCCCCCTCTCCCTCCTCTCCCTTTCCCCCCTTCCCCTCTCCTTTCCCCTCTCCTTTCCCCTCCCCTCTCCTCCCCTATTCTCCCCCTCTCTCCTCTCTCCCTTCTCCCTCTCACGTACCACGATGGCCCATCAGATCGGGACGTTTTCCCGTGCGCTCGCTAATTATCGTTCTTCACATAAATAACACGGGGAAAATTACGGAATTGATCGCATGTCCCCGGGTGTTACGTAAACACGGGCGTCCGTTGTGTATCCATCTTCTGGTGTTTGAAATCGATCCGTGTTGTGTCTGATTGATTATTGTAGATTATTGATCTTTGTGTGTGGTGTGCGTGTTGATTCGCGTGGATATACGTACACTTATATGCATGTACGTGCACACAGAAGCATACACAAACGAAGACGCGCTTACATACATGCACATATACACGGAAGCACACGCAAATGAACACACAAAACACACACACACACACACACACACACACACACACACACACACACACACACACACACACACACACACACACACACACACACACACACACAACACACACACACACACACACATACATAAACACACACACACACGTACTAACATATACATACAAATACATACACGCACATAACTTGGAAAATCTAATGTCACAGCGCC
>NW_020868986.1:558427-560927 GCF_003789085.1 Penaeus vannamei | reverse complement strand
GGAGAGAGACGGCGAGAGCACGTATCTCCCTGCCTGCAAATCCCGCTAAACCGACATACCCCTTTCAGTCCTTTTACATCGACATCCAATATGCATAATTTTCGGCTAAAACGGTGTGGTTGGTTATGAACTGCGGTGCTTTTTTTTTTGGACGGGAATGAGGGGGGAGAAATATGTATATAATGTTTATGCAAAATTTGAAAAAAAGAGGAAAGAAAAAAAATGTTTTTTTGGGTTTGCATTTCTTCGAGTTTTTTTTCATTAATAATGCTAATTATTATGTTATTATTGCTATCATAACTAGTGCCATTATAATGATTATCGTTTTTCATCATTATTAATTTTATCAATATTATAATCATCATTTTACAACTATCATTATCATCATATTATAATTTTCATTATTATTATTATGATTATCACATCATCATTATTTTCGTTTTTTTCATTATCATTTTTATTGATCTTGCTATTGATATCAGCCTCATTATCATCATCACCATTGGTATCATTACAATTATAAGAATTTTTATTGTCATTATCATAATTGTTTTTATGATCTTAATTTTTATTTTAACTATCATTATCAGCATTATTGCTACTACTATCATTATCATTACTATTTTATCATTATTATCATAATTATCATTATTATTATTATCACCATTATTATTATCATCATCGTTATCGCTATCATCATCATTATCATAAAAATAACAGAAAGTCTGATGCTACGTCTTGCCCCCCCCTCCTCCCCCCCCCCCTTCCTTCTAACATTCCCCAAAAACTCAAATTCTATTTTTCAAAACTTTCCTGTCAATAATGAAAAAAGACAAAAAAGAAAAAGAAAAACAGAATTGTTTTCAATCTTCGTCCAAACTTTCGCCTTAATAAATTTTCAAAAAAAAAAAAAAAAAAAATCATTAGTTCTGATTAAGACTTTTATCTTTCTTTTTCATAATATAAAATAAATACATTTTCTTTCTTTCTTAAACACATATTCAATATCTTTACGATCTTCCTTAGAAATGATAGTCAGCAATACCAACGCCCCCCCTCCCTCCCCCCCCACCCCCTCCCCCTCCCCACCCCACACCCCCCACGCCGCAAAATGTTCAACATTAAGGGAGAATATATGCGTTCTGTCAGCACAGTATTTGCAACGATGGCCGTAGTAGCTGCAGTTATGATATTCAGGAAATGTCGCTGTTAGCCGAATTTTACTGCCTTTTATTACTCTCTGACTCTGTGACTTGCTCTCTCTCTCTTTCTCTCTGTATTATTTGCCTCTTCTCCATTTTCTCTCATTCGTTCGTGGTCTCTTTGTCTCCCGATTTTTTTTGTTTGTTTGTTTGTTTGTCTTTCTGTTTGTATGTTTGCTGCGTATTTGTGTTTGTATGTATCCGTTTCTCTCTCTATCTCACTTTCTTTCTCTCTCTATATGTATTTTTCTTATCTTTTCTTTTCTCTCTGCCTCTTTTTATCTCCCCATCCCTTTAACCATCTATCCATTCATCTTCCTGCCTCTCTCTCTCTCCCTCTCACCATTCTTCCCTCTCCCTCCTCTTCCCCTTCCCCCCTCCCTCTCTCTCCCTTCTTCCCTCCTTTTTTTTCTCTCTCTCCCCTCCCCCCTTTTTCTCTCTCTCCCTCCCTCCCTCCCCTCCTTTTCTCTCTCTCCCTCCTCCCCTTCCCTCTCCCTCTCCTACCCCTCTTCCTCCCTCCTACCCCCTCTGTCCCTCCTCCTTCCTCTACCCCTTTCTCTCTCTCTCCCTTCCCTCCCTCTCCCTCTCTCCTACCCCCTCTGTCCCTCCCTCCTTCCTCTACCCCCTTTCTCTCTCTCCCATTCCCTCCCTCTCTCTCTCTCTCCTACCCCCTCTGTCCCTCCCTCCTTCCCTCTACCCTCTCTCTCTCTCTCCCATTCCTCTCCCTCTCCTTCTCTCTCTTCCCCTCTCCCCCTTTCTCTCCTCCCTCCCTCCTCTTTTCTCTCTCTCCCTCCCTCCCCTCCTTTCATTCCCCCCCTCTCCCTCTCCCTACCCCTCTGTCCCTCCCCTCCTTCCCTCTATCCCCCTTTCTCTCCCTCCCTCCCTCTTTTTCTCTCTCTCCCATTCCCTCCCTCTCCTCTCTCCTACCCTCTCCCCATTCCCTCCTCCCCTCCTTTTTATCCTTCTCCCTCCCTCCAACCCCCTCCCTCCCTCCCCCCCTTTTTCTCCCTCTCCCTCTACCCTCTCCCCCTTCCCTCTACCCCCTTCTTCCCCCTCCCCCCCCTCCCTCCCTCCCCCATGTTTCAGGCGACGAGCGGAGGCGAGCATAGGCCGGCGTGGGCAAGTCTCGCAGTTAAGTGAAAAATCTGCCTAAAAAAAACAACCCGCACCGCACGGGAGATTGCATTTCCGTTGGTTCTGCTGTTTAGGAAGGATCAGCTGAGTCCAGTTCGCTTATTCTCCTTTCGCTGCCTTGATCCTTCTTCTTATTTCTTATTATTTCTTCTTTTCTTTCTTTT
>NW_020868986.1:550927-553427 GCF_003789085.1 Penaeus vannamei | reverse complement strand
TATATATATACATACATATATATATATATATATATATATATATATATATATATATATATATATGTGTGTGTGTGTGTGTGTGTGTGTGTGTGTGTGGTGTGTGTGTGTGTGTGTGTGTGTGTGTGTGTGTGTGTACACACACATATATGTATGTATACACACATTATTCTGTGTGCACGTGTGTCTGGACAAACTGCTGTTCCCCCGACCCTTCCTCCGCCGAGCCGCGAGAACCAAAATCCCTTCGACTTGTTCACTCGCCGTTCCATCACCTATGACTCCATCATCCTCATGCCATGACTCATGACAGTGAGTCCCCGGAGAGACGAATAGGTCCGTGACGTCCTTGTTCCCCTCCCCCTCCCCCCCCTTCCCGTGACTCCCCCCACCTACTCACACGTTCTGGTTTGTGCTTCATAAAGGATGTTGGATCAACTAAGTTTTTTTTTATCACTTCTCTTTCCTCCTCCTCCTCCTTCTTCCTTCTTCTCTTCTTCTCTTCCTCTTTGTACACCTGTGTTTTTTTCTTCTTCTCCGTCGTCGTTTTTCGTTTTTTTTAACCTCCTTTTCTTCCTCTTCTCAATCTTCCCTTTTTATTCCTCTTCTTCCTATTGCTCCTTCTCCACCCCTTCGCTTTCCTCTCTCTCCTCTTCATTTAGCTTTTCCTCCTGCTCCATCTCCTCCTTCTTCTTCCTCCCTTTACTTGCCTTCTTTCCTCTCCTCTTTTCTTCATCTCCTCCTCGTCTGCCATTCCCGTCCCTTCTTCCTTCTTCTTCTCCTCCTCTCCCATTTCCCTCCCTCTCTTTCTCCTCCTCCTCCTCCTCCCTTTTCTCCCCCTTCTCCCATCCCAGCATCCCTCCTCTCCTCCTTCTCACCCTTTCACCTCTACCCCATCCCCCCCCCTTCCCCCACCCTGCACCTCCCTGCCGAAGGTCTTCCCTTGACACCGTCGGATTCATCACTAAAACATATGATGATTTTTGAATACGTTCGAGAGGCGCGCGAGCGAGATTTCCGTCGTCAGCGCCATCTCTTGGCCGGCGGGAAAAAACACACCCACGCCTTTGTTCCGTGGCGTGGGTGGGTGGGGAGGGGGGAGGGGAAGGGGAGGGGGGAGAAGGGGAGGAAGGGGAAGAAGGGGAGGGGAAGCAGGGGAGGGGGAAGAAGGGGAGGGGAAGAAGGGGAAGAAGGGGGGGATGTGGTAGGATGAAGAGGGAAAGGGTGGGAGGAGATGGTAGGGGAAGAAGGAGAGGGGGGGAGGGGGAAGGAAGGAAAGGGGAGGAGGAAGAAGGGAAGGGGGAGGGGGGAAGGGGAGGAGAGGGGGAAGAAGGGGAGGAGTAGGGGTGAGAAAGGGGTAAGTGGAAGAGGGAAAGGGCAGTGGAAGTGGCAGGGGAAGAAGGGGAGGGGGGAGGGGGAAGAGGTGGAGGGGAGAGATAGGGAAGAAAATGAAAAGAGGAAGAAGAGGAAGGGAAGTAAGAGCAAAGGAAAGGGAAAGAGGGAGGAGGAAGGGGAGGAAGAAGAGAGGGGAGTGTAAGGGAACGCGAAGGAAGAAGGAAGAATGAACAGAAAGAAGGAGAGAGGCGAGGGAGATGAGGACAAGAAGGTGGAAAATGAGAAACAGGAATGTAGAAGAAGCACGAAGAGGAAGATGAGGAGGAGGAGGAGGAAGAGGAGAAGGAGGAAGAGGAGGAGGAGGAGAAAGAGGGGATGGGAGAAAGAGGATGAGAAGGGGAAGAGGAGGAGGAGAGAAAGAGGAGAGGAGGAAGAGGAGGAGGAGGAGTAAGAGGAGAAAGAAGAGGAGAAGGAGAAGGAGAAGGAAGAGGAAGAGGAGGAAGAGGAGGAAGAGGAAAAAGAAGCATAAAAAATAAAACAAAAACAAAAGGCATAGTAAGATTTAAAGAATTAGGGATTTTTTTTGTCAGAATTTCCTCCATAAATATCACAGAATTTACCGCCTTTTGTAAGCATAAAACACGGACTGTTTGAATCTTTCCAAACTTAAATATCAACAAATTATTTTCGTTTACTGCCATTAACATTACCTTCGTTTTATTTAATCTTAATTTCATTTTGTTTATCATTTCCAATTATTATCCTCTATTCCAAATTTATTATTATTATTCCAAAACCTCATATCATTTTTTTATTTAATATTTTTCGAAATATGTTTCAGGGATTTTTTTTGAGATTATTAATAAAAAAAAACAGTTATCCCTGAGTTGCCAATTAGGAGGTAATCATAATTATGAGATGGGAATAATAATCACGTGATGGGCATTATGGCAATAAGATTGTGATTGAGATAATGAGGTGATGAAAAATATTGTAAAGTGGGAGTTGTGGTTATGAAATGGAGGTGAGAATTGTGAGAGGATGATAATGATGATCATGATTAGGAAGCAGAAGTGATACCTTAAGTAGAGGAATCTAAATGGATTTAGGGATTATGATATGTATGTGAGACGATTACGAGGATCAGGAAATGGAGTTGATAATCATG
>NW_020868986.1:525927-540927 GCF_003789085.1 Penaeus vannamei | reverse complement strand
TAGGAAAAGAAGATGGAAATTAGTGTGGAAGATAAAACGGAAAGACTGTTGATATTTGAGAATGCTTAGAGGAAAAAAATATAATAATGTTTAGCTTTTGAAACGGGTCTTTGCAGGCCCATCCACCTACCCATTTGCACGCTTACACATACAAGACGTGAGAGAGAGAGAAGGAGAGAGAGAGAGAGAGAGAGAGAGAGAGAGAAGAGAGAGGAGAGAAGAGAGAGAGAGAGAGAGAGAGAGAGAGAGAGAGAGAAGAGAGAGAGAGAGAGAGAGAGAGAGAGAGAGAGAGAGAGAGAGAGAGAGAGAGAGAGAGAGAGAGAGAGAGAGAGAGAGAGAGAGAGAGAGAAGAAGAGAGAGAGAGAGAGAGAGAGGAGAGAGAGGAGAGAGAGAGAGAGAGAGAGAGAGAGAAGAGAGAGAAGAGAGAGAAGAGAGAGATAGAGAGAGAGAGATAGAGAGAGAGAGAGAGAGAGAGAAGAGAGAGAGAAGAGAGAGGAGAGAGAGAGAGAGAGAGAGAGAGAGAGAAGAGAGAGAGAGAGAGAGAGAGAGAGAGAGAGAGGAGAGAGAGAGAGAGAGAGAGAGAGAGAGAGAGAGAGGAGAGAGAGAGAGAGAGAGAGAGAGAGACAGAGAGAGAGAGAGAGAGAGAGAGAAGGAGACAGACAGACAGAGAGAGAGAGAGAGAGAGAGAGAGAGAGAGAGAGAGAGAGAGAGAGAGAGAGAGAGAGAGAGAGAGAGAAGAGAGAGAAGAGAGAGAGAATCCTAAAATAGCACACACACATGAAATTCCTGATCTCATGCCCTATATCCTCTACATTCTTCCCATCAAAAGCCAAGCAAACTGAAAATACCAATAATAATAGTAAAACATAAGTAAAATAAGTAATAAGTAAAAAAAAAAAAAAAAAAAAAAAAAACACACACAAAACACACGGGATCCCATAAGTTCCGTAATATGGCACCGATGCCACTACAATTAACATCAAATACCCAAACCTCTGGCTTTGTCTCCCGCATTCCTTCTCACAAGAATCCGACCAGCATAACACGCACACAAAAGCCATCGGATTAGATGTCCAATTCTCCATCGGCGAGACTTTAGCCTCTGGATCTATTAATAGTTTCTGTTGATCACGCCATATGACCGGAGCTCTCTCTCTCTCTCTCTCTTTCTCTTTCTCTTTCCTCTCTCTCTCTCTCTCTCCTCATGGTGTGGTTCGTAGTGTGGTGGATGATCCGGCGGTTTGTTTTTGCGTTCTCTCGTACAGGATGAGAACGGGACGTCCAAAAGGAGTCTGCAAGCTCGCGCATCTCTCTCTCTCTCTCGCATCTTTCTCTCTTCTCCGGATCTCAATCTTTCTCGTTTCTCTCTCTCTGTGTCTGTCTGTCTCTCTCTCTGCTCTCTCTTTCCTCGGTCTTCTCTCTCTCTCTCTCAGTGTCGTGCAACATGCTCTGCTCGTTCTCTCTCTTCTCTCGTTTCTCTTTCTCTCTTTCTCTCTCTCTCCTGTTTCTCTGCTCTCTACTCAATCTCCGCTCTCCGGTCTCTCTCTTTCTCTCCTCATCTCTTGCTCTGCGCTCTCTTCTCTCTACTCGTCTCATCTCTCGTCTCCTCTCCGGTGGTCACAGAGTCTCTCGTGAAGCCATAATCCGATTCTCCTCCGTCATACTCGATGTCATACACGATGAATGAATAAATCGGGTAGGATGATGTGCGGTTGTGGTTCTTCTCCTGGAGCGTATATCCTGTAGCGTGACTCCTCCGCTGGTCACGACGTCTTGATCGAATATCCACGCGTTACCTCTGACCTGATGTCGTGTCGGCTGGGGTGGCGTGTCCTGCGTTTGGGAGTGGGTGCGGCAGGTCGACAGCGCTGCTTCACATCCCCTATCCCCCCCTTCTCTTGTGCCCTCTCCGCGTCCTCTTGGTCCCTTGGAGTAGGCCAATCTTTGGGGAGTTTTGTATGATTTGATTGTCACATTGCAGTTGTATAGATTGCTCTGTATGCCTACCTCCGGTTTTCACTGTGTTGGCTTTAGAATGGATCGGACAGTTGTGCCCCAGTTCCTTTCGAGAGTTGGGGCACTGGACCAGTCGGATTGGTTGGGATCTGAGGTTGCTTGTGGTATATCTGTTGGCATATCATCCCTCTACGTTGGTCCTTATCTATTCGTTCTCTCCTCCAGTGGTGTTTCTTCTCTACCGTGCTTCGTTCACGCGAAATATCGCTTATCAGTACAGGCTTCTTTTATCCCTATTCTTTCCTCACTGTGATTTTATCTTCGCTTGCCTCTGCGCCACACATCCAGACACCAGAATCGTATATTGTAAAACAACCCACACTCATACAGATTATGAAGTCACACCTACCATGTGCACTATTCTGGTGTCTTTCTGTTCTTTCTTCGTCTCGTACTGCCTCGTCTCGCGGACTACAAATAATGCAGCAGAATCGGATGGTCGGTGATCTCCGTGTTGAGGAGTGCTCGTGCGAGGGACTTCGAAAGAAAAACTCAATAGCCTTATCACACCTCCTCAGTATGTTCCCCCCATCTGCTCTTCTCTGCTCCCTCTGCTTTCTCCCTCTTCCCTCTCAACCTCGCTTCCATCCTTTCCGTCGGCAAGTAATCTTGATTGCTCCTTCTTGCCGCCAGTAATCTCTCTGATCATTTTCCCCCCCTCTCCTGCTTGACATCTCTTCTGTCCCTCACTAGTTCATCCCTTTCTAATCAAACGGCACAACTCCGCTAAGTAGAAAAGAAAGAAACCCTTAGCGCGCAATTTTCTGCTGCTGACGGGTATGCAGACTCCCTTTCTCACGCAACGGAAACACAACCAACTAGTGCGGAAGGAGAAAATCTTCCTGCTCGGCATAGGATGCGAGATCGCCCTGTCGGTTTTCCCCCACTCTCACCTTGTTATTAGTGACGCCTTTTCCCATCCTCCTTAACTTATTCGTTCCGCTTCCTTCGCTCCACTTTAATCTCTGTTTTGCATATGTCTCTCTCACTCGTTTGTCGCCTACCTGTGAGCAAGAAGCGTGTCGGCTTCTCTTCCCTCTCCCGTTTCCAGAGATAGGAAGTCAGCTCTCTTCTCGTGTGCGTCACACACTCGGCGAGAAGCGGTTCTCACCAATCCTCCTCTTCTTGTCACTTTCTACTCCTCTCTCTCTATCTTCCGTCCTCAAAAGATATGCTTTCTTTCTCTTTCAATCTCTTCCTGCTCTCTTTATGTCGCAAGCTGTTTCTCATCCCTCTTCCCGTCCTCACTTATACTTCTGCCTCCGCTTCTCGGTCGTCAAGTCGGTTCCATCATTGTTTTTTCGAGTAGGTGCTCTCGTAAGTGTGGTCTCTCTTCCAAGTTCTCCTTATATTCTCCCTCTCAGCTTCCTTGGCCTGGGCTCGTTCTTTCTCCCCTGTCTCTTAGATGTCGCTCATCCTCCCCTCTCTTATCCTTTTCGTGTTATCGTGCCCATTTCTCAACAAAAGTCCCCTTCCTCCCACTCTTCTCTCCGACTCCTATTCCATACGTCGAGTGTGTCGACGCGTGTTGCGCGCCGCCCTTGTTCTCTCCCTCGTTCTCTCCTCTCTCCTATTGCTCACTGTATCTCTTCTGTCTGTATTCCTCCCCTCCCTTCTTTTACTCTCCTTCCTCTTCTTCTTTCACTCTTTCCTGGTTCGTTCCTTTCCTCTGCTATTCGTTCCCCTGCAAAAATAGTGTGTCTGTCGTCGTCCGTCTTTTCTGCCTCCTTCCTCCTTCGTCTCTCTCTCCCGTACATCTGGTGTGCTCTCTCCTCAATCTCACTCGACCTCAATCTTTCAACTCAAGTGCTCTTCGAAGCTCTCCTCATTCTCTCTCTCTCATTCTTCTCGCAGTCGTCCTCCCCTCTTTCACCTTCGTATTCAACCAAGCTCTGTCATCTTCTCTCTCTTTCTACTCTCCTCTCATCTCTCTTTCTCTGTATCAATCATCCTCATCTCTCCTCGCTTCATATCATCCTCCTCTCCTCGCAGTCGCTCCGTCCTCTCCCACGCTCCGTCGGCTCTCGCGATCATCTCTTGCTCGGTCTCTCATCGCATCTCGCTACTCCGACTCTCCCGCCTTCCTCCCTGTCCATCAGTCTCCTCTCTCGTCCTCTCTTTCCTCCTCCGCCTCTCTGTACTGCTGGTGCGTTCTGTAGCAATTTACCTCTCGTCTTATCTCTTCTGTGTTTGGGTTTTCGCTCTTCTTGTTGGAGTAATATGCGTTGTTTGTTGGAGTGTGGACGCTTCTGTGTTGAAGTACAGACGTTACCTTTGCTGGAGTAAGAGCTTTTGCTTCGCTGGAGTATAACTAGTGTCTTTGCTGGATGTCTGAACATGTTCTATACATTCTACATAGTGAATAAAAAACTAATGGTCTATTATAACAGGTATCATGAAATATTATAATACAGTTGAATATATCAGCTTATTCCACATTACAGAAACTTTATAAAGACTACAGCAATTTTCATACTACGGTCAATGCAAAAAAAACACAAATAAACAAAAACAAACAAAACAGTGAACCTCTTTCTTACTATATGTATAAAAACAGAATCAACATCAACAATGTTACACCACAACATCTCTACACATATTGACAAGTCCATAATCTCGGCGGAAACCCCACGAAGACACTTGCACCCGGCCCCCCAAAGTGGCCGCCGGAGAAACCCCTAGACACAACTAATCCATCTCTCTGTAATCCACAACATTTCACACAACCATATCCACACACACATGCAAAACACAATGTTTAATATAGATTACACACACACGGTGTATGTTTACACACCACACATTCACGCTCACAAAATTGGTGTTTCTGTGAGCACACACACACACCACAACACACACACACACACAGATAATTTACAACAAATGATTAAGTAGGTTGTAATGAGTATTTTATATTGGATATTCTACACCAATCCTCGATCCCCAGGTATCATTATCTTTTTTCGGATTCACACCAACATATAATCTAAGACTCGATTAAAAGGATTCAACTTAAAACAGGGTTTGCAGCTTACCCCCTTTTTTTTTTTCTCTTTTCCTCTTTCTTGTTTTTTTTTTTCTTTTTCTTTTTTCCTTTTTTTTTTCGCTCGTTCTTAGCGATATTAGGGTTTAACTTTGATTACCGCATGAAAAGGGAAAATGATAAGGGGGATGATCTTTAATGATGTATTTATCATAATGATTAAGGAAGACATAACTGTGGTGATTAATGAATAACGTTGGTTATATTTATAAATAAATATTATGATATAATAAACTGTGAATGATGAAACGATATAGATATAATGAATAAAGGAGAGAAGATGATGCTAATTGATGGTGAAGATGATGATAATAGTGATGATGTTGATATATATGATGTTGAAATATAATGATGGATGTATGATAATAATGAGAGGATGATGTTAAATATAATGATGATGGATGAGACAAAGAAAATGCATATAACACTATAAATAGACAACTATACATAGATACATAAATGATAATGAAAATAATAACAGTAATAAAATCAAAGAAGAAAAGAAAGGAAAGAGAAAAATAAAAAAGAAGACAAGAGAAAGCGAAAGGAAGGAACGAAGAAGAAACAAGTAAAAACAGCAAAAAAGAAGAAGAAGAAAAGAAAAGAACGATGAAGAAAAAGCAAAAAAAATGGCATAAAGAAGAAAAGAAAAGAACCCGAAGAAGAAAAAGAAGAAGGACGAGGATAAGAAGCAGAAGAAAGAAGGAAGTATAGTGTTCTTCCTGCTTCAATATCCTCTTCCTCCTCCAATCATTTCCTCTCAGATGATGTTAAAGAAGAAGAAAAACAAAACAAAAGAGAAAAAAGAGGAGGAAGAAGAGAAGAAAAAAGACGAAGAGGAAAGAAAGACAGACGAAGAAGAAGAAACAAAACAAGAGGAGCGAAGAAGGAAAGAGGGAGAAGAAGAAAGGAGAAAAAAAACGAAGGAGAGAGAGAGAGAAAGAAGACGAAGGAAAAGGGTGGAAGAGGAAAAATAAAAAAGAAGAAGAAGATAAGCAAACAAAAAAGTAGGACTCGGAGAAAGGAAAAGAATAAAGAAAAAAAGACTGTTATTACTCGCACCCTGTAGATAATCCACCACTTCCTTGGCCGCCAGTGACGGCGTCCAGCCGCTACGCCACCCACGCCCAACGCCTTCCACCGCGCCACGAAGGTTCGTTTGGTGAAGTTAGAGATTCAAACGAGATGGTGAGGGGATAAAGACGAGAAGTAGGTGTAAGCGTCAATTTGATGTGTTGTTTTATCACGATTACGTAAGAACTGGGATAGATATGGATGAGTTACTCTGGCTTTATAACGATAGTATGTAAAAAGACGTAGACTGTTGTAGGTAATTATATCTTGTCTTTCAGACATTATTTATACTTGCGGAGCATGGTTAATAATCATATTGCGAGTCACTAGATATGTTATTAGGTTGTTAATGTTGCGACTTTGTGAATTGTTATAAAGAGAGAATTATGGCCAAAAAGTCCAACAAAAACAAATGACCAGGCGTTAATTTCCTCGCCGGGGATAAATGTGGCGAAAGTAATCTTTTTCCCTCTGTTTTCCTTTCTTTTTCTTTCTCAATGTGTTCTTTATTCTAAATGATTTTTTTGTCCTATCTATCCCCTTATTGACGTAGATACTTTTTTCCCTCCCTTCTTTTCAGTTACCTCTCTCTTCCTTTATGTCTCCCTCTTATGCTTTCCTCCTTTTTTATTTTTTTTAACGTACTTTTCCTACCACGTTCGTGTAGCCAATCCCTACCGTTTTCTCTCTTTTTCCTTCAGTTTCTTACTTCCCATTTCTCTCCCCTCTTTTTCTTTTGTTCTCCTCCGTCTCGTTTTTTGCCTTCTTCTCCTTCTTTCTCCTATTCCAGTGCATGTATTTGTACATGAAGTCTCCATCTCCCCTGCTACTTTCAATTTCTCATTCGCCTACCTCGTTCCTCCTTCTTCTTTCCTTCCACCTGTCCGTCTGCATGGCTCCTTCCCCTTCCCGCTCCTACTCTCTCCCTCCAAGATTCCTCTTCACTCTCATATGTCTCCATTCCTGACCATTACCTCCTCCTACAGCTCCAATGAGCACCCTCCCCCTACCTCCGAACTCTCTCTCAATTTCTTCATTCTACCTGTTCCTTCCTCCTTCCCTCCCCCCTCCCCATCACTCCAGAATCTATACTCCTACGGCCGTACTCTCCTCTCCAATAGTTCTTCATGTTCTACCTCCTGTCTGTTATCGCATTCCCTCCCCCTCTCTTCTACTCCTCCTGCTGCGTTGGATTCTCTCTCTCAAATTCTTCGATTCCTACCTTCTTCCTCCTTACCCTTCCCACCTCCCGCCTCTCTCCTCTCTCCTCCTCCCGGCGCAGTCTCCTCTCAATTTCTCACATCCCTCCTTCCCTTCCCTTCCGTTTCCCCACTACCTCCCTTGCTTACTAAGGGACCGCGTAAAAAGACTCGTCTTGCTCCCAGGGGCCCACGGGGTAAGGATGATGGGATAGAATTGGTACGCCCCGCCCTCCACCCTCTCATCTTCAGCCTTCCTATGCCCCCCTCTCTCTCCTAGCCTCACAGAGCCCCCTCTCTCTCCACTTGTAGCACGGCGTAGGGTCTCCAACCAAGACCTCTTCTCTCTCTCTCTTCCCTCGCCCGTGCCTCTCCCTCCCTTCTCTTCGCACCTCTCTCTCTCTCCGCCTTCTCGTTTTTTTTTTTCCTCCTTCCAAACGGCGTCGAGATTAATGGAGGCGGAGAAGACCCGCGGCAGAAGGCGATAAAAGACCCATGGAAGGCCGTCGGTGGTGTGGGGGGTGGGGATGGGGGAAAGGGGGAGCGCGGGAGGAGGGAAGGAGGGAGGGAGTAAGAGGAAGGGGGAGGAAGGGAGGAGGGGGTAAGAGGGGAAGGAGAGGGGGAGGAGGGGTAAGAGCGGGAAGGGGAGGGGGAGAGGGAGAGGAGGGGGATAGGAGGGGAAAGGGGAGGAAGGGGATGAAGGGGAGGAAGGGAGAGGAGGGGGAGGAGGGGAAGGGAGAGGAGGGGAAGGGGGAAGAGGAGAAAGGAGGGGAAGGGAGGAGGGAAGGAGGGAGGGGTTAAGAGGGGGGGAGGAGTGAAGGAGGGGAGGAGGGAGGAAGGGGAGGGGAGGAGGGGGAGGATGGGGGAGAGGGGAAGGACGGGGTAAGAGGGAAGGCGAGTAAGAAGGATGAGGAAAGGAAGTGAGAGGGGAAAGAGAAAGGGGAGATGTAAGGAGGATGAAGAGGTGGAAGGATGGGTGGGGAAGAAGGGAAGCGAGAAGAAGAGGGAGGGAGGATGGGGAGAATGGGTGATGGGGGGAAGGGGAGTTGGATTGAAATGGGAAATGCGAAGGAGAGAGCGATAAGAGAGGGAAGTGGAGAACGAAGACGGACAGCGAGGAGCAAGGAGAAGAAGGGAAGATGGAAAGGGAGGAAATAGGGAAGGAAAGAGAGAGAGAAGAGAGAGAGAGAGAGAGAGAGAGAGAGGAGAGGAGAGGGAGAGATTAGAGAGAGGAAAGAAGAAAGAAAAGAAAAGAATAAAGAAAGAGAAGAAAGAAAAGAAGAAAGAGAGAGAGAAATACACAAAAAGAGGACAAGGGACAGAGCGATGAAGAAAAGCGCGCGAAGAGACCGAAGGGACCCCTGCGATAAAGTCCGCGGCAGGCAAGGGATCCCTCGTTTAAGCTTCTTATCGCAACTAACAACCCAACCCCCCTTAAAAAAAATAAAGCTAGAAATAGAGAGAAAAAAAGAGAACTAAAAAAAGAAAGAAGCTAGAAATAGAGAAAAAAAAGAACTAAAAAGAAGAAGAAAAGAAGAAGAAAAGAAGAAGAAAGAAAAAAAGGAAATACTTGTACCGAAGGGAGATCGAGGCCACTTCCTTTCCTCCCGCCCATCATTATGGAAATTCAGGCGGGAAAATGGAGCACGCGGAAAGGTTGGTCGAGTCTGGACACCGGAGGAGGATTTCGGCTGGGGTGGGGGTGGAGTGGTGGGGTGGGAGTGGAGATATGGGAGTGGGAGGGATATGGGTGGGGGTGGGGGTGGGGTGGTGGTGGTGGTGGGTGGGTGTGGTGGGGGTGGTAGGGTGGGGTGGGTGTGGTGGTGGTGGTGAGGGTGGGGTGGGGGTGTGGGGGTGGGTGGTGTGTGGGTGGGGGGGTTAAAGATTTTTCTTTTATTGCCATCGATGATAATTATTATGGTTTGAAAAGATTGGTGAGAATGGCGATTTAATGATTTCATTAGCACGGTCACACGCACACTCATAAACACATACATATGAAATGAGGATAATAGCAAAAAAAAAAAAAAAAAAAAAAAATCAATATTGATAATGCTTATGTTATAGTAATAATGATAATATAAGACAAAATAATATTGATTTTAAGAATGGTGCAGTAAGAAATGTTTATATCACATATGTGAAGTAAAATAATTTCTTACTAAATCACTGTTGCTAATTAATCAATATCGATTTTTACTACAAATGATAACATTACTTTGGCATTTCCGCCACCAAATTCTGACTAATTTTGGCTTACCTAACTTCAATATGGGTAGCATGACAACGGCTTTTGGGTTGGATTGAATTAATTTAAGTGTTGAGTGTGTCAAAGCTACAACTGTCATAGGATTTTTATTTTATTTAATACCTTTTAATACTACAATCAAATTAGAAGCACTCAGAGAGCAATATTCTCACTTGAAGAATTATATAAATATCAACCCGTTGTCAATGACACTGGTGGCGTTTCTAAACATGTCATCTTTGGCAGAGGTAATAAAGGTAATGATGATGATGACAATGGCAATCTTGAGAAAAAATTCTGGACCCTTATTATGATCCAAATCACCAAAATTTAATGGCACTTAAATTAGGCGAAGACACACCTCTGGCAAAAAATTATTCGATTTTTTAATTTAATTTTAAAGTTATCCTGCTAATCAACAAACAAACTAACCCACGCTACCAAAAACATAATCTCCTTGGCGTAGGTAATGATAATAAAAAATGGCTAAATAAATAAAGATAAAAAATAAATGGTGTATAAATAAATACAAATAAATGTAAATCTCAGCCATAAACATTACAAGAAAAAACAAACCAATATTCTCTACTTAAAAAACATAATTCAGTTTCTAAGTTTAACTTTCATTTGATACCCTCCCTGCCTACTAATTATAAGTCAAGTTATTACGTTAATAAACAATAACAGTGAGATGGGATGGAGACGGTCACCGCCCCCCCCCCCCCATTTCCCGGTATCCGTTTCTTTCTCTCATAATTTTCCTTTCTTACACTTTACGTCTGGTCTATTGTTCCTTTTGCAATGCTTATCCGGCCCAATCGGAGTTGTAGTCCGACTAATTCCGTGCGTGGTCTGCAAAGGGTTTCCTCGGCCACAGAAAAAGTAAAATGCAAATATTTTCAATCAACATAGGCTAACTGTAAATTGCTAGCCTATTTTCTCTCTTCTCTTCTTCTTATCTATCATTAACTCTCTCTCTTCTCTTTCTTCCTCTCTGCTGCTCTCTTTCTCTCTTTCTCTCTCTGAATAATAATAATGATAGTGATAATAGTATGATTATATAATATAATAATGATTAGATAATAATTGGGTAGTAGTAGTAGTAGTAGTATAGGTAGTAGTAGGTAATAATAATGAGAATATTAATGATAATGGATGATTATATAATAATTCATTATGATGTATTAACCTCATTCATTCATATATTTTCATCATGTCATTTGTATTTATCATCATCATCACTATCATCGTCAACGTCATCATCAATATCACAAATAAAAAAAAAAAACTATAATAATGAAAATAATCGTAATAATAACTATGGCAAAATGAGTAAAATCAGTAATAATAATAATAATAATAATAGATAATATATGGATAATGATAACAGTGATAATAATAATATGACAATAATAATAATGACAATAATAGGATAATAATATAATAATAAAATAATAATAATGAATAATGATAATAATGATAAATAATAATAATAACAATGGTAGATGATAACACCATTTAGCAATAATGATAATAACGATAATAGTAATAATAATAGTAATGGTTACTTAATAACAATAACAATGACATAATGATGATAATATCATACAACAACAATAATGACAATTTAAAAAAATAATAAAAAATAATATTATTATAATAAATTGACAAGGCAAAAACAGAACAACTACATTAATTGCTGTTCGTTAATGGTAATACGAATGACAAAAATAACAATTGATAACAATGACAACAAAAGCAACAACAATAACATCAACAATGACATCATCAACAATGATAACAATAATAACAATCTAACAACAACGGAACGGCAATATTGATGACGATGATAATAATAAATAGAAATATAGTCAATATTGTCATCATTTCAATCAGTTTCAAAATATGTGTATTTGCTCCACATCCTTTCCATGAAATATCTATTAATTTAACGGTCAAAAAAGGCTTTCTGATAATTGATAAAATTTTTCTTTTTTGTTTGAGTTTTTTTGCTGCTCAATTGAGAGAGAGAGAGAGAGAGAGAGAGAGAGAGAGAGAAGAGAGAAGAGAGGAGAGAGAGAGAAGAGAGAGAGAGAGAGAGAGAGAGAGAGAGAGAGAGGGAGATTCGAAAACTCGAAAAGAACCAGAAGAAAGTGTCTTCAAGACATTGGCTGCTCAGATTGCTATCAGTTAAATGGAAAAGCTAAATCAAAGATAAATCTGGAGGGCAGAGAGAATGAGCCAGATAAAGAGAAAGAAAAAAAGAGAGAGGAGGAAGAGGTAGGAAGGAGGAGGGAGGATAGAGGGAATGGTGAAGGGAAGGAGGAGGGAGAGGAAAAGTGGGAAAGAGAGAAGAGGAGGAAGACGAGAAGAGAAGGACGGAAGGAAGAAGAGAAGGAAGAAGGGAAGAAGGAGGTGGGAGGCGGGAGAGGGAAGGGGAAGAGAGAGAGAAGAGCAGAGAGAAGAGAGAGAGACAGACCGATTACTGACGAGAGAAGAGAGACACTGAGGGAGAGAGAGCGAGAAAGTCTGGGCGAGAGAGAGATAGATGCGCGAGCCACTGTGATGATGATAAGAGACGGGGGAAACGCTGACTGAGACGAGAGAAGCGAGGCATAGTGCGGAGATGGAGGTCTGGGCGAGCCACGCTGGGAAGCACGGAGATCACGATTTGAGAGACGAGGCAGGAGCTGGGAACCTAGGAAGAGAGGAGAGGAGAGAGAATCGAGGGGAGAAGCCAGCGAGTGAGGGTGAAGAGGAGAGAAGAAAGAGAATGAGGTATAGGGGAGGAGAGAGGTCTTGAGCAGAAGCGGGGGGGAAGAAGTACGAGGAACAGAAGGCGAGAGACGACGGGGGATGCTCGGAAGAAGAGACGACTCAGAGATGAGGAGCGGATAGGAGAGCGAGAGGGAGATGCCGAGAGCTAGCGAGAGAGAGAGGCAAGAGAGAGAGAGAGCAGAGAGAGACGGAGAGAGGACGGAGATGGAGAGCAGACGAGAGAAAGTGAGAGAGAGAGAGAGAGAGAGAGAGAGAGACGAGACTGAGAGAGAGAGAGAGCCTGAAAGAGAAAGAGAAAGAGGAAGAAGAATGAGACAGAAAAATAAAATCCTTATAAAAACAGGAATGACACCAAGCTAATCAACTGAGATAGGTAATGTATATTATGTAATACCATATTACGTAATCACTGCTGACGTAAATACGTTTTATGCGTTGCAACACATCGCTTAATGGTGTAAAGGTTGTGGTAGCTTTTAGTTATAGAAGCTATCAGTCTATCAAAAAAGATGAGGTCTTAGAGTGCTATGGCAATCTCATCATTGTTATATTGAAAAAAACACATTTTGACCCATTTTTCAAGACATTTCTTACCATCGCAAAAATTCTCAAGCTTTTATTTCATAGATGTGGTTATATTTACATGTTATTGATTTTCTCATATGAAAGATCCTTAGATGACAGACAATTATTGAATTTATAAGATAGTCTCCCATGAAGATTCTATTTTCTTTGAATATGTGTCAAAGAAAACGAATACTACGTAAAATTGAGGGGAAACAATCTTATTTCTCTATATCACTGTTTCTGCCTCTGTCTGCCTGTCTATCTGTCTGTTTGCCTCTCCCTCTCCCTCTCCCATTCTCTTATCTTACAAAAACACACACACACACACACACACTCTCTCTCTCTCTCTCTCTCTCTCTCCTCTCTCTTTCTCTTTCACTCCTCTCTATCCTATACCTATTTTCTCTCCTATATCTGTGTGCCTGTCCCTCTTTCTGTCTGTTTATTTTCTTCTCCTCTGTCTGTCTGTCTCTTTCTCTGTCTGTCTGTTGTCTGTCTGTCTCTCTCTCTATTTTTCTCCCCCTCCCTATCTCTCTCTTCCTGTCAAAAAAAGCCTTCTGATAACTGGTAAAAACTGGTTTGTTTTTTTAGCTGCTCCACTTGAAGAGAGAGGAGAGAATAGAGAGAGAGAGAGAGAGAAACGAAGAGAGAGAGAGAGAGAGAGAGAGCAAGAGAGAGAGAGAGAGAGAGAGAGAGAGAGAGAGAGAGAGAGAGAGAGAGAGAGAGAGAGAGAGAGAGAGAGAGAGAGATGAAGGAGGAAGATAGAGGGAGAGAGAGTGAAAGAGATGGAAAGAAGTGGAGAGAGAGGGAGAGAGGGAGAGAAGGAGAGAGGAGAGAGGGAGAGAGGGAGAAGAGAGAGAGGGAGAGGGGGAGCCCGGGAAGGGAGGCTAGATGAGAGGGGGTGTGGGAAAAAAAGGGGGACGAGAGAGGGAGAGGGAGAGAGGGAGAAAAAGGAGAGGGGGGGATAGCGGCTGAGGCATCGAAGGCCCGTTAAGGGATAAAAGAGGGAGAAGGGCGTGTGAGAGTGTGTGTGTGGTGTGTGTGTTAATGTATTTATGTAAAATATGTTATATATATATCTATATATATATATATATATAATATATATATTTATACGTATATATATATATATATATATATAAATAGTATATATTATATATAGTATATAAATATATATAATATAAAATTGAGGGGAAACAATCTTATTTCTCTATATCACTGTTCTGGCCTCTGTCTGCCTGTCTATCTGTCTGTTTGCCTCTCCCTCTCCCTCTCCCATTCTCTTATCTTACAAAAACACACACCACACACACACACTCTCTCTCTCTCTCTCTCTCACTCTCTCTCTCCTCTCTCTTTCTCTTTCACTCCCTCTCTATCTCTATACCTATTTTCTTCTCCTATATCTGTGTGCCTGTCCCTCTTTCTGTCTGTTTATTTTCTTCTCCTCTGTCTGTCTGTCTCTTTCTCTGTCTGTCTGTTTGTCTGTCTGTCTCTCTCTCTATTTTTCTCCCCCTCCCTATCTCTCTCCTTCCCTGTCAAAAAAAGCCTTCTGATAAACTGATAAAACTGGTTTTTTTTTTAGCTGCTCACTTGAGAGAGAAGAGAGAGGAGAGAGAGGAGGAGAGAGAGAGAGAGAGAGAGAGAGAGAGAGGGAGAGAGAGAGGAGAGGAGAGGAGAGAGAGGAGGAGAGAGAAGAGAGAGAGATTGAAGGAGGAAGATAGAGGGAGAGGAGTGACGGAGATGGAAGAGTGGAAGAGAGGGAGGAGAGAGGGAGAGAGGGAGAGAGGAGAGAGAGGGAGAGGGAGAGGAGAGGGAGAGGAGAGAGAAAAGGGAGAGAGGGGAGAGGGAGAGAGGGAGAGGAGAGGGAGAGAGAGAGGGAGGCGAGAGGGAGAGGGGGGGAGGGGGAGGGGAGGGAGAGGGGAGGGGAAGGAGAGGGAGTGAGAGGGTGTGTGTGTGTGTGTGTGTGTTAATGTATTTTATTAAATATGTATATATATATATATATCTATTTTATATATATCTATCGCTATATATATATATATATATATATATATATATATATATATATATAT
>NW_020868986.1:507794-512794 GCF_003789085.1 Penaeus vannamei | reverse complement strand
GTTAGGTTAAGGTTAGGTTAGCGTTAAGGTTTAGGTTAGGTTAGGTTAGGTTAGGTTAGGTTAGGTTATGGATTAGGTTAGGTTAGGTTAGGTTAGGTTTAGGTTGGTTAGGTTGGTTAGGTTAGGTTAGGTTTAGGTTTAGGTTTAGGTTAGGTTAGGTTAGGGTAGGTTAGGTCTAGGGTTAGGTTAGGTTAGGTTAGGTTAGTGTTATGGAAGATTAGGTCTAGGTTAGGGTTAGGTCAGCGTCAGGTTAGGGTTAGTTAGGTTAGGTTTAAGGTTATGGGGGTGTAGGTTAGGTTAGGTTAGGTTAGGTTTAGGTTAGGTTAGGTTAGGTATGGAGATTGGTTAGGGTTAGGTTAGGGTCAGGTTAGGTTAGGCTTAAGTTAGATTTACGGTTAGGCGTTAGGTTAGGCTTAGGTTTGGTTAGGTTATGGGAGATTAGGTTAGGTTTAGGTTAGGTTAGGTAAGGTTGGTTAGGTTAGGTTAAGGTTAGGTTTAGGTTATGGGAGACTTAGGTTAGGTTAGGTTAGGTTAGGTTAGGTTAGGTTAGGGTTATGGGGAATTAGGTTAGGTTGATTAGGTTAGTTTAGGTTAGGTTAGGGTTAGGTTGGTTAGGTTAGGTTAGGTTAAGGTAGATGAGGTAGTTAGGTTAGGTTAGTGTTAGGTTGGTTTAGGTTGGTTAGGTAGGTTAGGTATATGAGGTTTTAGGTTTAGGTTAGGTTGGTTAGGTTTGGTTAGCGTTAGGTTAGGTTTAGTTAGGTTAGGTTACGGTTAGGTTAGGTTAGGTTGGTTTAGGTTATATGAGGTTCAGGTTACGGTTAGGTTAGGCTTAGGTTATACTTGGAGGGTTAGGTTAGGGTTAGTTAGGTTAGGTTAGGTTAAGGTTAGGTTAGGTTAGGTTATATGAAGGTTGGTTAGGGTTAGGTTAGGCTTATTGAGGTTAAGGTTAGGTTAGGTTAGGGTTAGGTTATGGTTAGAGATTAGGTTAGGTTATGTTAGGGTTAGGTTAGGTTAGGTTAGGTTAGGTTAGGTTAGGTTAGGTTAGGTTAGGTTAGGTTAAGTTGAAATAGGTTAGGTACGATTAGGTTCGTACTTATTACCAGGAAACGAAGTTTATATGCGCATATGCATATATGTGCCGTACACCTAACCGCGAGAGATCGGATACGGCTGCCGTATACGTAACCTCAGCCCTAAAATGAAACTACATGATTTACAACACAATAATAAAATTTCAATTCCATCTATGAAAAGCCACATCATATGATAAAAAAAAGAACAAAAAAAAAAGTATCTAATTTCAGTTCGTGAAAATCCCACAAAGACATTACAAAATCCAAAAGAATAAAATAACAAAACAGAATAAGATAAAACTAACTGAAAACGACAACAACAGCAAGACGTATTCAATTCCAGCTGGTGAAAAGGCCGCCTCACCCTACACACACACGAATAAATGCTTAACTATTCGCTCAAGAGGCCGTTGTCATCGCTCAGTGTCAGAAGGATTATTAAAGAGCAAAGGAACTGTTGCTTGAGGCGCCTTCCTGAAGCCCTGATGGATCGCTCGGCCTCTCGGGGCGCCTGTGACGCTTTGTCAACTGTGCTTGGAGAGGGCGGTTGGGGGTGGGGTCGGGGTGGGGTGAGGGAAGGGGGGGACAGGGAGGGGAGGAAAGGTTATGGGGTGATGGGGGTGGAGGGATAGGGGGTGGGTGATGGAGGGGGCGCTTTTGGGTTAGGGTAGGGGGGTGAGGGAAACGGGGTGAAGTTGAGGAGGGGGTGACGCTTCTTTGGGGTAGGGTGGGGGTGATGGAAGGGGGTGATGGAAGGGGGTGAGGTGAGGAAAGGGGGCGCTTCTTGGGTGGGGGTGGGGGTGATGAAAGGGGGGGTGGGAAGGGAGGTCGGAGGAAAGGGGTTAGGGGTGGGGGTGATTGGAGGGGGTGATGGAAGGGGGTGAGGTGAAGGAGGGGAGGCGCTTTAGGGGTGGGGTGGGGGGTGATGGAGGGGGGGGGGGAAGGGAGGGTGAGGAAAGGGGTAGGGTGGGGGTGATGGAAGGGGGTGAGGTGAGGAGGGGGCGCTTTTAGCGGTTGGGGTGGGGGTGGGGGAAAAATTGGAAGGGGTGAGGTGGAAGAGAGGGGGCCGCTTTTTGGGGTAGGGTGTGGTGATGGAAAGTGGGGTGAGGGTTTTGATGTATGGTGTTTGGTGTTTTTGTGGGGGGTTTGGATGGTGTGGTGTTTTGTGTTTATGTTGTTGTGAATAAGGGGTAGTGCAGGTTAGAGTATGAGTGGGGGCTTTTGTTGTTGTTTGGGTATGTGATCTTGTTCGTCAGAAGGAGTGACTGGGAAATCAAAGCACGGGCGGGAGAGGATGAAGGGAAGGGGAAGGCAAGAGGGGTAGTGCAGGGGTGTATGGGAAGGGGGGGGGTGCGAAAGAAAAGGCGGCTACATGGAGCCAGTAGCACTCGACGAGCGACTACTCGAAACGACACGGAACGCGCGCATAGGACAGGAGGAAGGGGCAGTGGAAGGTGGGTGGACGGAGAAGCGGGATTACATGCGTGGATGGGCGTGGCCATCGCGGGCTGGGGGGGTGAGGGGCGTAGGCTAGGCGACTCACTGGGGTGGCAGAGAGTGTGAATGTGCGCTGGCTCGAGGCGCAGCGAGGGCAGCACTAGACACGGTTAGGACTAGTCGGATGAAGGGTGAGGGTTAGGGGGGCATCAGGGATAGCAATGAAGCGATCACTCTCGCGTACGGCGCTACACACACGGGGTAGGAGGCGTAGGGCGGGACCGGAGTGCCAGGGGGAGGCGTGGGGGGGGCCGAGTGCAGCTGGAACAGGACACCAAGCAAGATCGGGAGAATAAGTAGTGGTCACTAATTGATGGTAGCATATAGGATGGATGTGGGAGTGTGTAATAGACGTTGGTTTGTCTAGAACAGCGTGTATTTAATAGATTTTGGCAAGTATTGGCTATGGATTGACTTGTTGTTAATTGCCATTGTGAGTAAATAGATTCCTTGGGATTGGATGTACATTGATAGGGTGTATATTAGATATTGAAGAGTATTTAAGGGGGTTTATCGAATGTGACAGATGAATCTTCTGAAGTAAGAATACATGTTAGATGAGGTGAATACTTGACATCATTATCTTAAGATAACACTATTATTATTAAGAGATATGAGATGTAGAACTGATAGCATCTAGAGAAGAAGAAATATGACACTAGTCTTCCAGTGGTAGGGAATCAGTTGGTATAGTAGGCATTCACGTTTTTGTGTTCCACTGTCGCTCGTTCTGCTTATCAGTCCATAATTGGTGGACTTGAAAAACGATGTCATCTTAGAATGAAATCATAAAGAAATCGGCGATTTGTGAGTAAGCAGGAGAACTGAAATTGACAAGGGTTGTAGGCTTCTTGTGCTTTTGTCAGTCACGTGACCAGAACTGATGGAAAATGCCGCTTGTCTTGGTTGGGAGGTTGTGCGCGTCTCATCTGCACGCACTGCACTCTCGCACTAATTGTTGAATATATGCAGTGGTAGGGAGAGAAGAGAGAGAGAGAAGAGAAGAGAGAGAGAGGAGAGGAGAGAGAGAGAGAGAGCGAGAGAAGAGAGAGAGAGAGAGAGAGAGAGAGAGAGAGAGAGAGAGGAGAGAAGAAAGAAGAGAGAGAGAGAGAGAGAGAGAGACGAGAGAGAGAGAGAGAGAGAGAGAGAGAGAGAGAGAGAGAAGGAGAGAGAGAGAGAGAGGAGGAGAGAGTCTGATAGACGGGGGCGACAGGAAGAACAGTTTAAGCGCGTCCTGAGTTTTGTACAAAGCTGCATAGATTTTACTCATTCACAATACATCGTCATTGAACTCAACATCCACCCAACATACATACACATAACACACACATAGATCCAACACACGTACTCCTCCTTCCTCCGTAGTGCATGGCGTGTGCGCTCCTGAAGACCACACCGACCCACGCTCACCCTGCCTCTCCCCGGGTGCAGTCATGAGGCCTGAAGCGCAAGGTCCTCCTCCTGCTTGAGACGCCTCCTACCCGTCATGCAAGAAGGGGCGGGGAGGGGGGGGGGGTGTACATCATGCACCCCGCGTGGCTATCAGGAGCGTGAAGGAGGCGCCCAAGACACCTATAATCTGCCGTATCAGCTGACAGATCCCCTGTGGGAGATGACGCCTTGGGTGCGGACGCCAACCTCACTCTCGACGTCTTATCTCCGAATCGAACATAAATTGCGTCCGGAGCGCCAGGCCTTGATAGGTTGTGGTTAGGAGGAGGCCGAGGGAGAGCAAGGACGAAGGATGGTGAAGAGGGGAGGAGAGAGAGAGAGGGGAGAGAGAGAGGAGAGAGAGGAGAGAGAGAGAGAAAGGAGAGGAGAGGAGGAAGAGAGAGAGAGAGAGAGAGAGAGAGAGAGAGAGGAGAGAGAGAGAGAGAGAGAGAGAGAAGAGAGAGAGAGAGAGAGAGAGAGAGAGAGATGAGAGAGAGAGAGAGAGAGATGAGAGAGTGAAAAGGGAAAGGGAAGTGTGAGATGGAAAGACGTAAGAGGGAGAGAGAGAGAAAGAAAGAGTAAGAGGGAAAGGAAGAGAGAAAGGCTTGACGACTATCTTTCGCAGAGAGCCAGAACGTTGATAGGAGAGGGCCAAGGGGAGGAAGGAAGGAGATATGTTGAGGAAGGGGAGAGGAAAGGGGGAGGGAGAGAGAGAGAGGGAAGGGGAGGGAGAGAAGAGTGGGGGAGATGGAGAGGGAGAGGGAGAAGGAGAGAAAGTACGAAGGGGAGGGAAAAGGAAAGGGAAAGAAGTTAAAGAAGGAGCAAGAGGAAATGGGAAAGATGGAGAGATAGTATGAAGAGTGGGGAAGGAAGAGAGAGAAAGTGAAAGGAGAGAGGGAGAAAAGAGGAAGGAGGGAGAGGGAGGAGAAAGGGGGGGAATGGGTGGGAGAATGAAGGTTTAGAGGAAGAGGGAAGAGTGGGAAGGAGAAGGGAGAGAGA
>NW_020868986.1:467794-497794 GCF_003789085.1 Penaeus vannamei | reverse complement strand
AAGAATACATTCCAAGCGAAAAGAAACCTGAATGAAATCGAATTCTGAAATTAAAAAAACGAAAGTCATAAACAGCATGAAAAAAAGCATGTACAAAAAGGAAGGTGAAATGACAGGAAATAGCGTTGATTTTAGCTTTACATTTCACCACAATGATGACAAATACACGATATTAATAACATTTACAACAGTACATAAGTACCACCGACGACGATGACTAATAATACACACATACACACGCGCGCGCGCGCATACATATACATACATACATATAATAATATATATATATATATATATATATATATATATATATATATATATATATCACTGCGCTAACAAGCGCAAAGGTGGCCCCAAACCCGAAGACAGTAATAGTAACAGTAAAAATAAGAACTGGAAAAATTGACCATTTTCGCGTTTTTCCCACGCCCATAACTCATCTCTAAAACATAATCACGTGACGCCCTTTGGTTTATTGGGACTCTAGCATGATATGAAGAAGTGTGTCAAGTGAAAACTTCAACCGGCTATTGGTTTGGAAGTTAGAACATCGATTTGTTTTGCAATAATTCAGACCAATGCCGAGGGGGTAGAGATGGAGAGATCGATTTTGACCAACCTTGCAACTTCGAAATAGAAAAAAAAAAAAAAAAAAAAAACGAATTTTTGTAATGTTTTCCTTGAAGACAATCCATCGACGGGTATAATAGGTTATCAAACTACTTTCTAAGTCTTAACGATCGTCGTAACAATCGTCGTAAAGTTACGACATTTTTGTCTCTGACCAATTTTTTTCACCCCGAAATTTGACGAAAATTTTTCAGGAAAATAAATCGTCTGATCTTTATTTTGCTATATAGCGCTCGTAAAACACGTCTACATTTTGAGACTTCAAACTGTACTGTTTGACTGCTCTTATCAAGTCACATCAAATGACGTCAAAAAGTTGACCATGACCTTTTAGAAAATGACCCAAAAACATTTGAACCAAAAAAAAATCAAATTCGTTGACCAAAAACTAACTAGAAATTAGATGGCCTTCAAAGGTAGCCCTTTTATGTATTTGAAGTGACACCACCACCATTCATGAGTAACGCCACACATTTACAGTACTCGCTCTTTTTTTCCTTTTTTTTTTTTTTTTTTTTTTTTTTTTTTTTTTTTTTTGAAAGCTAATTGCAGACGTCGGATATTTAAGTGTTTATAGAGCATACTGTTCAATTCGATGTTCAGCTGACCCATGGTGATTTAGTAGCTGCCGACATTGACCGACTGATTCATTTACCCACTCACTAGACTGACTAGACTGGCTGGCTGACTTACTGACTGCATGACTGAGTGACTTACTGGCTGAATGACTGAGTGACTGAATGACAGAACAAATTTAACCGATTTGCTGACTGATTATCTGATTGTTTGGCTGGTTGAACAGAATGGATAACTGACTGGCTATCTTACAGATTTATTCATTGTTTTGGACATATGACTGATTTATATACTGATTAACTGACTAACTGACTGACTCAATGACTGAGGGACTTATAACTACTGAGTTAGTAGCTTACTATTGTCTGTCTAATCAACTGACTGTCCAACAGACTGATTGACTGACTGTCTCGATGTGTGGCTAATTTTTTTTATTGATTCAATGTATCTAATTCGCTCATTATAGGTTCAGTGAGTGAGTGTTGTCGGATTGTCGATAAAATACCCTTTCTTTGTTTTTCCAAGATCAATATTGTAGTTCGTACTGTAAATATGTCGCGTTATTCATGCATGTAAAGGTGGTGTCACTTCAAATACATAAAAGGGCCACCTTTGAAGGCCATTTAATTTCTAATTAGCTTTTGGTCAACGAATACACACACACACACACACACACACACACACACACATATATATATATATATATATATATATATATATATATATATGTGTGTGTGTGTGTGTGTGTGTGTGTGTGTGTGTGTGTGTGTGTGTATGCATATATATATATATATATATATATATATATATATATATATATATATATATATATATATTATTATATATATTATATATACATAATGTATATATAAGAGATTAATTCAAATTACACCAGCAAATGAGAAAGGCTAAATATCGATTATGATTTCGAATTACATCATTGTTTTAGATGCTTCTTCAGTGAAAGAAAATTTGAATACGTAATTGGTCGAGCCCACTAGTATATATTACTTCTAAAGAAAACGACTAGGATGATTTTTAAAATGTCTTCAAAAAACAGCAACAAAATATATATATATTATGCTCGGAACTGGCTATCTATATAGAACAAGTTAAAATGCCAGAGATTAATTAAATTGTATCTCAAGTAGAGACCGCAAAGGGTGGGGGGGGGGTGTCTCTAGGTTCCAAGGCCCGAATGACACGCACATACACCAGCCTTGCCCACTGTGACAGCAACAATGGTCCCGCGTGTCTCTGCGCCCAAAACATTCATGGAGCAATTTCATTCCCGGGCGCACAAATCTGATTCCATCCTTCCGCTATCCTGCAACCGGGGACGCCTTTGCTAGTCTGGAATCCAAACATTCCGTAAATCTTGTGTTTCGGGCGATGATGCTGCCATGCAAGGCACCCTTCCGCAGAGAGAGTGGCCGCGGCATAGCTTCCCTACAGGTTTAACGACATTTAGACGAAAATCATTAACGGGGAATTAACAAATGTTGAATAATGGCGTTCAAGAGAAAAGTCATTAATAAATAAATATGAAGTTTTTTAAAAATTCATTAATAAATGTTGAATAATGGCGTTCAATTATATAATGAAAAAAATAATTAAAAAAAGGAAGTATCATATACGTATGTAAAGGAAAGAGAGGAAATTTTAACAAAGAAAAAAATCGCTCGTGGGTAAGCGGACATCAAACAAGAGAGCAATATGAAATATACATAAAGAACATAAAGAACACGTGAGAGGAAAATATACAATGTTTTAGAAATGACTAAAGGGAACAACGTGGATAACACAAAGAGAAATGTGCTGTTTGCCGCATCCACATTGTGCATGTGTGATCTCTACAGATTTTTTTTTCTTGAACAACGTGGATAACACAAAGAGAAATCTGTGAATTGTGCATGTTTGCTCTTCTCTTCTTTTTTTTTTTTTTTTTTTTTTTTTTTTTTTTTTTGGACTGACATGAAATTATAGAAATAGATTCAAAATAGATTACCAATTCCAGATACATTGATCACCAATTCTAGGTACAGAGATTCCCAATTCTATACACAGAGCTTATCAACTCTAGATACAAAGATCACCCATTCTAAATATATATATATGTTTACCATTTCTAGATACATCTTTTCTAGAGACAGATTATCATTTCTACAGACATTGATAATTCTAGATACAGAGCTCACCAATTCTGAATATATAGACTACGATTTCTAGATACGTAGAATATCAATTCTAGATACACGAATTATAAATTCTAGATAGATAGATTACCAATTCTGGATACATAGATCATCATTTCTAGATACATAAATTGTATAGATCGCCATTTCTAGAGACATTTTATCAGTTCTAGATACATAATGCAGTACAATACGACTCGAAAGGAAACAGATGCCGAGCTTACAAAAATACAAAGTCCCACTTGTTGATGATTTTTTTTTTTTTTTTTTTTTCCTCCAGGTAATTTAACTACGTCCTTCACTTCAAAATGAACAAACATGAAAGACGCTCCGATAGAGAAAATAGAGCAATATCCCTCACGTGTGTGTTTACTTTCCATTCCATCAACTTCTGGCGCTTTTATGTCCCTTTTAAAAATTGTTGCTCTGTAAATGAGACTGCAAATACAAATTGATTTCGAAACTGAGTCACGAAACTCTGCAAAAGCTGTTATATGAACGAAAATTTGGCTGTTGTCTTTTTTTCGATGCCCTGCGTGTTTTGATACAGGGCAAAACATCATCATTATCCTCATCACCGTTATCATCATCACCATCATCGTCAGCATCATCATTATCACCACTATTGTCATTAGTTTCATCATTATTAACATTATCTTCCTCATCTTTATAATAGGGATGATACTTATGATACTGCTAATAGTTATCATAATGATAACAATAACAAAGATCGTTATTTTTATCTTTGAAATAATTTTGATGATGATAACACTCATTAATGATAATAAAAGTAATGTTGATTATAATAAAACAACCAACAATGAAGAAGGAACGAAGATAATTGCTTTCATTAATACGAGCCGTGATGTTAATTAAATTCCATGATCTTTATGACGTCTGGCTCAGTGTTTTCCTTCACATTATTTTACTTGTCAGAATGTGCCTTTTTAAGACAAACTCATAGACAGTGTAAACAGCGCCAATGGGTAGCGCAAAATTCGAATCTCCCTTAAAAGAACATCCGCTTACATAGACCTTTTATCATTTAGTTGAATTGTAATCGGCTTTGAATAGATAAGTGGAAGCTGGAGGGAGGAGGCAATCCACGATATCAAAACATTTTATTGAAGAAACGCGTTAACTAAACTAAAGCATCATTTCAGCTTTATGTATTCACTCCCACAATTTCACTCGAGTTGTAAAATAAAACTAGAATTAAAAGACTAGAAAAAACACTCCAAAAACAGTATTCTTATTCCTCTCCAACCTTACAAAATCTGCAGTGTCAGAGCATGCAACCTGAAGGATTTACTGATTATATGTATATACATATATATATATATATATTATTAATATATATATATATATATGTATGTATATATATATTCATATGTATGAATGTATATATATATATTATATATTTATATATATATATTTTATATATATATATATATATGTATATATATGTATGTATATATATACATATACATATATATACATATATGTACATATATATGTATATATATACTGCATATATATATATATAATTATACATATATAAAATGTATGTATATATATATATATATATATATATATATATATATAATATATATTGCAGTATATATATACATATATATGTATATATATGTATATATGTGTATATGTATATATATATATAAATTACTTTACCTATACAAATACAATACATACATAAATACACACACACACACACACACAACACACACACACAAACACACACACACACACTCTCTCTCTCTCCACACACACACACACACACACACACACACACACATATATATATATATATATATATATATATATATTATATATATATATATATATAGTTTTCATATACACTGCATAGGAAAATCAACTTGCCGATTCTAGCATATTTTCTGATATTCCCACCTCCCTGCACTTTGTTGTTTACCTCAGGACCAGTAGGTGTGGACACTGGCTGCGTACAGCATGAATGTTTCAGCAAGCAGTGCTGTTGAATCCCGGTTGTTTTATGTTCGTAGAATTTTCAATTATTATACCTATTTCTCTTAAAACGGTCATGGTTATTTGTTATGGATATGATGTGTGGAATCAGCAATTCCTGGAATGCTTCGTACCTGCCCCTTGGCATCTTTAGTTTGTCTTTGGTAATTAGAACTTAACAGTGGATGTCGTCAAACATTTAAAAATCCATTAGCAAATAAAAAAAAAGAAAAGAAAAAAGAAAAAATATATATATACATATGTATATCGACTAAAAGACAAGCGAGTCCCTACCTTCATCTGACACGAACAGAAAGCTTGAATCGCCGTTCGAAAACAATCCTTATTATGTCATGAATTATTGTTAAAATCATAACATAAATTACTATTGATTTCACACACACACACACACACACATACACACATACACACATACACACACACACACACACACACACATATATGGGGGGGAGGGTGGCTTGTGTGTGTGTAGTATATGTGTGAGTATATGTGTGTGTATATACACATATCCTCACAATATGTACATATTCACTACCGTTCCTCCACATATGCATACACGCAGACAAATTCACTTAAATTCCCAGAATCTATCATCATATTCTTGCACCTGGCATGGATGATACATATCCATCATTGCCATATATCTTTTGTCCTGAAATTATAACCATGGGTATTCTTCTACGCATCAGTTTATATCTATACTTCTATATATCTATATTTATATACATGAAGAAGACAGTGATACCGAGGGACTGTAGTGATGATGATAAATGTGATGAAGTGGTGTTGGGTGTTTGTGGGCGTGAGGGACACATACCAACGACGGCGACACCTATAAGACTCAGGCCCTGATATCCACACTCACCTACACTCGCGAGGTGCATCTCCATCACCATGACAAGCTAATTATAGGCCTCAACGGATTTTAGCTCGGCGCGCAGGAGGGAAAAATGACGAAAATGTATGATAACGATAACAGTCGAAAAGAAGAATACATTTCAAGCGAAAAGAAACCTGAATGAAATCGAATTTCTGAAATTAAAAAACGAGTCATAAACAGCATGAAAAGACATGTACAAAAAGGAAGGTTAAATGACAGGAAATAGCGTTGATTTTAGCTTTACATTTCACCACAATGATGACAAATACACGATATTAATTACATTTACAACAGTACACAAGTACCACCGACGACGATGACAAATAATACACAAACACACACACACATACGCACGCGCGCACATATACATACATACATATATATAGATAGATAGATAGATAGATAGGGATATATATATATATATATATATATATATATATATATATATATATATATATATATATATCACTGCGCTGGCAAGCGCAAAGGTGACCCCAAACCCGAAGACAGTAATAGTAACAGTTAAAATAAGAAATATGGAAAAATTGACCATTTTCGCTTTTTCCCCACGCCCATAACTCAATTCTAAAACATAATCACGTGACGCCCTTTGGTTTATTGGGACTCTAGCATGATATAAGAAGTGTGTCAAAGTGAAACTTCAACCGGCTATTGGTTTGGAAGTTAGAGCATCGATTTGTTTTGCAGTAATTCAGACCAATGCCGAGGGGGTAGAGGGGGAGAGATCGATTTTGACCAACCTTACAACTTCGAAATAGAAAAAAAAAAAACACAAATTTTTGTAATGTTTTCCTTGAAGACAGTCCATCGGCGGGTGTAATAGGCTATCAAACTACTTTCTAAGTCAACGATCGTCGTAACAATCGTCATAAAGTTACGACATTTTTGTCTGTGACCAATTTTTTTCAACACGAAATTTGACTCGAAAGACTGATTCTGAGCGAAAAACTGAGCGCATTTTCAGGAAGACAAATCGTCTGATCTTTATTTTACTATATAGCAAATATGCTGTATCTCAAATTGAACAGTCATAAAACGCGTCTACATTTCAGAGACTGAAAATTGAGAGACGACGATTTTCAAAACCGGTCTGGTGGATGCTATGTTTCATTTTGAGACTTCAAACTGTAATGTTTGACTGTTCTTTTCAAGTCACATCAAATGAAGTTAAAAAGTTGACTTCATGATGTAAAATAACCCAAAAACATTTGTAACAACAAAAATCAAATTCGTTAACCACCTTTGCATGCATGAGTAACGCCAGGTATTTACAGTACTCACTTTTTTTTTTTCTTTCTTTCTTTTTGAAAGCCAGTTGCAGCCGTCAGATATTTGTGTTTATAGAGTATACTGTTCAATTCGATGTTCAGCTGACCCATGGTGACTTAGTAGCTGACGACACTGACGACACATCAATCACTAGACTGACTACAGACTGACTAGACTGGCTGGCTGACTTGCTGACTGCATGACTGACTGAATGACAGAACAAATCTAACCGATTTACTGACTGATTATCTGATTGTTTGGCTGGTTGAACAGAATGGATAACTGACTGACTATCTTACAGATTTATTCATTGTTTTGGACATATGACTGATTTATATACTGATTAACTGACTACCTGACTGACTCAATGACTGAGGGACTTATAACTACTGAGTTAGTAGCTTACTATTCTCTGTCTGATCAACTGACTGTCCAACAGACTGATCTCGATGTGTGGCTAATTTTTTTTATTGATTCAATGTATCTCTAACTCGCTCATTATAGGCTCACTGAGTGAGTGTTTCCGATTGTCGATAAAATACCCTTTTTTTGTTTTTCCAAGATCAAAATTGTAGGTCGTACTGTAAATATGTGGCGTTATTTTTAAAATATCTTCAAATCCGGCAACATAAATATATTTATTATGCTCGGAACTGGTTCTCCATATAGAACAAGGAAAAAGGCCAGAGATTAATTTAATTGTTTCTAAAGTAGAGACCGCAAAGACTCATTCTCGGGGGGGGGGGGGGGGTTCTCTAGGTTCCAAGGCCCGAATGACACGCACATACACCAGCCTTGCCCACTGTGACAGCAACAATGGTCCGCCGTGTCTCTGCGCCCAAAACATTCATGGAGCAATTTCATTCCCGGGCGCACAAATCTGATTCCATCCTTCCGCTATCCTGCAACCGGGGACGCGTTTGCTAGTCTGGAATCCAAACATTCCCGTAATCCTTGTGTTTCGGGCGATGATGCTGCCATGCAAGGCATCCTTCCGCAGAGAGAGTGACCGCGGCATATCTTCCCTACCGGTTTAACGACATTTAGACGAAAATTATTAACGGGAAAGAAGTTAAAAGAAAAAAAAGGTCGTTAATAAATGAATAATAGCGTTCAAATTGATAATGAAAAAAATAATTTAAAAAAAGGAAGTATCACATACGTATGTAAAGGAAAGAGGAAATTTTAACACTGAACAAAACCGCTCGTGGGTTGGCGGACATCAAACAACAAGAGAGCAATGTAAAATATACATAAAGAACAAGTGAGAGGAAAATATACGTTCTAGAAATGACTAAAGGGAACAACGTAGATAACACAAAGAGAAATGTGCTGTTTGTCGCATCCACATTGTGCATGTGTGATCTTCTCTTCTGCTTTTTTCCTGACATGAAATTATAGAAATAGATTCAAAATAGATTACTAATTCCAGATGCATTGATTACCAATTCTAGGTACAGAGATTCCCAATTCTATGCACAGAGATTATCAATTCTAGATACGGAGATCACCAATTCTAAATATATAGATTACCATTTCTAGATACATCTTCATTTAAATATAGATTCTACATCATACAAGAATAGATAATACAGACCAATTCTATATATAGAGATTTTCTAGATACATAGAATTTCAATTCTAGATACACGAATTATAAATTCGAGATACATAGATTAACAATTCTGGATGCATATATTATCATTTTCTAGATAATGAATTGTATAGATATATTTTATTTTAGTTCTTATAATAGCAGACGACAAAGGCCGTGAACAAAAATACAGTCCCACTTGATGATATATATATATATAGTTTTTTTCTTCAAAGTAATTTAACTACGTCCTTCACTTCAAAATGAACATCAAACATGAAAGACGCTCCGATAAAGAAAATATTAGAGCAATATCCCTCACGTGTGTGTTTACTTTCCATTCCATCAACTTCTGGCGCTTTTATGTCCCTTTTAAATATTGTTGCTCTGCAAATGAGACTGCAAATACAAATTGATTTCGAAACTGAGTCACGAAACTCTTCATAAGGTGTTATATGAACGAAAATTTGGCTGTTGTCTTTTTTCGATACCCGGCGTGTTTTGATACAGAGCAAAACGTCATCATTATCATCATCATCGTTATCATCATCACCATCATCGTCAGCATCATCATTATCACCACTATTGTCATTAGTATCATCATTATTAACATTATCTCCCTCATCTTTATAATTGGGCTACTACTTATGATACTGCTAATAGTTATCATAACGATTACAATAACAATAATCGTTATTATTATCTTTGAAATAATTTTGATGATGAGAACACTCATTAATGATAATAAAAGTAATGTTGACTATAATAAAACAACCAACAATGAAGAAGGAAAGAAGATAATTGCTTTCATTAATACGAGCCGTGATGTTAATTAAATTCCATGATCTTTATGACGTCTGGCTCAGTGTTTTCCTTCACGTTATTTTACTTGTCAGAATGTGCCTTTTTAAGACAAACTCATAGACAGTGTAAACAGCGCCAATGGACAGCGCAAAATTCAAATCTCCCTTAAAAAAAACATCCGCTTACATAGACCTTTTATCATTTAGTTGAATTGTAATCAGCTTTGAATAGATAAGTGGAAGTTGGAGGGAGGCAATCCACGATATTAAAACATTTTATTGAAGAAACGTGTTAACTAAACTAAAGCATCATTTCAGCTTTATTATTCACTCCACAATTTCACTCGAGTTGTAAAATAAAACTAGAATTAAAAGACTAGAAAAAACACTCAAAAAACAGTATTCTGATTCCTCTCCAACCTTACAAATTCTGCAGTGTCAGAGCATGCAACCTGAAGGATTTACTGATTATATGTATATATATATATATATATATATATATATATATATATATATATTATTTATATTATATATATATATATGTATTTTATATATTTATATATATGTATATATATGTATATATATATACATATAATATATATACATATACATATATACATATATATATATATATATACTATATATATACATATACATTACATATATATATATATATATATATAATATATATACTTTACCTATACAAATACATACACACACACACACACACACACACACACACACACACACACACACAACACACACATATATATATATATATATATATATATATATATATATATATATATATAGTTTCCACATACAGTGCATAGGAAAATCACCTTGCCGATTCTAGTATATTTTCTGATATTCACACCTCCTTGCACTTCGTTGTTTACCTCAGGACCAGTAGGTGTGGACATTGGCTGCGTACAGCATGAATGTTTCAGCAAGCAATGTTGTTGAATCCCGGCTGTTTTATGTTCGTAGAATTTTCAATGATTATACCTATTTCTCTTAAAATGGTGATGGTTATTTGTATGGATATGATGTGTGGAATCAACAATTCATGAAATCCTTCGTACCTGCCCCGTGAGATCGGTAGTTTTTTTTGGTAATTAGAACGTAACAGTGGATGTCAAACATTTTAAAATACATTAGCAAATGAAAAGAAAAAGGGGGAAAAAAAAAAGAAAAAAAAGAGAATATATATAATATATATATATATATGTATATATATATATATATATATATATATATATATATATCGACCAAAAGACAAGCGAGTCCCTACCTTCATCTGACACGAACAGAAAGCTTGAATCGCCGTTCGAAAACATTCCTTATTCTGTCATGAATTATTGTTAAAATCATAACATAAATTACTATTGACTTCACACACACACACACAGACACACACAACGCGCACACACATATATGTATGGGGGGAGGGTGGCTTGTGTGTGTGTAGTATACGTGTGAGTATATGTGTGTGTATATACACATATCCTCACAATATGTACATATTCACTACCGTTCCTCCACATATGCATACACGCAGACAAAATTCATTTCAAATTCCCAGAATCTATCATCATATCCTTGCACCTGGCATGGATGATACATATCCATCATTGCTATATATCTTTTGTATCTGCCTCTGTACTTTGTCCTGAAATTATAACCATGGGTATTCTTCTACGCATCAGTTTATATCTATACATCTACATATCCCTATTTATATACATGAAGAAGACAGTGATACCGAGGGACTGTAGTGATGATGATAAATGTGATGAAGTGGTGTTGGGTATTTGTGGGCGTGAGGGACACATAACGCCTATAAGACTCAGGCCCTGATATCCACACTCACCTACACTCGCGAGGTTCATCTCCATCACCATGACAAGCTAATTATAGGCCTGAACGGATTTTAGCTCGGCGCGCAGGAGGAGGAAAAAATGACGAGAGAGAAATGTAAGATAATAACGATAACAGTCGAAAAGAAGAATACATTTCAAGCGGAAAGAAACCAGAATGAAATCGAAATTCTGAAATTTAAAAACGAGTCATAAACAGCATGAAAAACATGTACAAAAAGGAAGGAAATGACAGAAATAGCGTTGATTTTAGCTTTACATTTCACCACAATGATGACAAATACACGATATTAATAACATTTACAACAGTACACAAGTACCACCGACGACGATGACAAATGACACACACACACACACACACACATACGCACCGCGCGCGCACACATACATACATACATATAGATAGATAGATAGATAGGGAGATATATATATATAGATATATATATCACTCGATGATAAGCGCAAAGGTGGCCCCAAACCCGAAGACAGTAATAGTAACAGTAAAAATAAGAAATATGGAAAAATTGACCATTTTCGCGTTTTTCCCACGCCCATAACTCAACTCTAAAACATAATCACGTGACGCCCTTTGGTTTATTGGACTCTAGCATGATACGAAGTGTGTCAAGTGAAAACTTCAACCGGCTATTGGTTTGGAAGTTAGAGCATCGATTTGTTTTGCAATAATTCAGACCAATGCCGAGGGGGTGGAGGTGGAGAGATCGATTTGACCAACCTTACAACTTCGAAATAGAAAAAAAACGCAAAACTACACGAATTTTTGTAATGTTTTCCTTGAAGACACTCCATCGCGCGGTAATAGGCTATCAAACTACTTCTAAGTCTTAACGATCGTCGTAACAATCGTCGTAAAGTTACGACATTTTTGTCTCTGACCAATTTTTTTCAACGCGAAATTTGACGAAAATTTTTCAAAAATAAAATCGTCTGATCTTTATTTTGCTATATAGCGCTCGTAAAACACGTCTACATTTTGAGACTTCAAACTGTACTGTTTTGACTGCTCTTATCAAGTCACATCAAATGACGTCAAAAAGTTGACCATGACCTTATAGAAAATGACCCAAAAACATTTGAACCAAAAATAAAAATCAAATTCGTTGACCAAAACTAACTAGAAATTCGATGGCCTTCAAAGGTGGCCCTTATGTATTTGAAGTGACACCACCTTTGCATTCATGAGTAACGCCACATATTTACAGTACTTACTTTTTTTCTTTCTTTTTTTGAGAGCTAATTGCAGACGTCGGGTATTTAAGTGTTTATAGAGCATACTGTTCAATTCGATGTTCAGCTGACCCATGGTGACTTAGTAGCTGTCAACACTGACCGGCTGAATCATTCACTAACTCACTAGACTGACTACAGACTGACTAGACTGGCTGGCTGACTTACTGAGTGAATGACTGAGTGACTGAATGACAGAAGAAATTTAACCGATTTACTGACTAATTACCTGATTGTTTGGCTGGTTGAACAGAATGGATAACTGACTTATTTTTTTCATTGTTTTGGACATATGACTGATTTATATACTGATTAACTGACTACCTGACTGACTCAATGACTGAGGGACTTATAACTACTGAGTTAGTAGCCTACTATTCTCTGTCTAATCAACTGACTGTCCAACAGACTGATCTCGATGTGTGGCTAAATTTTTTTTATTGATTCAATGTATCTCTAACTCGCTCATTATAGGCTCTCTGAGTGAGTGTTTCCGATTGTCGATAAAAATACCCTTCTTGTTTTTTCCAAGATCAAAATTGTAGTTCGTACTGTAAATATGTGGCGTTATTCATGCATGCAAAGGTGGTGTCACTTTAAATACATATAAGGGCCACCTTTGCAGGACATCTAATTTCTAATTAGTTTTTAGTTAATGAATATATATATATATATAATATATATATATATATATATATATATGTGTGTGTTGTGTGTGTGTGTGTGTGTTGTGTGTATACATTGTGTGTGTGTGTGTGTGTGTGTGTGTGTATGTGTGTATATGTGTTGGTATGTGTGTGTGTCTATATATATATATATATATATATATATATATATATATACTGTATATATAAGAGATTAATTCAAATTACACCAGCAAAATAAGAATAAATATCGATTATGATTTCGAGTTACATCAGATATAAGGAATTAAAGGTAAAAAAAAATTGTTTAGATGTTTCTTCAGTGAAAGTAAACTTGAATACGTAACTGGTCTAGCGGCTAGTATATATTACTCTAAAGAAAACGACGAGGATGATTTAGAAATGTCTTCAAAAACAGCAACAAAAATATATATATATGCTCGGAACTGCTTCTCCATACAGAACAAAAAAAAAGGCCAGATATTAATTTAATTGTTCTCAAGTAGAGACCGCAAAGACTCATTCTCTGGGGGGGGGGGGGGTTCTCCAGGTTCCAAGGCCCGAATGACACGCACATACACCAGCCTTGCCCACTGTGACAGCAACAATGGTCCGCCGTGTCTCTGCGCCCAAAACATTCATGGAGCAATTTCATTCCCGGGCGCACAAATCTGATTCCATCCTTCCGCTATCCTGCAACCGGGGACGCCTTTGCTAGTCTGGAATCCAAACATTCCCGTAATCCTTGTGTTTCGGGCGATGATGCTGCCATGCAAGGCACCCTTCCGCAGAGAGAGTGGCCGCGGCATAGCTTCCCTACCGGTTTAACGACATTTAGACGAAATCATTAACGGGAATGAAGTTTTTAAAAAGTCATTAACAAAGTTGAAATAATGGCGTTCAAATTTATAATGAAAAAAAATTTAAAAAAAGGAAGTATCATATGCGTATGTAAAGGAAAGAGAGGAAATTTTAACACTGAACAAAATCGCTCGTGGTAAGCGGACATCAAACAAGAGAGCAATATGAAATATACATAAAGAACATAAAGAACACGTGAGAGGAAAATATACAATGTTTTAGAAATGACTAAAGGGAACAACGTGGATAACACAAAGAGAAATGTGCTGTTTGCCGCATCCACATTGTGCATGTGTGATTTCTACAGTTTTTTTTTTCTTGAACAACGTGGATAAAACAAAGAGAAATCTGTGAATTGTGCATGTTTGCTCTTCTCTTGTTTTTTTTTTTTTTTTCTGGACTGACATGAAATATAGAAATAGATTCAAAATAGATTACCAATTCCAGATACATTGATTACCAATTCTAGGTACAGAGATTCCCAATTCTATACACAGAGCTTATCAACTCTAGATACAGAGATCACCAATTTCTGAATATATAGACTACGATTTCTAGATACATAGAATATCAATTCTAGATACACGAATTATAAATTCTAGATACATAGATTACCAATTCTGGATACATATATTTCATTTCTAGATACATAAAATTTATAGATCGCCATTTCTGGATACATATTTTATCAGTTCTAGATATATAATGCAGTACAATACGACTCGAAAGGAAACATGCCGAGCTAACAAAAATACAGTCCCACTTGATTTTTTTTTTTTTTTCCAGGTAATTTAACTACGTCCTTCACTTCAAAATGAACATCAAACATGAAAGACGCTCCGATAGAGAAAATATTAGAGCAATATCCCTCACGTGTGTGTTTACTTTCCATTCCATCAACTTCTGGCGCTTTTATGTCCCTTTTAAATATTGTTGCTCTGCAAATGAGACTGCAAATACAAATTGATTTCGAAACTGAGTCACGAAACTCTTCATAAGGTGTTATATGAACGAAAATTTGGCTGTTGTCTTTTTTCGATACCCTGCGTGTTTTGATACAGGGCAAAAACATCATCATTATCATCATCACCGTTATCATCACCATCATCGTCAGCATCATCATTATCACCACTATTGTCATTAGTATCATCATTATTAACATTATCTTCCTCATCTTTATAATAGGGATGATACTTATGATACTGCTAATAGTTATCATAATGATAACAATAACAATAATCGTTATTATTATCTTTAAATAATTTTGATGATGAGAACACTCATTAATGATAATAAAAGTAATGACTATATAAAACACCAACAATGAAGAAGGAACGAAGATATTGCTTTCATTAATACGAGCCGTGATGTTAATTAAATTCCATGATCCTTATGACGTCTGGCTCAGTGTTTTCCTTCACATTATTTTCTTGTATTTAAGACAAACTCATAGACAGTGTAAACAGCGCCAATGGACAGCGCAAAATTCGAATCTCCCTTAAAAGAACATCCGCTTACATAGACCTTTTATCATTTAGTTGAATTGTAATCAGCTTTGAACAGATAAGTGGAAGCTGGAGGGAGGCAATCCACGATATTAAAACATTTTATTGAAGAAACGCGTTAACTAAACTAAAGCATCATTTCAGCTTTATGTATTCACTTCCACAATTTCACTCGAGTTGTAAAATAAAACTAGAATTAAAAGACTAGAAAAAACACTCCAAAAACAGTATTCTGATTCCTCTCCAACCTTACAAATTCTGCAGTGTCAGAGCATGCAACCTGAAGGATTTACTGTTTATATGTATATATATATATATATATATATATATATTATATATATATATATATATGTATGTATGTATATGTATATATATGTATATTATATATATATTATATATATATATATATATATTATATATACATATACATATATATACATATATATACATATATATATGTATATATATATATATATATACATATACATTATATATATATATATATATATATATATATATATATAATTATTACTTTACCTATACAAATACATACATACATAAATACACACACACACACACACACACACACACACACACACACACACACACACACACACACACACACACAACACACACTATATATATATATATATATATATATATATATATATATATATATATATATATAGTTTCACATACAGTGCATAGGAAAATCACCTTGCCGATTCTAGTATATTTTCTGATATTCACACCTTCCTGCACTTGGTTGTTTACCTCAGGACCAGTAGGTGTGGACACTGGCTGCGTACAGCATGAATGTTTCAGCAAGCAATGCTGTTGAATCCCGGTTGTTTTATGTTCGTAGAATTTTCATTATACCTATTTCTCTTAAAATGGTGATGGTTATTTGTTATGGATATGATGTGTGGAATCAACAATTCTGAAATCCTTCGTACCTGCCCCGTGACATCGTAGTTTCTCTTTGGTAATTAGAACGTAACAGTGGATGTCGTCAAACATTTAAAAATCCATTAGCAAAAAAAAAAAAAAAAAAAGAAAAAAAAATATAATATATATATATATATTATATATATATATATCCAAAAGACAAGCGAGTCCCTACTTCATCTGACACGAACAGAAAGCTTGAATCGCCGTTCGAAAACATTCCTTATTCTGTCATGAATTATTGTTAAAATCATAACATAAATTACTATTGACTTCACACACACACACACACACACACACACACACACACACACGCACACACACACACACACACACACACACACACAACTGTGTGTGTGTGTGTAGTGTACGTGTGAGCATATGTGTGTACATACATACATATACTCACAATATGTACATATTCACTACCGTTCCTCCACATATGCATACACGCAGACAAATTCATATAAATTCCCAGAATCTATCATCATATCCTTGCACCTGGCATGGATGATACATCCATCATTGCTATATATCTTTTGTATCTGCCTCTGTACTTTGTCCTGAAATTATAACCATGGGTATTCTTCTACGCATCAGTTTATATCTATACATCTATATATCCCTATATTTATACACATGAAGAAAACAGTGATACCGAGGGACTGTAATGATGATGATAAATGTGATGAAGTGGTGTTGGGTATTTGTGGGCGTGAGGGACACATACCAACGACGGCGACACCTATAAACTCAGGCCCTGATATCCACACTCACCTACACTCGCGAGGTTCATCTCCATCACCATGACAAGCTAATTATAGGCCTGAACGGATTTTAGCTCGGCGCGCAGGAGGGAAAAATGACGAGAGAATGTAAGATAAACGATAACAGTCGAAAAGAAGAATACATTTCAAGCGGAAAGAAACCTGAATGAAATCGAAATTCTGAAATTAAAAAACGAAAGTCATAAACAGCATGAAAAAACATGTACAAAAAGGAAGGAAATGACAGGAAATAGCGTTGATTTTAGCTTTACATTTCACCACAATGATGACAAATACACGATATTAATAACATTTACAACAGTACACAAGTACCACCGACGACGATGACAAATGACACACACACACACATACGCACGCGCGCGCGCGCATACATACATACATACATATATATATATATATATATATATATATATAATATATATATATATATCACTGCGCTAACAAGCGCAAAGGTGGCCCCAACCCGAAGACAGTAATAGTAACAGTAAAAATAAGAAGAAATATAGAAAAATTGACCATTTTCGCGTTTTTCCCACGCCCATAACTCAACTCTAAAACATAATCACGTGACGCCCTTTGGTTTAATGGGGCTCTAGCATGATATGAAGTGTGTCAAGTGAATACTTCAACCGGCTATTGGTTTGGAAGTTAGAGCATCGATTTGTTTTGTAATAATTCAGACCAATGCCGAGGGGGTAGAGGGGGAGAGATCGATTTTGACCAACCTTACAACTTCGAAATAGAAAAAAAAAACTTCACGAATTTTGTAATGTTTTCCTTGAAGACAGTCCATCGGCGGGTGTAATAGGCTATCAAACTACTTTCTAAGTCAACGATCGTCGTAACAATCGTCATAAAGTTACGACATTTTTGTCTGTGACCAATTTTTTCAACGCGAAATTTGACTCGAAAGACTGATTCTGAGCGAAAAACTAAGCGCATTTTCAGGAAGACAAATCGTCTGATCTTTATTTTACTATATAGCAAATTGCTGTATCTCAAATTGAACAGTCATAAAACGCGTCTACATTTCAGAGACTGAAAATTGAGAGACGACGATTTTCAAAACCGGTCTGGTGGATGCTGTTTAATTTTGAGACTTCAAACTGTAATGTTTGACTGCTCCTATCAAGTCACGTCAAATGAAGTAAAAAGTTGACTTCATGATGTAAAAATGACCCAAAAACATTTGTAGCAACAAAAATCAAATTCGTTAACCACCTTTGCATGCATGAGTAACGCCAGGTATTTACAGTACTCACTTTTTTTTTTTTTTCTTCTTCTTTTTCTTTTTGAAAGCCAGTTGCAGCCGTCAGATATTTGTGTTTATAGAGTATACTGTTCAATTCGATGTTCAGCTGACCCATGGTGACTTAGTAGCTGCCGACACTGACCGACTGACTCATTCACTCAATCACTAGACTGACTACAGACTGACTAGACTGGCTGGCTGACTTGCTGACTGCATGACTGACTGAATGACAGAACAAATTTAACCGATTTACTGACTGATTATCTGATTGTTTGGCTGGTTGAACAGAATGGATAACTGACTGACTATCTTACAGATTTATTCATTGTTTTGGACATATGACTGATTTATATACTGATTAACTGACTACCTGACTGACTCAATGACTGAGGGACTTATAACTACTGAGTTAGTAGCTTACTAATGTCTGTCTAATCAACTGACTGTCCAACAGACTGATCTCGATGTGTGGCTAATTTTTTTTATTGATTCAATGTATCTCTAACTCGCTCATTATAGGCTCACTGAGTGAGTGTTTCCGATTGTCGATAAATACCCTTTTTTTGTTTTTCCAAGATCAAAATTGTAGGTCGTACTGTAAATATGTGGCGTTATTTTTAAAATATCTTCAAAACCGGCAACACAAATATATATATTATGCTCGGAACTGGTTCTCCATATAGAACAAGGAAAAAGGCCAGAATTATTTAATTGTTTCTAAAGTAGAGACCGCAAAGACTCATTCTCTGGGCGGGGGGGGGGGGGGTCTCTAGGTTCCAAGGCCCGAATGACACGCACATACACCAGCCTTGCCCACTGTGACAGCAACAATGGTCCGCCGTGTCTCTGCGCCCAAAACATTCATGGAGCAATTTCATTCCCGGGCGCACAAATCTGATTCCATCCTTCCGCTATCCTGCAACCGGGGACGCGTTTGCTAGTCTGGAATCCAAACATTCCCGTAATCCTTGTGTTCGGGCGATGATGCTGCCATGCAAGGCACCCTTCCGCAGAGAGAGTGACCGCGGCATAGCTTCCCTGCCGGTTTAACGACATTTAGACGAAAATCATTAACGGGGAAGAGTTTTTTAAAAAGTCATTAATAAATGTTGAATAATGGCGTTCAATTGTATAATGAAAAAATAATTTAAAAAAAGGAAGTATCATATGCGTATGTAAAGGAAAGAGAGGAAATTTTAACACTGAACAAAATCGCTCGTGGGTAAGCGGACATCAAACAAGAGAGCAATATGAAATATACATAAAGAACATAAAGAACACGTGAGGAAAATATACAATGTTTTAGAAATGACTAAAGGGAACAACGTGGATGACACAAAGAGAAATGTGCTGTTTGCCGCATCCACATTGTGCATGTGTGATTTCTGCTTTTTTTTCTTGAACAACGTGGATAACACAAAGAGAAATCTGTGAATTGTGCATGTTTGCTCTTCTCTTCTGTTTTTTTTTTTTTTTTTCTGGACTGACATGAAATTATAGAAATAGATTCAAAATAGATTACCAATTCCAGATACATTGATTACCAATTCTAGGTACAGAGATTCCCAATTCTATACACAGAGCTTATCAACTCTAGATACAGAGATCACCCATTCTATATATATATATATATATATATATATATATATATATATTTACCATTTCTAGATACATCTTTTCTAGAGACATTATCATTTCTACAGACATTGATAATTCTAGATACAGAGATCACCAAATCTGAAAATATAGATTACAGTTCCTAGTTACATAGATTATCAATTCTAGATACACGAATTATAAATTCTAGATAGATAAATTACCAATTCTGGATACATAGATCATCATTTCTAGATACATAAATTGTCTAGATCGCCATTTCTAGAGACATTTTATCAGTTCTAGATACATAATGCAGTACAATACGACTCGAAAGGAAACATGCCGAGCTAACAAAAATACAGTCCCACTTGTTGATGATTTTTTTTTTTTTTCCAGGTAATTTAACTACGTCCTTCACTTCAAAATGAACATCAAACATGAAAGACGCTCCGATAGAGAAAATATTAGAGCAATATCCCTCACGTGTGTGTTTACTTTCCATTCCATCAACTTCTGGCGCTTTTATGTCCCTTTTAAATATTGTTGCTCTGCCAATGAAACTGCAAATACAAATTGATTTCGAAACTGAGTCACGAAACTCTGCAAAAAGGTGTTATATGAACCAAAATTTGCATTCAGTTAGCTGAAGTCTTTTATCGATGCCCTGCGTGTTTTGTTACAGGGCAAAACATTATCATTATCATCATCACCGTTATCATCATCACCATCATCGTCAGCATCATCATCATCACCACTATTGTCATTATTATCATCATTATTAACATTATCTTCCTCATCTTTATAATAGGGCTGATACTTATGATACTGCTAATAGTTATCATAACGATTACAATAACAATAATCGTTATTATTATCTTTGAAATAATTTTGATGATGAGAACACTCATTAATGATAATAAAAGTAATGTTGACTATAATAAAACAACCAACAATGAAGAAGGAAAGAAGATAATTGCTTTCATTAATACGAGCCGTGATGTTAATTAAATTCCATGATCTTATGACGTCTGGCTCAGTGTTTTTTCTTCACGTTATTTTACTTGTCAGAATGTGCCTTTTTAAGACAAACTCATAGACAGTGTAAACAGTGCCAATGGACAGCGCAAAATTCAAATCTCCCTTAAAAGAACATCCGCTTACATAGACCTTTTATCATTTAGTTGAATTGTAATCAGCTTTGAACAGATAAGTGGAAGCTGGAGGGAGGCAATCCACGATATTAAAACATTTTATTGAAGAAACGTGTTAACTAAACTAAAGCATCATTTCATCTTTATGTATTCACTCCCACAATTTCACTCGAGTTGTAAAATAAAACTAGAATTAAAAGACTAGAAAAAACACTCANTGATTTTACCAATACAAATACATACTAATATGCATACAAACATACATACATAAACACACCACACACACACACACACACACACACACACACACACACACACACACACACACACACACACACACACACACACACACACACACACAGTGCATAGGAAAATCACCTTGCCGATTCTAGTATATTTTCTGATATTCACACCTCCCTGCACTTTGTTGTTTACCTCAGGACCAGTAGGTGTGGACACTGGCTGCGTACAGCATGAATGTTTCAGCAAGCAATGTTGCTGAACCCCGGATGTTTTATGTTCGTAGAATTTTCAATGATTATACCTATTTCTCTTAAAACGGTCATGGTTATTTGTTATGGATAGGATGTTGTGTGGAATCAACAATTCCTGAAATCCTTCGTACCTGCCCCGTGAGATCGGTAGTTTTTCTTTGGTAATTAGAAACGTAACAGTGGATGTCGTCAAACATTTAAAATTCCATTAGCAAATGAAAAGAAAAAAGGGGGAAAAAAAAAAAAAAAGAAAAATATATATATAATATATATATATATATATATATATATATATATATATATCGACCAAAAGACAAGCGAGTCCCTACCTTCATCTGACACAAACAGAAAGCTTGAATCGCCGTTCGAAAACATTCCTTATTCTGTCATGAATTATTGTTAAAATCATAACATAATTACTATTGACTTCACACACACACAGACACACACACACACACACATACACACACACACACACACACACACACACACGACACACACACACACACACACACACATATATGGGGGGGGAGGGTGGCTTGTGTGTGTGTGTAGTATACGTGTGAGTATATGTGTGTGTATATACACATATCCTCACAATATGTACATATTTCACTACCGTTCCTCCACATATGCATACACGCAGACAAATTCATTTAAATTCCCAGAATCTATCATCATATTCTTGCACCTGGCATGGATGATACATATCCATCATTGCCATATATCTTTTGTATCTGCCTCTGCACTTTGTCCTGAAATTATAACCATGGGTATTCTTCTACGCATCAGTTTATATCTATACTTCTATATATCTATATTTATATACATGAAGAAGACAGTGATACCGAGGGACTGTAGTGATGATGATAAATGTGATGAAGTGGTGTTGGGTTTTGTGGGGTGAACACATACCAACGACGGCGACACCTATAAGACTCAGGCCCTGATATCCACACTCACCTACACTCGCGAGGTGCATCTCCATCACCATGACAAGCTAATTATAGGCCTCAACGGATTTTAGCTCGGCGCGCAGGAGGGAAAAATGACGAAAATGTATGATAACGATAACAGTCGAAAAGAAGAATACATTTCAAGCGAAAAGAAACCTGAATGAAATCGAATTTCTGAAATTAAAAAACGAGTCATAAACAGCATGAAAAGACATGTACAAAAAGGAAGGTGAAATGACAGAAAATAGCGTTGATTTTAGCTTTACATTTCACCACAATGATGACAAATACACGATATTAATAACATTTACAACAGTACACAAGTACCACCGACGACGATGACAAATAATACACACACACACACACACACACATACGCACGCGCGCGCGCACACATACATACATACATATAGATAGATAGATAGATAGGGAGATAGATAGATATAGATATATATATCACTGCGATGATAAGCGCAAAGGTGGCCCCAAACCCGAAGACAGTAATAGTAACAGTAAAAATAAGAAATATGGAAAAATTGACCATTTTCGCGTTTTTCCCACGCCCATAACTCAACTCTAAAACATAATCACGTGACGCCCTTTGGTTTATTGGGACTCTAGCATGATACGAAGTGTGTCAAGTGAAAACTTCAACCGGCTATTGGTTTGGAAGTTAGAGCATCGATTTGTTTTGCAATAATTCAGACCAATGCCGAGGGGGTGGAGGTGGAGAGATCGATTTTGACCAACCTTACAACTTCGAAATAGAAAAAAACGCAAAACTACACGAATTTTTGTAATGTTTTCCTTGAAGACACTCCATCGGCGGGTGTAATAGGCTATCAAACTACTTTCTAAGTCTTAACGATCGTCGTAACAATCGTCGTAAAGTTACGACATTTTTGTCTCTGACCAATTTTTTTCAACGCGAAATTTGACGAAAATTTTTCAGGAAAATAAATCGTCTGATCTTTATTTTGCTATATAGCGCTCGTAAAACACGTCTACATTTTGAGACTTCAAACTGTACTGTTTGACTGCTCTTATCAAGTCACATCAAATGACGTCAAAAAGTTGACCATGACCTTATAGAAAATGACCCAAAAACATTTGAACCAAAAATAAAAATCAAATTCGTTGACCAAAAACTAACTAGAAATTCGATGGCCTTCAAAGGTGGCCCTTTTATGTATTTGAAGTGACACCACCTTTGCATTCATGAGTAACGCCACATATTTACAGTACTTACTTTTTTTTTTCTTTCTTTTTTGAGAGCTAATTGCAGACGTCGGGTATTTAAGTGTTTATAGAGCATACTGTTCAATTCGATGTTCAGCTGACCCATGGTGACTTAGTAGCTGTCAACACTGACCGGCTGAATCATTCACTAACTCACTAGACTGACTACAGACTGACTAGACTGGCTGGCTGACTTACTGAGTGAATGACTGAGTGACTGAATGACAGAAGAAATTTAACCGATTTACTGACTAATTACCTGATTGTTTGGCTGGTTGAACAGAATGGATAACTGACTTATTTTTTCATTGTTTTGGACATATGACTGATTTATATACTGATTAACTGACTACCTGACTGACTCAATGACTGAGGGACTTATAACTACTGAGTTAGTAGCCTACTATTCTCTGTCTAATCAACTGACTGTCCAACAGACTGATCTCGATGTGTGGCTAAATTTTTTTATTGATTCAATGTATCTCTAACTCGCTCATTATAGGCTCTCTGAGTGAGTGTTTCCGATTGTCGATAAAATACCCTTTCTTTGTTTTTCCAAGATCAAAATTGTAGTTCGTACTGTAAATATGTGGCGTTATTCATGCATGCAAAGGTGGTGTCACTTTAAATACATATAAGGGCCACCTTTGCAGGACATCTAATTTCTAATTAGTTTTTAGTTAATGAATATATATATATATTATATATATATATATATATTATATATATGTGTGTGTGTGTGTGTGTGTGTGTGTGTGTGTGTGTGTGTCATTGTGTGTGTGTGTGTGTGTGTGTGTGTGTGTATGTGTGTATATGTGTGTGTATGTGTGTGTGTGTCTATATATATATATATATATATATATATATATATATATATATATACTGTATATATAAGAGATTAATTCAAATTACACCAGCAAATAAAGAATAAATATCGATTATGATTTCGAGTTACATCAGATATAAGGAATTAAAGGTAAAAAAAAATTGTTTTAGATGTTTCTTCAGTGAAAGTAAACTTGAATACGTAACTGGTCTAGGCGGCTAGTATATATTACTCTAAAGAAAACGACGAGGATGATATTAGAAATGTCTTCAAAAACAGCAACAAAAAATATATATTATGCTCGGAACTGCTTCTCCATACAGAACAAGAAAAAAAGGCCAGATATTAATTTAATTGTATCTCAAGTAGAGACCGCAAAGACTCATTCTCTGGGCGGGGGGGGGGGGTTCTCCAGGTTCCAAGGCCCGAATGACACGCACATACACCAGCCTTGCCCACTGTGACAGCAACAATGGTCCGCCGTGTCTCTGCGCCCAAAACATTCATGGAGCAATTTCATTCCCGGGCGCACAAATCTGATTCCATCCTTCCGCTATCCTGCAACCGGGGACGCCTTTGCTGGTCTGGAATCCAAACATTCCCGTAATCCTTGTGTTTCGGACAATGATGCTGCCATGCAAGGCACTCTTCCGCAGAGAGAGTGGCCGCGGCATAGCTTCCCTACCGGTTTAACGACATTTAGACGAAAGTCATTAACGGGGAATGAAGTTTTTTAAAAAGTCATTAACAAATGTTGAATAATGGCGTTCAATTGTATAATGAAAAAAATATTTTAAAAAAAGGAAGTATCATATGCGTATGTAAAGGAAAGAGAGGAAATTTTAACACTGAACAAAATCGCTCGTGGGTAAGCGGACATCAAACAAGAGAGCAATATGAAATATACATAAAGAACATAAAGAACACGTGAGAGGAAAATATACAATGTTTTAGAAATGACTAAAGGGAACAACGTGGATAACACAAAGAGAAATTGCTGTTTGCCGCATCCACATTGTGCATGTGTGATTTCAGTTTTTTTTTTTTTCTTGAACAACGTGGATAAAACAAAGAGAAATCTGTGAATTGTGCATGTTTGCTCTTCTCTTCTGTTTTTTTTTTCTTTTTTCTGGACTGACATAAAATTATAGAAATAGATTCAAAATAGATTACCAATTCCAGATACATTGATTACCAATTCTAGGTACAGAGATTCCCAATTCTATACACAGAGCTTATCAACTCTAGATACAGAGATCACCAATTCTGAATATATAGACTACGATTTCTAGATACATTGAATATCAATTCTAGATACACGAATTATAAATTCGAGATACATAGATTACCAATTCTGGATTCATATATTGTCATTTCTAGATACATAAATTGTATAGATCGCCATTTCTGGATACATATTTTATCAGTTCTAGATATATAATGCAGTACAATACGACTCGAAAGGAAACATGCCGAGCTAACAAAAATACAGTCCCACTTGATTTTTTTTTTTTTTTTCCAGGTAATTTAACTACGTCCTTCACTTCAAAATGAACATCAAACATGAAAGACGCTCCGATAGAGAAAATATTAGAGCAATATCCCTCACGTGTGTGTTTACTTTCCATTCCATCAACTTCTGGCGCTTTTATGTCCCTTTTAAATATTGTTGCTCTGCAAATGAGACTGCAAATACAAATTGATTTCGAAACTGAGTCACGAAACTCTGCAAAAGGTGTTATATGAACGAAAATTTTGCTGATGTCTTTTTTCGATACCCTGCGCGTTTTGATACAGGGCAAAACATCATTATCATCATCACCGTTATCATCATCACCAACATCGTCAGCATCATCATTATCACCACTATTGTCATTAGTATCATCATTATTAACATTATCTTCCTCATCTTTATAATAGGGCTGATACTTATGATACTGCTAATAGTTATCATAATGATAACAATAACAAAGATCGTTATTATTATCTTTGAAATAATTTTGATGATGATAACACTCATTAATGATAATAAAAGTAATGTTGATTATAATAAAACAACCAACAATGAAGAAGGAACGAAGATAATTGCTTTCATTAATACGAGCCGTGATGTTAATTAAAATCTCCCTTCTGCAGTGTCAGAGCATGCAACCTGAAGGATTTACTGTTTATATGTGTATGTATATATATATATATATATATATATATATATATATATATATGTGTGTGTGTGTGTGTGTGTGTGTGTGTATAATATACATATATATATTATTTATTATGTATATATATAGATATATAGATATATTTACATTTATATGTATATATATACATATATATGTATATATACAGCATATATATATTATATATATACATATATATATTAATTTACCTATACAAATACATACATACATAAATACACACACACACACAAACACACACACACACGCACACACACACACACACACACACACACACACACACACACACACACACACACACACATATATATATATATATATATATATATATATATATATATATATATATATATATAGTTTCCACACACAGTGCATAGGAAAATCACCTTGCCGATTCTAGTATATTTTCTGATGTTCACACCTCCCTGCGTGAACAGATTGCAACAGGAACAACGAAGGGAAGGGCAAGAAAACACACGAATATGCCGAAGGCCTTTTCACTATTGCTTCGTCAGGGCACACCTCCCTGCACTTGTTGTTTACCTCAGGACCAGTAGGTGTGGACACTGGCTGCGTACAGCATGAATGTTTCAGCAAGCAGTGCTGTTGAATCCCGGTTGTTTTATGTTCGTAGAATTTTCAATTATTATACCTATTTCTCTTAAAATGGTGATGGTTATTTGTTATGGATAGGATGTTGTGTGGAATCAACAATTTCTGAAATCCTTCGTACCTGCCCCTGGACATCCGTAGTTTCTCTTTGATAATTAGAACGTAATAGTGGATGTCGTCAAACATTTAAAATTCCATTAGCAAATGAAAAACGAGAAAGAAACGACGACAAGCGAGTCCCTACCTTCATCTGACACGAACAGAAAGCTTGAATCGCCGTTCGAAAACATTCCTTATTCTGTCATGAATTATTGTTAAACTCATAACACAAATTACAATTGACTTCACACACACACACACACACACACACACACACACACACACACACACACACACACACACACACACACGCACACACACACACACACACACACACACACATATATGGGGGGGAGGGTAGCTTGTGTGCGTGTAGTGTACGTGTGAGTATATGTGTGTACATAGACACTCACATACATTCACAATATGTACATATTAACCACCGTTCCTCCACATATGCATACACGCAGACAAAGTCATATAAATTCCCAGAATCTATCATCATATCCTTGCACCTGGAATGGATGATACATATCCATCATTGCTATATCTTTTGTATCTGCCTCTGTACTTTGTCCTGAAATTATAACCATGGGTATTCTTCTACGCATCAGTTTATATCTATAGATCTATATATCCCTATATTTATACACATGAAGAAACAGTGATACCGAGGACTGTAGTGATGATGATAAATGTGATGAAGTGGTGTTGGGTATTTGTGGGCGTGAGGGACACATACCAACGACGGCGACACCTATAAAACTCAGGCCCTGATATCCACACTCACCTACACTCGCGAGGTTCATCTCCATCACCATGACAAGCTAATTATAGGCCTGAACGGATTTTAGCTCGGCGCGCAGGAGGGAAAAATGACGAAAAAAATGTAAGATAATAACGATAACAGTCGAAAAGAAGAATACATTTCAAGCGAAAAGAAACCTGAATGAAATCGAATTCTGAAATTAAAAAAACGAAAGTCATAAACAGCATGAAAAACATGTACAAAAAGGAAGGTGAAATGACAGGAAATAGCGTTGATTTTAGCTTTACATTTCACCACAATGATGACAAATACACGATATTAATAACATTTACAACAGTACACAAAGTACCACCGACGACGATGACAATAACACACACACATACGCACGCGCGCGCGCGCATACATATACATACATACATAATATATATATTATATATATATATATATATATATATATATATATATATATATATCACTGCGCTAACAAGCGCAAAGGTGGCCCCAAACCCGAAGACAGTAATAGTAACAGTAAAAAAAGAATGGAAAAATTGACCATTTTCGCGTTTTTCCCACGCCCATAACTCAACTCTAAAACATAATCACGTGACGCCCTTTGTTTTATTGGGACTCTAGCATGATATGAAGAAGTGTGTCAAGTGAAAACTTCAACCGGCTATTGGTTTGGAAGTTAGAGCATCGATTTGTTTTGCAATAATTCAGACCAATGCCGAGGGGGTAGAGGGGAGAGATCGATTTTGACCAACCTTGCAACTTCGAAATAGAAAAAAAAAAAAAAAAAAAACACGAATTTTTGTAATGTTTTCCTTGAAGACAATCCATCGGCGGGTATAATAGGCTATCAAACTACTTTCTAAGTCTTAACGATCGTCGTAACAATCGTCGTAAAGTTACGACATTTTTGTCTCTGACCAATTTTTT
>NW_020868986.1:447535-455035 GCF_003789085.1 Penaeus vannamei | reverse complement strand
GTGTCTAAGCTGATATCAAAAATCATGTTAAGTTGTTTTTGATGGGCTTTTATTTAAATACTTGATGTAACGTTTCTTTATATATTTGTATGTATTATTTTCTTTGTGTGCGCGTGGGGTGTAGCAAGGACTTGCGTGGGTTGCCGCCTTCGTATTTAATGTCGGAGTCAGGAAAGAATAGGTGGTTTAGTGTGTGTGTTTATTTGTTTATTGACATTATATCATATAGATGCTAGTTTATGAATTACCTTGACAAACTACTTTAAGGCAAGTAGCCAAAAATTATGCAACAGGTGAAAGATATCCTTACACAATTTTCCTCTTTCGAAAGCGATGATACTGTTTCGCAGTGTCTCCTTTGATGTCGAACTATCACTTGTCGCTGGTTTTAGCCCGGAGAAATAGCACGGTCAGATAATTCGCAAGGTTCAGTTCCCCGATTGCAGAACCCGGAACCAGTTCATTGTCCTGCATGGAGTACCTGATTCTGCTTGTGGCTGCATCCTCTTCCTTGTCGCGTTCTTGCTGCTTTTAGGGTTAATTTTCACTCCCTTGTATGTCAGGGCTTTATGCTGCTATCAAGTATATCATTTTAACTTCTAAGACCTTACTGATTCCAATGAACCAAGCCCTTAGCACTTGGTTTATTTTGACCGGCCAGTGGAGGGAGAAAATGTATACTATTCTGGCTTTATCTGAGAGTTTTCATATGTTCCCGGATATTACAATACAAAATAAGTAATATCAATTACTAAACGATGTGGTACTGCTAATATAGTAGATAATTGTAGTGATTGTGACAATATCAGTACTGTGATAACAGATAATTGTACTGTCACCGTGGTGCAGTGGGAACGCTCGCAGATACAAAAGTCCTTCCAGTGACGTAAAATCATATCACATAGAGTTTCTTATAAGAATGATCATCCTTAAGCTAAATACTTCGTTTTAATTAACATCGAAAGCTTAGTACCAGGACAAAAAATGACATTATTAGAGTATCAAGTTGAAAAAATAGAAGACAAGAAATTAATATTAAGTATAATTTTAAATCAAGATTAAAAAAGGTCAGCGTTATGTAATATATACTTGAAAATAAGATTTATAATTATGAATCATAATCAACAAATAACATTTGAAATAACAACGCACTGAGTTAAAAATATAATATGGAACTGGTAAAGAGTCTCTCGTCAAATAGCAACACATCAATGAGATATAAAAGAGTATTGGAAGCATTATAAAATTAAAAGTTTCGTGTACAAAGCGCAATAGTTTTATAATGGTTGGTGTAATGTGTTTATTTAATTTTAAATAAATACGAATAATCCTTTGTTAATAACTCTGTGACTAATCCGTAATATAAGAAATACTGTTTTATATAATGAAATACTACTTTAAATAATACTGTTCTATATTAATTCTCCCGCATTAAAGAAAAATGTTACTTGTAGCAAAACCGTGTTGTTTTACACATAATATGGTTGATGCAAGATGATATGTATCAGAGATTTGCTTCTACAAATGAGGCAGTTTTACAGTAAAATTAGATTTTTTATTATTAATAAGAAAAGCTTGTAAATGTCTCAAAATAGATACAAGTAATGCCAGCACGTGTATATTGTGCAATTTGAGATACTGCCAAGAATGTTTTACTGCAATAGTATAAGTGCAATTGCAATGTGAATATATCACCTTATAAATTTCCACTAACTAAATAATTGCATTTAATACACATTCTGATAGCAAACGCTCTGTCTTATAATATGAGAACCAGATAAATGGTTACTACAAGGACATGAAAAGTAAATACATTTATTACTGTACTTAGCATAGACACACCAGATTTAGAATAAAGATAATAATTAACTACCATATTACCCTTTTTAGTTATTCCTGCTAACACAGCCTGTTGGCCATAGTGGAGTATAATTCGATGGAAATCTATATTTTCACAATTTATTCTTTGGGACAATGCATATATATATTTTTTAAAGTTCTATATATATATATACATATATAATATATATTTTTAAGTTCCATGATGTTAAGGGCAAGGTGCTAATGATATTGAAGGCTATTATTAATATATAAGTATGACGGGAAATGTTGTTCGAGTGGGTAGTTAATTAATAGTTACGAAATAATTAGGGCAAAATTCATTATCATTTACGCCCTTCTACACACAGTTCGTGCCACACCCCATAGGGAACTAGTGTAAAAAACAGTATTTATTATCAATAGTAATAATTTATTATCTAGTTTGTACTCTATTTTCAGAAAAAGTCGGCGTTTTTATTCAGAATCAAAAGTTAATATGAAATTTCTGATATGATTTTTTTTTTCAAATTCCCTAACTTCCCTGAAAATAAAATATAACAATACATATAACTAAATCTTAGATGTAGCAGAGTAATTAATCAACTTCATTTTGCAGTGTTGTACAACTGATTACATTTTACATTTGTATGAGCATAGCGTAATTATAACTTCAAGCATTATTTGCACATACTGCAGAGTGAAATTAGACATTTCTTTCATACCTTCTTGACATATGCCACAGTGAACATTTTAACTGATTAATGCTGTTAGAAATACCAAGTTGAAATTAATGTATTTCTGAACATTAATATTACTAATCAAATTAAGGTGTAGGGAAGGTAACTGAAGATCTGTAATGGAGTCACACACACCACGAGTTTCTGATAACCGTGCGTTGAATCTTAAATCTCTTATGTACAGACAAGTATAACGGGTGACAGGCTTTAAAACATTCTTCATAATATGCTAATACTATGATAAAAAAGTAGTGTTATTCATTTGCACCATTAATTAATTGCTGTTCAAATCACCAACAACAAAGGAATGCATATTACTGGGATGCACAAAGAATGAAAAAAAAAATATTCCTGCCGCTATGAGTACAGTAATTTTGCCCCCATTTTTTTCGAGTTTCTTGCTTCAAAAAGGGAATTCGAGTAATATATATATATATATATATATTATATATATATATATATATATATATATATATATATATATATATATATAATATATATTATAATATAATATATATAATATAATATTATACATATATATATATATATATATATATATATATATATATATATATATATATATATATATATATATATATATATATATATATATATATATATATATATATATATATATATATATATATATATATATTATATATATATATATATATATATATATATATATATATATATATATATATATATTATATATATTATATATATATATATATATATATATATATATATATATATATATATATATATATATATTATATATATATATTATATATATATATATATATATATATATATATATATATATATATATATATATATATATATATATATATATATATATATATATATATATATATATATATATATATATATATATATATATATATATTATATATATATATATATATATATATTATATATATATATATATATATATATATATATATATATATTATATATATATATATATATATATATATATATATATATATATATATATATATAATATATATATATATTATATATATAATATATATATATATATATATATATATATATAATATATATATATATATATATATATATATATATATATATATATATATATATATATTATATATATTGTATAGTAAACTACCCAATATCATAACAAAATTAACTCAACAAGAGAGTGTAAATACAATGTTCATAGTGCTTACAAAATGGAAAGCTTATACACATCAGTATATTACCTTGAGAAATGATAACCCCCAAGACCAGGATGTAATGAGAGCTGTTTCAAAGGGTCTGAGAATCTTCATGAATTGTAAATATCATCCAAACTTTACTCATGTCTTCTGTCGTGATGTCCGCTTGGTGTTTTTCTCCCCCTTTTGCTTGCTAGACTGACATGAGTGGTGGAATTAGGAGTGCATGTCTCATTATCTTTCATGTGCAGTTAGCAGTGACTGAAAAAGAGTTTATTTTGTTCTCGGTTCCAAAGTCTCGTTGAATAGTGGGGCATCAAAGGTGAAGTGATTAGGTTAGGTTCATATATAGAGATTGTGATACAGAAGCATATTTAAGAATTGTTTGTGTATTACTGTATCTGTATGATTTGTTTGAGTGTTGATTGTATAGTTTTTTTAATAATTTGTTTGTTTCAGCAGTTTTGTAATTTCTAAGAATATGTTGCTTGGATTTTTATATATTATTTGTATGAGAGAGGCATTAATATTGGTTGAATTTGTGTTGGATGTTTGTGTGAATTAATAGTTCCTCTTATGGCAGATGATGTTATAAGAATTAGTTATAATCTATGCAATTAATCTGTGTACTCATTCGCGTCAATGTAAATCGGGATTTGTGATATATCGTTTTTTGAAATTCAGTTTGAGAATATATTTTTTTTACCTGTTTTTTTCGCTGCTGCATTCTGTTCTGTATATTTATGTATCTTAATATGATTGTTTCTTTTCTATGTTTCCCTTAGTATACTTTTATGTATCTTCCATATACTGCCAGTGGTATCTCTCACGGTGCATTTGTTTTGACTCATCTTATGCCCACGTGGTTATAACTTTAACTCCTGAATGTCTTTCTTCACTAAGTTCATTACTTTGTCTTTATTTATTACGTAATTTAAGTTTCTTTGTATCATTTCGAGCTCTTTTATAAGGACTATATAGGTAAGTGTCATTCTTGTATTTCATTATAGTGTTTCCCATACGCACTGTATCTTGTGAGCTATTATATTTATCCCCTGGGGATTCTTATTGCTTCGAGATATAGTCTGGTTTATGATTAGATTTAGTTGTGCCACCTGATATTGGCATTTCGGTTGTTTCATCTCTCTGAGATCTGTAAGAGATAGTAGTTTAGTTGTTTTGCCTCTTTCTCATGGTCTCTTCTGCTCCTTCCAGTCTCGGTTTTCTCAGGAATGAGGGAAAGTAGATAGAGAGTAGATAGAGAGAATTACTGTGCTATTCTTTTGAATTGGGGATGAAATGTCTGTTAGGTGAGGTGTATGTAAGATTTGTTATATATGCCGTATTTTGATTAATAAGATCAAAGGATTTATTTTTTTTTATGGGTAATAAATTTTAAGGGACTAAAAGATGTGTTTGGTAGTCATTTTTGTAAGATGTAGTAAAGGTAGTTATTCACGATCACACATAAAAGATGACCTTTCATCACTAGAATGGGTAATGTTGGTAGTAGTGATATTGTTGGTATGTAGGTAAGGGTTATGTGGGTGAGTATTAGGGGGGTTATATATTATATGGTTGGGTATATGACATGTATATTATTTTTATTACTTTAGTAGCGAGGGGTAGGTAGGTGTAAGTGTTGTGGTTTAGGGGTTTGGTATTATTGTTTATTGATTTTGTAGAGTTTGATGTTTGTATTTGTGATGTATGTATTTGTGTTGTGTTGTGGTTTTTTTGTTGTATATATACATATGCATCATGTGACGAGTTATCAGCATATTTGATTGAGTTTATTGTATTACTGGGGGTGATGTATAGTATAATTGTAGTGGAGTATATTGGTGAGTGAGGGGTGTTGCTGGTATGTATGTTGTGGGTTATATATTTTGTATAGCTGTTATTAGCGAAGTTGTAGTGGTTTGGTAGTGGGTATGTTAATATTGTGTATATGTGGATATATTATTTTTATTATTATTATTTGATTAATATGATTGAGTGTATTGGGTTAGTTATTATCGTTTTTTTATTTTAGTGCACCATACATACATGACAGTACATATACTGTTAGTTTTATTATTTATTATCATAGGGTATGTATTAGTATTATGTAATAAGTATAGTTATTATAGTGAATATAGTGTTTATGTATGATTTTTTGATATTTGGTGGATATAGCTTAGTAATTTGATATGTATATGATATTGGTGTCTTTGGTGTTATGGTTATATCTGTTTGACAATATATGTATTGTTTGGTATATATAATTACTGATTTATGTATTGGAGTAGTGTGTATATTTGTGTTTATGGGTAGTGTTATAGTAGTAGGTGGTGAACAGATTGTATCATGTTTAGTAGCTGGTATATAGTATTATGTATTTGATAGGGTGTCGGGTGATAGAGCGTATTATTTTTAGGGTATGTTATGTACTGATTAGTGTGTGTTGGGGTATATATACATACACACACACACACATACACACACACACCCACACACACACACAGCCTCACACACCCATGCTTCACAGGCACGGACTATAGGCACACACACACACACACACACACAGTTCGAGCATGCTCTAGCCTAGTTTCACACATCAGCGAGCACAGCTGCGAACACTACACACAATTGTGTGTGTGTGTAAAGTGGTGTATTATTTGTAGTTAGTTTATCATATGATATATGTATATATATATATTTTATAATATATTATTGTTTGTTTTATATTTTTTATTAGTATATTGTTATTTGTTGTTAGTTTGTTATCAGTATTTGGAATTGTTAGTTTATATTTTTTAATGTTGAGTATGGATTTGTACTATTCAAGATAGATTTATACACGTCTATTGTCTATTATTTCTGTCCTGGGGTGTGATAGTCGTTTGTATTGTAGCTTGTGTGTCTAGTTGGCCAGGTTTGAGTAGTGTTGTTATAGAATTAAATTCATTTATTGCATGTAACCGCGTTATATGCTCTATGTAGTTGCTGTCTCTCGGAGCAACGCCCATATCACTGAGTCCCTGAGCCATTTAAGCCTGTTAATTAACGGTGTCAATGCGTATGAACAGAGGGCGTGTGTTGATGCCAATAATAACTCTTATTTAAGTAAATTTATCAGTGTTTCTCTCTTTATTTTTTTTCTTTCTTTCTTTTTTTCTGATTTGTCTTTTTTCTTATATTTTTAGTAGCGGATATTTTTCTTTTCTTTAGGTGCCATTTCCCAAAGGCTATTTTACACGAAGTAATTTAAAGAGGAAGACATTTTGGGTACAACCATTCCTTACGAGAATTTTAGCCATGTACTTCTTTTTTGTTTTTGTAAGGCCTATATTTCTTTTTCTTAGAGAGAAGAGAGAGAGAGAGAGAGAGAGAGAGAGAGAGAGAGGGAGGAGGGGGAGAGAGAGGAGGAGAAGAGGAAAAGAGAGAGAGAGAGAGGAAAGGAAGAGAGAGAGAGGAGAGAGGAGAGAGAGAGAGGAAATATATATAGAGAGAGGGAGAGAGAGAGAGAGAGAGAGAGAGAGGAGAATTAAAGTAAAAAACGATGAAGAAAGGGTGAGACAAGGGTGAAAACTGATTAAAGGAATAATGAAAATAGCAGAATTTCTGCTCTCATTGTATATATTTTGTTCTAAATACACACACTCACAAACACCTACACACAAAGACACATACACACACACAAACAAACACACATACACACACACACTGTAACCTAGCTATATCTGTATCTA
>NW_020868986.1:435035-440035 GCF_003789085.1 Penaeus vannamei | reverse complement strand
ACACACACCCACACAACACGCACCCACACACACACACACACACACACACACAAACAATATTGTGAATTACTATAATTATATTTATATTATATATACTGTTATTTGTATTGGATTTATATATAATTTACATTTTAATATATAATATGATCAACACAACACACACACACACATTCACACACAACACACACCCACAAACACCACACACACACAAACCAACAACCACACCACACACGACACAACACACACAACACAACACACACACAATATATATTATATATTATATATTATAATATTATATATATTAATTATATATACTATATTTATCCACTTCTACATGCTCACCACCGCATGTATTATATATATATATTTTTTTATATATTTTATATATTATTATTATATATACTATTATTTATATACAACACGCACCACACACCACACACACAAAACCACACAACCACCAACACACACAACCACAAAAACACACAAACATTACCACAACCAATATATATATATATATATATATTATATATATACTATATTTATATAAATAAAGATATATATATAATTATATATTATTATTATCATATTATAAATATTATATATATGATATTATATAATATATATATTATTTAATTATATAATATATTTATATATATTATTATATATTTTAATATATTTATATTTATATTATTTATATTATATATATACATTATATTATACTATTATAATATTATTATATAATATTATATATTTATATTATATTTATTATTTATTTATATTATTAATACTGTAAATTTTAAACCTGAAAAGCGAAACCGACATCACATGGATACCCGAAGCTCAACATGCAGCCACCCAAATTCTCAGGCCCTTATATAGTATTATAATATATATATTTATATTATATACGATTATTATATTATATATATATATTATTTAGTTGTATATATATTAATGTGTTAAATTTTAGCCGTGCCTCCTTTCATGTTACATTTAAAACAAACTCATGTTGATCTGTCCAGGTGAAAATATCCTTATCTCTGATTAACCAAATACTCAAAGAGACACATTACCCAAACCACCGGAGGCAGATCATATTTCATACTACTACAGCACGAACAAACAAACATGGGGCGAAAAAGCATGTCTTTTGTTTGTTGTATTTGTTGGTGTTGTGGGTGCTTATTTTTATTATTATTTTGATGTGAATTCTCATTTTTTTTTCTTCTTGCGATCTCTCGCTTGTTTATTTACTGTGTCTTTCTAGATATTGTTTTCGTATGTTCTTTTTCTTTTTGTTGTTTAGTTGTTTTATTTTCACATTTTTGTTGTGTTTTTGCCGTATTTGTTACTTTCTTGTTGCATGTTTTTATTTTGCATTTTTACCGTCTTTTTTTGTCTGTATGTTTACTACATATTTTTTCTTTCCTAATATCGGATTCGTTTTGTTCTTTTTGGAAGCATTAAGAAAAGCCGCCTTTATTTTGGTTCTGATTCTTCCCTTTTATATTCGATTCGGCGTCTGTGACTCCCCGACCATTTTTATGGTCTGTCGCTCTGCTTCCACTGTCTGGTATTCACTTTACAACTGACGCTCTTTTGTTCTGATTTTTGTTTTGTTGTTGTTGTCTTTAATTCTTTTCATTTATATTCTGTGTTATGTGTGTCTTTTCTCTCTTTTTCTCTTCGTTTCTCTGCCTGCCTGCCTTGGCCTGTCTGTCTGTCCGTCTGTCTGGTCTGTCTGTCTGTCTCTTCTCTTTCTCTAGCGCATTATATATTTATATTACTATTATAATGTTATTATTTATATATATTATAATTATATTAATCTCTCTCCGCCCCCTCTCACCCCTGCCCCTATTTAAGAGACAACGGCAAGAATGAGGAAATTCTTCAGACGAGAAGTTAGTTTGAGTCATTTGTCTCGAAAGACAGTGTGGAGATGTTTTCGAGTAAGTACAGAGAATGCACTTTGTGTTTTTGTCGTTTGTTTGATTTGTGTGTCTGTGTGTCTGTGTGTTTTTCCGTCCACTACGATCCCTAGTGTTTGAGGTACTACCCATGGGAGAGGGTGAAAGAGACGATGAGTGAATAATTGATTACAAGGCTTATTAACCTGCAAAAGACAAGGGAAATATGTTGAGCATCTGCCCCAAGTGTCTGCTTGTGTTGATTTAAAGGGCCATTAATCAACATATACTACAATGCTATACTGCTGCACTTTTCCAACATCACATAATATGTTACTTTTATACATAACTTACCTAATTGAAATACGAATGGTTTAACAAACAACACCAGTGCTTCTTCATAATGTCAAAGTTCTGAATACTAAATGTTTGGCCTTTCACTTATCGGCTCTTTGTTTACATTTTGTCTGATTGACAAGGGATTTAAACGTTCCTCGTAGATAAAATTTTGCGCAAGCAATTTGCTGTTGTTTTACCTATCATCTGATTATTTTCTGCATCGGTTATATCGGATATATATATATATATATATTATATATATTATTATATATGTATATAATATATATTAATATTTATATAATCATATATTATACATATATCTATATTATATATACATATAGGGAGAGGAGACGAGAGAGCGAGAGGAGAGAGAGTTAATTGTATTGTGCAGTGGTTTGGTATGTGTTGTGTGTGTGTGGGTGTGGGAGAGAGATGTAGATGATAGTAGATAGAGAGAGAGGAGAGGACGGAAAGAGAGAGAGACGATACGATGACGGGAGAGACGAGGAGAGAGAGAGAGAGGAGAGAGGGATAAGGAGAAGAGAGGGAGGAAAATTGTTACATAGATTATGTGACTGAGAGGTGCTTCACCTACTTTCCTTATGGCTAACTCTTGTTGAATGTTTACCACTTAACCTCCCCCCCCCCCCCCGCGTGCCTCCAATCCTTCCCTCCCTCTATGGTCTCCCATTACTCTCGTTTCCTCTTATTTTCCTGTGTGTATATACACTATTGAAGTTGCAATAGTGATGATGACAATGATAGTGATATCAGTGATAACATTATTAATTATAATGTAAACTTCTTTATAGATTATACCAACAAAAGTAATAGTAATCATACAAAAAGATACAAATATTCAGTATGACCATGGTAGTAACGTTTAGATAAAGATACTTGAGGTGTAGGAGACCAAATATTAACTTTTTCAGCTGATTTTCACAATGAATAATTACCCTTTTCTCGCGTGATTCTCATTCATGTTGAATTATTTATCTATTCTTATATAAGTTATCATTCATGATTTAACTTTTTATTCGGAGAAGAATATGACTTTTACGGATCTAATTCTCAGTACTGGAAAGTCATATGCTCTCTAGGAGAGCGGACTCACTCCGAGAGCGGCACAACCACATGTGCAATCCAGCTTTCATACCCAACCCACGTGGCATGAAATCATGCTAATCCGATCCCATGCGGATAAAAGATTATCAGACCCCGTCTAATAAGCATATCGAACTTGCCAAAAACATATTTTAGTCATTCAGAATAGAATAGAGAAGAGCCATTTTCATAGTCAATACACGTTGTTTAGATGGGCGATGGAACGAGCAGGACGAAGAGAAGCAGCCAGAGCGCCACACACGAGCGCAATCTATGCATCTGAATTTATTCGCGCCTTTCTTCCTCTTTGTCTTTTCTCTTCTTCTTTCTCTCTCCATTCATCTTCTCTTCATATCCCACCACTCACATCGATATATATACATACACATCATCCCCGGTACACAACCTCTCCCAGCTCCTACCGCGTTTTTTCCTTTCCTCTGCTTACTCATTCTTCGTTGCCTTAATTTACTTTCTCTTCTCTTTCTTGTCTTCCCATTCACCGTCTTTTCTTCCCTCATGTCTCCTCTTCTTCCGATCTACCTCCCTCTTCGTCCGCTCTACACATCCACATAACATAATATATCATAAGTGAGCTTGGCAGTCCGAATACTAGGTACACCTGCTTCTGTAGTACTTATACACGAAAAGGTAATTGGCACTAATAACACAAAAAGGGCTTTAGTTTATATAATTCTGTGATCAACAAGAAGCGTCGTCCTGGTTATCTGCTGTCTCTTCTTTTGCCATCTCCTGTCTCGCCGCTGCAGTATATTTCTGCGCTCCTGTACATGGTTGAGGAACGTTTTGATCTTACTGTCTTTCTCCATTGGGTTTTGATCCGCCTTAGGCATATCTGACCTAGTTTTCATCTCTTGTCTGTAGCTCATGCTATTTGTTTCACTTACTTATTCTATGTTATTCTTGTTCTATGTTTGGGGTATTCTATATCTTATTCTTCTTTTCACCTTCATGTGTGTATCTTATTCTTATCTACATTCTCGTCGCATCTTTTTATCTCTTTGCCTATATCATCTATATATATTAAATATACTTACTATATAGGATACTATATCATTTCATCTCATCTACTGATTCTCCCCTATATATATTTACTCTATTATTAAACTTTATATTACTCCTCTACTCGTATATGAGTATGTAATGTAACTATATATGATTCTATCTATAACTATAGTATATATATATACTTTATTATCTCTAGCTTAGTCACTTCATTCTCTATTATTTCATCTCATAACTCAGTACATATATATATATAAATATATATTATATATATATATATATATATATATATATATATATATATATATATATACATATATATATATATATATGTGTGTGTGTGTGTGTGTGTGTGTGTGTGTGTGTGTGTGTGTGTGTGTGTGGTGTGTGTGTGTGTGTGTGGTATGTGTGTGTGTGTGTTGTGTGTGTGTGTGTGTGTGTGTGTGTGTGTGTGTGTGTGTGTGTGTTGTGTGTGTGTGTGTGTGTGTGTGGTGTGTGTGTGTGTGTGTGTGTGTGTGTGGTGTGTGTGTGTGTGTGTGTGTGTGTGTGTGTGTGTGTGTGTGTGGTGTGTGGTGTGTGTGTGTGTGTGTGTGTGTGTGTTGTGTGTGTGTGTGTGTGTGT
>NW_020868986.1:417535-425035 GCF_003789085.1 Penaeus vannamei | reverse complement strand
TTTTTTTGAAGTTGTGCATCACTTCGTGATTAGTTACGTTGCAGGTCCGCTACGTGCCCTGTTGTTTTGCGGTACCGCGTAACTTGGCGCCGGCTGTGTGATGCTGTGCTAGCTTTGAGCCGTGTATGCCACATGGAACGAGTTTCCCCCTTGTTTGCAGGTGCCCATGCCTTGTTAGTGTATAACCGTTTGTTTTCGGAGCTTGTTTTTACACTCGGGCACAGATACCGATGCTATGTATTACTCATATAACATGAGATTGTTTTTGTTTATTAATTCATACTGTTATTAACTGTTAACGTATAATCGTGGATGATGAGTTACATTGTAGATATAATGAAAGAGGCCCAGGCCTTGGGTATGGATTCTGAACAAGTTTCTAAGTTGATTCAGGAAGAACAAAAGTCCGCTAAAGAGAAGGCTGACCGGGAAGAACGCGCGGCTGAACGTGAGCTTAAGAGATGTCAGTTGCAATCCGAAGAGGCCGATAAACAACGCGCTCATGATAAATCTATGGCTGAATTACGGCTTCAGAATGCTTTCGAGGGCAATAGTAATTCCGTTCTCGGTAATAATGATTCACTACAGATTTATGAAGGGTTAAAGTTACCGACTTTTAATGATGGTCAAGATGACATTGATAGTTACTTACAACGCTTTGAAAGATTTGCAAAGTTACATAAGTGGAATAAGGAAGATTACCACGTGTACTTGGGCTCATTACTTAGAGGTCACGCGCTTAAAGTTTACGTATCGTTGCCTGATGATACCGTAAGTAATTACGAAAAGCTGAAGGAAGCTTTGCTTAGAGCTTATTCCGTGGACGCCGACATGTACAGACGTAAATTTCGGGAAAGTAAATGTCAGGATAGAGAGACGTACGTCCAGTTGGTTGCTCGAATGGAACAATATCTCGAACGGTGGATCTCCCTGAGCAATATTTCAAAAGATTTTAATTCACTCTTTGATTTTTTAATAAGGGAACAACTACTTAGTAACTGTAATTCTGATATGAGAATCTTTTTGAAGGAACGTGAGTTTGTAACTGCAGTAGAGATGGCAGAGTCGGCTGACCGATTTCGGAGCGCACACTTGTACCGCGGTAAGAGAACTAATCAGACTCCAATCTTCAAAACCCAGTCAGTTAAGGAAGGTAATTCTGAGATGACATGTCATGGATGTGGAAAGGTCGGTCACATTAGACCTAACTGCCCCGACAATCCGAGAAATTATAAGAGTAAAAGTAGTTCAGTTAAAGTTAATTTTGTCTTTGAAACTGAGCTGACTCCAAAGAATTGTATGCTTGATCCCAATGGCTATATATTTGATAAACCTGCGGAGGTGATGCTAGATTCTGGATGCTCACATTATTGTTAAGGAGTCGTTATTCCTCCTATCCTTAAATTTGCTGAAAGCTGTGATGTGCAAAGCTCTGACGTAAAGAAAACGGAGGCGCGTTTACCTGTAGTTTCAATGGCGGTTCAAACTCGCGCAAGTAGGAAAAGGAGTGAAGAAATTAAGTCACTTTCTTACCCCGTTATGGAAGAATTAGATTTGAGTAAATGCATGCCGTACTTTACAGACAATCAGAGACAGAGTTGAGACTGGTTCAGTAGAAAAGGTGAAATCTAGGTCAGTTAAGTATGAGCGAATTAATGGCCTGATCTATAGGGTTTGCCTCCATAGCAAGGACGAACATGAACTCAATAACATGCAGTTAGTTATCCCTGCAGTATATAGGGACAAAGTTCTTCAGCTTGCCCATGATTCTTTGACTGCAGGTCATTTTTCACACCGAAAAACCAGCTTGAAAGTGTTTGAAAATTTCTTTTGGCCAGGTGCTGGGGCAGATATAAAGAGATATTGCAAATCTTGTCACATATGTCAGAAGGTATCACCTAAGGGGCGAGTTAAAAGGGTACCAATGAAAACTGTTCCTGTAATACAAGAGCCATTCTCAAGGGTAGCTATTGACATTGTAGGACCACTCTCTCCTAGCTCTGACCGAGGACATAGATATATTTTAACTCTAATTGATTGTGCTACACGCTATCCTGAAGCTATTCCTCTTAAGAATATTGACACCATTACTATTGCCGAAAGCTTAGTAGACATTTTCTCGCGTGTTGGTATTCCCAGGGAGGTGTTGTCAGATCGAGGAACACAATTTCGATCCGATCTCATGAGCGAAATTCATAGACTATTGTCAATTAAAGCTCTCTACACTACGCCTTACCATGCTAGCTGTAATGGAATGGTAGAACGACTTAACGGGGTCCTGAAATCAATGTTGAAGAAGCTATGTTCTGTTCATCCACGTGACTGGGATCGCTATATACCCGCAACTCTTTTTGCATACAGGGAAATGCCAAACGATTCTCTTAAATTTTCACCGTTTGAATTGTTATATGGGAGAACGGTGAGAGGTCCTTTGAATATATTACATGAACTTTGGTCGAATAATGAAATCAACCATGAAGTAAAGAGTACATATCAATATGTTACGGACCTTAGAACACGTCTTGAAGAGACTGCTAAATTAGCTGCTGCTAAAGCAGAAATCAGTAGCCGAAATTATAAATACTATTATGACCTTAAAGCTAAACATAGAAAATTAGAAGTAGGTGATGAAGTTCTTGTTCTCTTGCCAACTGACCACAACAAATTGATAATGCAATGGCAAGGACCTTACCCAGTAGTATCATGTAAGGATAATGGTGTAGATATTCTATCAAAGCTCATGGAAAGAACAAATTATTCCATATAAATATGTTGAAAAAGTATTATCGACGCGAAAGTATCTCTTCTAAAGAAAAAGTTGTACAGGTTTGTGTTGTTGAGGAAAGTAACACTGAAAATCAACCAATGTATTGTGAATCTAGCATTACCAGTTTGAATGATAAAGAATTAAATGTTAATGAAGGTCTTTCTAGTGAACAAGTCAATGATGTAAAAATTTGATAACTGATTTTTCTGACGTATTTTCCGATGTTCCAGGACATACTAAATCAATTGAGCATGTAATTAAACTTGAATCAAATGTACCTGTGAGCAAGAAACCATTCCCCATACCACATCATCTCGTATTGGTATTTGACAAGGAAGTAGATCGGATGCTTAAGCTAGGCATAATAGAGCCTTCTAATTCACCATACTGCTCACCCGTTGTGCTTGTCCGAAAATCTGACCAAACCTGGAGGTTCTGTATTGACTTCCGTGGTTTAAATGATATAACCTCTTTTGACTGTGAACCTATGCCTACAATTGAAGATGCTTAGGTAACTTTTCAAATGACGTATACTTTTCAGAATTAGACCTTACAAAAGGCTATTGGCAAATTCCTCTTTCTAAAGTCTCTAAAATCTATACAGCTTTTGCCACAAGCAGAGGTTTAATGCAATTTGTTATGATGCCTTTTGGTTTAAAAACTGCGTGTGCCACTTTTGTGCGGTTAATGAGGATAGTAACCTGTGGACTTAAAAACACTGATTGCTATTTTGACAATATTGTTGTTCACAATTCTAACTGGTCTGAACACTTGCAGGATTTGAGAGAACTTCTGAACAGGTTGCGGTTGCATGGTCTGACGGCTGGGATCAGTAAGTGCTACTTTGGTTATCCCAAGATCAAATACCTTGGTTTGCTGCTCGGAGACAACGCCCTCACTCCCCTTGATGTAAGAGTGAAATCTATATCAGAAATGCCTTTTCCTAATACAAAAAAGGAGTTAAGATCTTTCCTTGGAACAGTAGGCTTTTATAGGAAGTTCATTCCCAATTTCTCAGATACTGCTGCTCCTTTAAATGATATGCTTAAAAAGTTAAGTAGCAATAAACTTAATGGAGTGATGTCCAGATTGATAGCTTTCAAAGTCTAAAAGCAAAACTCTCTAATAATCCTGTACTTTGCTTACCTGACTATAAGAAGACTTTTATTTGAGAACTGATGCTTCTGATAATGGTTTAGGTGCTGTACTCCTCCAAGATGTTAATGACATGAAAATGCCCATTGCTTATGCCAGCCGTAAATTATTGGAAAGGGAGCGAAATTATGCAACCATAGAGAAAGAATGCCTTGCTATTATCTGGGCAGTGGATAAATTTAAGAACTATTTGTTTGGTAAAGAATTTGTCTTGCAGACAGATCAGCAACCATTAACGTACTTGAGGAATATGAAGAATTCTAATGGCAGATTAATGCGTTGGTCTCTCATCCTTCAGTGTTACTCATACAGAATTGAGTATATCAAAGGCAACGATAATATTGGTGCTGATTTACTTAGTCGTTGTCCTGTATAAATATGTATGTTAATGTGATGCCATTGCTACTATGCATAATAAAATCTGAAGTTTTATCTTGGTAAAGGGGAATTGTAAAGGATTTCAGTAGAATGGACAACATATTTATCTTCTAAATATCCTTATTTCATTTATTTTTGTTATTTTTATAATATATGATTTGTATGGAATTGTAATGCCGAGCCGAAAAGTATCTCCTTTGTTTTTGCGCATGCGCGGTGGTAGGCTGCTGCCCCAATCCTTCGCGGGGGGTCGTAGGCCCACTTTGCCCTGACTCTTGCTCGTGTGAGCACTGGTACACCTGCTCGTGAGTAATTTATGGTTTCCTCGAGCACCACATTCAAATAGGCATTTACTTTGTGTAAAGTAAATGGGAATATATATAAACCTACACCAATTCTTATACTAGATTTTTGTTACAGCCTTTTTATATGATTTTGAAAATCGTCTGATGGAGAGAAACTAGGCCGAACTTGCTGCTTCCCCAATCGGCTCCTCCTCACAGACGCTAAGAAAAACATGAAATCTATTTTTCACTTGTAAAGTATGATGCATTGAAGAACCATTCTTGTTATATTTGTTAATAATACATGTTATATTGATCAAATACATCTTTTGATTTTAAATCCTTGTGAACTGTACTGACTTGACGACTTCTGATTCCTCCGATTCTAAAAAGAAATGAAACAAAAAGAAAACGAACCACGTACAATGGCGCAGTGAGTAGGATCGGAGTGCTATAAGGTCGAAAGTTCCGTCAGTCATACTGTTCACATGGATCTTAAATGTCATGATTCTAACATGTTGTATTTTTAAGGTGTTTGTGACACGTTCATGTTATGCTGAACTGCTTGATGGTTATTGAAGTTGTGGTGAGTTATTGTGAACCCCGATGCATGCAACAAGGGAGATACAGGTGAGGCAAGTGGTATGATCGTAATTTTGTGCAGTGTACTCTTTAAGAGTTGTATTTCACTGGTTCTTTTATATTACGATTTTTTTTTTTTTTTTGAAGTTGTGCATCACTTCGTGATTAGTTACGTTGCAGGTCCGCTACGTGCCCTGTTGTTTTGCGGTACCGCGTAACTTGGCGCCGGCTGTGTGATGCTGTGCTAGCTTTGAGCCGTGTATGCCACATGGAACGAGTTTCCCCCTTGTTTGCAGGTGCCCATGCCTTGTTAGTGTATAACCGTTTGTTTTCGGAGCTTGTTTTTACACTCGGGCACAGATACCGATGCTATGTATTTACTCATATAACATGAGATTGTTTTTGTTTATTAATTCATACTGTTATTAACTGTTAACGTATAATCGTGGATGATGAGTTACATTGTAGATATAATGAAAGAGGCCCAGGCCTTGGGTATGGATTCTGAACAAGTTTCTAAGTTGATTCAGGAAGAACAAAAGTCCGCTAAAGAGAAGGCTGACCGGGAAGAACGCGCGGCTGAACGTGAGCTTAAGAGATGTCAGTTGCAATCCGAAGAGGCCGATAAACAACGCGCTCATGATAAATCTATGGCTGAATTACGGCTTCAGAATGCTTTCGAGGGCAATAGTAATTCCGTTCTCGGTAATAATGATTCACTACAGATATATGAAGGGTTAAAGTTACCGACTTTTAATGATGGTCAAGATGACATCGATAGTTACTTACAACGCTTTGAAAGATTTGCAAAGTTACATAAGTGGAATAAGGAAGATTACCACGTGTACTTGGGCTCATTACTTAGAGGTCACGCGCTTAAAGTTTACGTATCGTTGCCTGATGATACCGTAAGTAATTACGAAAAGCTGAAGGAAGCTTTGCTTAGAGCTTATTCCGTGGACGCCGACATGTACAGACGTAAATTTCGGGAAAGTAAATGTCAGGATAGAGAGACGTACGTCCAGTTGGTTGCTCGAATGGAACAATATCTCGAACGGTGGATCTCCCTGAGCAATATTTCAAAAGATTTTAATTCACTCTTTGATTTTTTAATAAGGGAACAACTACTTAGTAACTGTAATTCTGATATGAGAATCTTTTTGAAGGAACGTGAGTTTGTAACTGCAGTAGAGATGGCAGAGTCGGCTGACCGATTTCGGAGCGCACACTTGTACCGCGGTAAGAGAACTAATCAGACTCCAATCTTCAAAGCGACCCAGTCAGTTAAGGAAGGTAATTCTGAGATGACATGTCATGGATGTGGAAAGGTCGGTCACATTAGACCTAACTGCCCCGACAATCCGAGAAATTATAAGAGTAAAAGTAGTTCAGTTAAAGTTAATTTTGTCTTTGAAACTGAGCTGACTCCAAAGAATTGTATGCTTGATCCCAATGGCTATATATTTGATAAACCTGCGGAGGTGATGCTAGATTCTGGATGCTCATCCATTATTGTTAAGGAGTCGTTAGTTCCCTCCAAATATAAGCTAGGTAAATTTGTGAAAGTGTACGACTATTTAGGCATTCCTAATTATTTCCCGCAAGTTAGATGTCTTATTAAAAGTAAATTTTATACTGGTTGGACAAAAGCAATAGCAGCTCCTATAAAATTTGCCGATGTTTTAATTGGCCTTATTCCAGGTGTGAAATTGCCAACTGAACCCTATCCTCCTGATGATCCAAGCCTTCCTGTACCTGATAAAGCTGACCTTCCACCCTCAATCCTTCCTAACCATCTTGATGCTAAGGACCCAAGCAGTCTGATTCATCCTGAGACTTCCTCTCCTATCCTCACCCCCTTTATTGACAACCAGGTATGTACAGCAAGCTCTGACGTAAAGAAAACGGAGGCGCGTTTACCTGTAGTTTCAATGGCGGTTCAAACTCGCGCAAGTAGGAAAAGGAGTGAAGAAATTAAGTCACTTTCTTACCCCGTCATGGAAGAATTAGATTTGAGTAAAGATTCATTTCTTCAAGGCGCAGAATGCATGCCGTACTTTACAGACAATCAGAGACAGAGTTGAGACTGGTTCAGTAGAAAAGGTGAAATCTAGGTCAGTTAAGTATGAGCGAATTAATGGCCTGATCTATAGGGTTTGCCTCCATAGCAAGGACGAACATGAACTCAATAACATGCAGTTAGTTATCCCTGCAGTATATAGGGACAAAGTTCTTCAGCTTGCCCATGATTCTTTGATTGCAGGTCATTTTTCACACCGAAAAACCAGCTTGAAAGTGTTTGAAAATTTCTTTTGGCCAGGTGCTGGGCCAGCT
>NW_020868986.1:408766-417435 GCF_003789085.1 Penaeus vannamei | reverse complement strand
TTTGGTGCTGGGATCTAGCGAGACAATGAAAATGGTAGGAGAAAAGTGACGAATTGCTCCAGTGTTCATTGGCTACCATGCAAATGCTTCTTCATAGTGGATCGCCATGGCACTGAACGGTCGTCTTCAAAGCCAGCATCGAAAATCTGAAATAATTCTCTCAATTATGAATAATAGCTTATATTCAATAAAGTTGATTCATTATCACAGCTGACATAAAGCTACGTTTTAGTACTCTTTTCTTCGACCACATCAGTTGGGTAAAAACAAAGCAAAATCAAATTGTGTCATTGAATCCTTTTAGTGTCCTGAAAACGTATCGCGAGGCCACAACAGGACTGGTGACGTCAACTCATGACGTCATGTGCTTCCTCGCATATATAAGCTTGCGGGCACATTTGTATCTCACACCTCTTGTTGCTTACGCCACAGTGAGTCATATCACGACACAGGTAAGCCATGAGTGTCTGGTAACTTGTCGGAAATGGATATATTTTAGTGTCGATGTTGCTTTGTGTGCAAGACACAATATTCACTCACCTTTCACGAATTTTTCAACCCACAGACTTACTTCCACCATGAAGACATTGACGATCCTGCTGCTGGCGGCAGTCGCTGTAGTCGCGAGCGGAATGATAAGCGACCATAGCAGATTCGACCGCGCTTACTATGTAGGTGCGTCAGTTATCGGCGAACACGATGAGAACATATTTCAAAGCAGAAATGACTACTGGCGAATGCCTTTAGCTTTTCCTTTTGGATAAATTCAGATTTCCACTACTTTCCAGCCAAATCGAGGTGCACGAAGATTGTTTTGCCAACCGACGACGAAATGATTAGCATTAAAGAAAAAATGAAGAAGTGCCTAGAAAATGAAGGTCACGCCCATCTGAGTAAGATTTATTTCTTTTTCCCCAAGTAGACAAAATGGAGGTTATATTACAGCCGTTTCAGGAACGTTATTCTATATTTCGAAAATATCATTGCATGCAAAATTTCTCTGTTGACTAGTTACTGATCGCCTTTCTCTGGCCTTGGACAGCTTCACACCCTGCCTTGGCTGCCGACGAGAGACCCCACCTAAAGCACGCTCTGTGCCTCAGCGAAGGACTCAAAATATCCCGGACGAAAGCCGGAGAAATGTGTCGCTGTGCACCTTAGGAGATCTTGGAGTCCTGGTACGTGTTTCTTTATATATGAGTTAGGCGTGAACTACTCGCATTGGAATTCAGTATATACTTCAACCATCTTAGCTTCCTCTTGATATTTGTGTAGAACTCTTTGCTCTCTTTCTTCAGGATGGCGAGAAGCTCAACATAATTAAGATCTTAGAGATTATGTGGACAAAGCTTAATGCAGAATATTTAGAAACAAAAGAGTTCTTATCTACAGCCCTTTCCAACCTGTCTGAGGAGCCCATAGAAGCTGACGTGAGTATATGGAATGTATTTCTTTAGTTAGCTCCTTTGTGAATTCATTTAATATTCACATTTCTCTTTAAGTGCATGTTCTCATCCGAGCTTTCTTCCAGCTTTTACATTTGATCGAGCTCAAGAAGGACCTTATGAACTCCTGCATTATGAACGAAACTTTCAAACTAGTCGAAGACGATCTATTATGGACCTGCCCTGGCCGAAATTGGTTTGCTTGATGATGTCTAAGGATGCTTTGCGAAATGGGATCCCTGGCTTCTGACTTGATATTCTCCTCAAAAAATATACCCTAATAAGGCAACACAACAAACCTTTAAACAATGCACTCAACTAATGCAACATCTTGGTTTTCGTTGTCCCCCAAAAAATAAAGACTGCAGCATATATATATTTCTTTATTATTTGATACCTTAATAGGTAGCAAATAGGTAGGTATTTCAAACTTTGAATCAAACGATTGGCAGTTTTGACATCCTCCGAAAAATGATACCCCTGGCAGATCAAGAGCAGCAAAGGAGATACAAAAACTCCAGGTTGTGGACCCAGAAGGGAATGGCACCCCCTCGGGGTGACGGCATTCGCCTGCCATGGAAAGCCCCGAAGGAAGGTCTCGTCCGAACCCTTGAGAGGGAGGACTGTGACGGATGCACTGATTCATAGTGGGAGAATTTTCAGTAGGAAAGGTAAAGAGAAATTTCAGTATAGATTTGAGTGGTTGAATGAGAGATCGGTCGTTACTTCAAATCAGTCAAACCTAATATTGCATAAAAGATGATATTGTCTTCGGTAACTGACTTAAGAATTCAAGTAGATACAGCGAGCAGTTCACGAGAAATAGGGAATAAGAGTTTCACGTGGAGGAGGAAAAAGATGAGGGGAAGTGAGATAATGAGATGAGACAGGAATGGCAAAATAAGAAAAAACAGTAACAAACCTTTTAGCTGGATTCTACGACGGCTTGAAATATGCAACTGTGATGGCACACATTCGTCGGAAATAGTGTGGGCAGCGTAGACATGGCGGCTGAAAACGCATATCATAAGAAAAACTTAAGGTTCTCTGCCAAACCGCAACCAGCTAAAAAGGGATCGCACTGCTGAGCACCAAATATATATGATGAGTGTATTGGGAGATTGTCATACAACCCATCGGCATATAAGGTTATTCTAGATGAACAAGTCATTAGAGAGCATAAATATTACAATGCAAAAAATACACATGATACAAATTTTATGAAATATAAATTACATATGAATGAAAAAAACACTCTGCTACGGTAAAAACACCCACAATGCACAAATTAGATTTATTGAAACAAGTAAGACAACAGTTTCGGAGTCCTCGATTCCATCTTCGTGACTGAAGGGAAGTGGAGAGGGAGGAGTATAAGAGAGAGAGATGGAAGACATGGAAGCGTCAAGTTAAGGATAAGTCCGATTTGCGAAGCTGAGCCTCGCCGCCCTATGGAAAGTGGAGCCTGTGCCGACTAATGTATATAATATATAATATATATATATAATAGAATTAATAAATTAGTGTGAGGTGAGGGATAGTTAATATATTTAAATATTAAATATTATGGTGATGTGTGTGGTGTGGTGTGTGTGTTGTGTAGTGTGGGTGTTGTGGTGTGTTACATGTTTATTAAATCCTCATCTCTCTTCTCTCTCTCTCTCTCTCTCTCTCTCTCTCTCGTCTCTCTGCTTTATGATATCGATATATAATAATTATATCTATATATGTATAATATCAAATATAGTATTTATTATATAGTATATATTATATTTTTTGTTATATATGTGTATTTGGTATATAATTATATGTAATATATTATATATATATATACTGTACTATTTATATGTATATATAATAATAGTATATATAGATATAGTATTATATATACCATATTGTGTATTTGTGTGTGTATACAAATATGTTCATTTCATATTATACATATATCTGCGCGCGCCAGATATACGTATATACGATTATACCTCTTACATATATTTCTCTCTCTCTCTCTCCTCACTCCTCTCTCTCTCTCTCGTATAATACATATAGTGTATATATATATCTTTATATATAATATTATTTTGATATATACACATCTATGTATATTTTATATATTAACAATATGTTTATATTATTTATATAATTTATATCTGAGTGCGCCAGAATATACTAATAAATATATTTATATGAACTATATATGTATATAGGATGTACATGTATATACATACATCATACACCATACAACACAAACGTATAACACATGTGTGTGTGTGATTACATATATGTTGTGTGTGTGTGTGTGGTGGTTGTGTGTGCGTGTGTGTTGGTGTGTGTTGTGTGTGTGTGTGTGGTTTGTGTGTAGTGTGTGTGTGATAATATAATGATTATATATATATATATATATATATATATATATATTGTAAAGGATTTCTGAGTAGAATGGACATATTTTATCTTCTAAATATCCTTATTTCATTTATTTTTGTTGTTTTTATAATATATGATTTGTATGGAATTGTAATGCCGAGCCGAAAGTATCTCCTTTGTTTTTGCGCATGCGCGGTGGTAGGCTGCTACCCCAATCCTTCGCGGGGGGTCGTAGGCCCACTTTGCCCTGACTCTTGCTCGTGTGAGCACTGGTACACCTGCTCGTGAGTAATTTATGTTTCCTCGAGCACCACATTCAAATAGGCATATTTACTTTGTGTAAAGTAAATGGGAATATATATATACCTACACCAATTCTTATACTAGATTTTTGTTACAGCCTTTTTATATGATTTTGAAAATCGTCTGTTGGAGAGAAACTAGGCCGAACTTGCTGCTTCCCCAATCGGCTCCTCCTCACAGACGCTAAGAAAAACATGAAATCTATTTTTCACTTGTAAAGTATGATGCATACTTGAAGAACCATTCTTTTGTTATATTTGTTAATAATACATGTTATATTGATCAAATACATCTTTTGATTTTAAATCCTTGTGAACTGTACTGACTTGACGACTTCTGATTCCTCCGATTCTAAAAAGAAATGAAACAAAAAGAAAACGAACCACGTACAATGGCGCAGTGAGTAGGATCGGAGTGCTATAAGGTCGAAAGTTCCGTCAGTCATACTGTTCACATGGATCTTAAAGTTCATGATTCTAACATGTTGTATTTTTAAGGTGTTTGTGACACGTTCATGTTATGCTGAACTGCTTGATGGTTATTGAAGATGTGGTGAGTTATTGTGAACCCCGATGCATGCAACAAGGGAGATACAGGTGAGGCAAGTGGTGATCGTAATTTTGTGCAGTGTACTCTTTAAGAGTTGTATTTCACTGGTTTTATATTACGATTTTTTTTGAAGTTGTGCATCACTTCGTGATTAGTTACGTTGCAGGTCCGCTACGTGCCCTGTTGTTTTGCGGTACCGCGTAACTTGGCGCCGGCTGTGTGATGCTGTGCTAGCTTTGAGCCGTGTATGCCACATGGAACGAGTTTTCCCCCTTGTTTGCAGGTGCCCATGCCTTGTTAGTGTATAACCGTTTGTTTTCGGAGCTTGTTTTTACACTCGGGCACAGATACCGATGCTATGTATTTACTCATATAACATGAGATTGTTTTTGTTTATTAATTCATACTGTTATAACTGTTAACGTATAATCGTGGATGATGAGTTACATTGTAGATATATAATGAAAGAGGCCCAGGCCTTGGTATGGATTCTGAACAAGTTTCTAAGTTTGATTCAGGAAGAACAAAAGTCCGCTAAAGAGAAGGCTGACCGGGAAGAACGCGCGGCTGAACGTGAGCTTAAGAGATGTCAGTTGCAATCCGAAGAGGCCGATAAACAACGCGCTCATGATAAATCTATGGCTGAATTACGGCTTCAGAATGCTTTCGAGGGCAATAGTAATTCCGTTCTCGGTAATAATGATTCACTACAGATTTATGAAGGGTTAAAGTTACCGACTTTTAATGATGGTCAAGATGACATGATAGTTACTTACAACGCTTTGAAAGATTTGCAAAGTTACATAAGTGGAATAAGGAAGATTACCACGTGTACTTGGGCTCATTACTTAGAGGTCACGCGCTTAAAGTTTACGTATCGTTGCCTGATGATACCGTAAGTAATTACGAAAAGCTGAAGGAAGCTTTGCTTAGAGCTTATTCCGTGGACGCCGACATGTACAGACGTAAATTTCGGGAAAGTAAATGTCAGGATAGAGAGACGTACGTCCAGTTGGTTGCTCGAATGGAACAATATCTCGAACGGTGGATCTCCCTGAGCATATTTCAAAGATTTTAATTCACTCTTTGATTTTTTAATAAGGGAACAACTACTTAGTAACTGTAATTCTGATATGAGAATCTTTTTGAAGGAACGTGAGTTTGTAACTGCAGTAGAGATGGCAGAGTCGGCTGACCGATTTCGGAGCGCACACTTGTACCGGTAAGAACTAATCAGACTCCAATCTTCAAAGCGACCCAGTCAGTTAAGGAAGGTAATTCTGAGATGACATGTCATGGATGTGGAAAGGTCGGTCACATTAGACCTAACTGCCCCGACAATCCGAGAAATTATAAGAGTAAAAGTAGTTCAGTTAAAGTTAATTTTGTCTTTGAAACTGAGCTGACTCCAAAGAATTGTATGCTTGATCCCAATGGCTATATATTTGATAAACCTGCGGAGGTGATGCTAGATTCTGGATGCTCATCCATTATTGTTAAGGAGTCGTTAATTCCCTCCAAATATAAGCTAGGTAAATTTGTGAAAAGTGTACGACTATTTAGGCATTCCTAATTATTTCCCGCAAGTTAGATGTCTTATTAAAAGTAAATTTTATACTGGTTGGACAAAAGCAATAGCAGCTCCTATAAAATTTGCCGATGTTTTAATTGGCCTTATTCCAGTGTGAAATTGCCAACTGAACCCTATCCTCCTGATGATCCAAGCCTTCCTGTACCTGATAAAGCTGACCTTCCACCCTCAATCCTTCCTAACCATCTTGATGCTAAGGACCAAGCAGTCTGATTCATCCTGAGACTTCCTCTCCTATCCTCACCCCCTTTATTGACAACCAGGTATGTACAGCAAGCTCTGACGTAAAGAAAACGGAGGCGCGTTTACCTGTAGTTTCAATGGCGGTTCAAACTCGCGCAAGTAGGAAAAGGAGTGAAGAAATTAAGTCACTTTCTTACCCCGTTATGGAAGAATTAGATTTGAGTAAAGATTCATTTCTTAAGGCGCAGAATGCATGCGTACTTTACAGACAATCAGAGACAGAGTTGAGACTGGTTCAGTAGAAAAGGTGAAATCTAGGTCAGTTAAGTATGAGCGAATTAATGGCCTGATCTATAGGGTTTGCCTCCATAGCAAGGACGAACATGAACTCAATAACATGCAGTTAGTTTATCCCTGCAGTATATAGGGACAAAGTTCTTCAGCTTGCCCATGATTCTTTGACTGCAGGTCATTTTTCACACCGAAAAACCAGCTTGAAAGTGTTTGAAAATTTCTTTTGGCCAGGTGCTGGGGCAGATATAAAGAGATATTGCAAATCTTGTCACATATGTCAGAAGGTATCACCTAAGGGGCGAGTTAAAAGGGTACCAATGAAAACTGTTCCTGTAATACAAGAGCCATTCTCAAGGGTAGCTATTGACATTGTAGGACCACTCTCTCCTAGCTCTGACCGAGGACATAGATATTTTAACTCTAATTGATTGTGCTACACGCTATCCTGAAGCTATTCCTCTTAAGAATATTGACACCATTACTATTGCCGAAAGCTTAGTAGACATTTTCTCGCGTGTTGGTATTCCCAGGGAGGTGTTGTCAGATCGAGGAACACAATTTCGATCCGATCTCATGAGCGAAATTCATAGACTATTGTCAATTAAAGCTCTCTACACTACGCCTTACCCATGCTAGCTGTAATGGAATGTAGAACGACTTAACGGGGTCCTGAAATCAATGTTGAAGAAGCTATGTTCTGTTCATCCACGTGACTGGGATCGCTATATACCCGCAACTCTTTTTGCATACAGGGAAATGCCAAACGATTCTCTTAAATTTTCACCGTTTGAATTGTTATATGGGAGAACGGTGAGAGGTCCTTTGAATATATTACATGAACTTTGGTCGAATAATGAAATCAACCATGAAGTAAAGAGTACATATCAATATGTTACGGACCTTAGAACACGTCTTGAAGAGACTGCTAAATTAGCTGCTGCTAAAGCAGAAATCAGTAGCCGAAATTATAAATACTATTATGACCTTAAAGCTAAACATAGAAAATTAGAAGTAGGTGATGAAGTTCTTGTTCTCTTGCCAACTGACCACAACAAATTGATAATGCAATGGCAAGGACCTTACCCAGTAGTATCATGTAAGGATAATGGTGTAGATTATTCTATCAAAGCTCATGGAAAGAACAAATTATTCCATATAAATATGTTGAAAAATTATTATCGACGCGAAAGTATCTCTTCTAAAAGTTGTACAGGTTTGTGTTGCTGAGGAAAGTAACACTGAAAATCAACCAATGTATTGTGAATCTAGCATTACCAGTTTGAATGATAAAGAATTAAATGTTAATGAAGGTCTTTCTAGTGAACAAGTCAGTGATGTAAAAGATTTGATAACTGATTTTTCTGACGTATTTTCTGATGTTCCAGGACATACTAAATCAATTGAGCATGTAATTAAACTTGAATCAAATGTACCTGTGAGCAAGAAACCATTCCCCATACCACATCATCTCGTATTGGTATTTGACAAGGAAGTAGATCGGATGCTTAAGCTAGGCATAATAGAGCCTTCTAATTCACCATACTGCTCACCTGTTGTGCTTGTCCGAAAATCTGACCAAACCTGGAGGTTCTGTATTGACTTCCGTGGTTTAAATGATATAACCTCTTTTGACTGTGAACCTATGCCTACAATTGAAGATGCTTTAGGTAACTTTTCAAATGACGTATACTTTTCAGAATTAGACCTTACAAAAGGCTATTGGCAAATTCCTCTTTCTAAAGTCTCTAAAATCTATACAGCTTTTGCCACAAGCAGAGGTTTAATGCAATTTGTTATGATGCCTTTTGGTTTAAAAACTGCGTGTGCCACTTTTGTGCGGTTAATGAGGATAGTAACCTGTGGACTTAAAAACACTGATTGCTATTTTGACAATATTGTTGTTCACAATTCTAACTGGTCTGAACACTTGCAGGATT
>NW_020868986.1:401266-403766 GCF_003789085.1 Penaeus vannamei | reverse complement strand
TATACATACACTTCTATATAAATGATAATTACGTATAAACACATTCCTTCATTCCAACATATATATAGATGAGTACATAAAAATATATACATGGACACGTACATGCATGAAAACAGGCACATATTATCACCTTTTTTAACACGACCGTCAAATACGGAGGGCGTTAATCTCTCTCAAGGGGTCCATAATGGCGCAGTCAAGTCGAATATTATAAAAATTTCCGGTGCTCTTGGAGAGTCGTAAAAAAGTGCTTACTGTCATGCTGGGCAATAAAAGGTAACTTCATCTCCTGGAAAGAATTATGAGGCCGCAACTCACTTCATTCAGATGTAGTCCTACCGTTTTAGTTCTTCATCTTCTTCACCACTTCGTCGTCATAATCCTTATCATCATTATCGTCCTCATCATCATCATCATCATTTTTCCTTCTTCATCCGTTTCCCTTCCCCACCATCCTCACCACTTTATAATTATCCTCATCCTCATAATTTCCGTCCTCCTCCTACTTATCATCATCTTTATCACCATCATCATCATATCACAATCATCATCATCACCATTATCATCACCACCATCATCATCATCATTTTCTCCTTGATGCATGTAGTACCAAAAAAAATGAGTAAATCTATGGTAAACTGTAGATTGTCATATTTACAGATGACGAAAAATTATGAATAAATATGTAGTAAGCTGTTGATTATTATAATGACTGGTAGAGGACGAAAAGTCGTGCATAAATCTGTAGTTTTTATTTACTGATACATGACGAAGAATTGAGAGTAAAACTGTGGTACTCTATAGATCATCATATTCTATTGGTGAAGGTACGAAAAAGTGAATAAAACTGTGGTATATTATATATTAAATAAAAGGGGGTTGGTTGTAATCCGGAGTAGCTGGGTAGATGCTGGCGTTGATTAGTTTTTTTTCTTTCTTTTTCTTTTTTCTTTTCTTTTCTTTTTTTAGGGGAGGGTAGAGGGGGCACAAGATTAGATTGAGGATGATAGCTGCTTTACGAGTTAATTTTGGCGTTGGTGATCCACTTTGAGGAGTATCGTTCTGTACCGTTCAGTGCTAAATGCCTCTTCGCCAGGCTATTTATATATCCAATTCTCTCCCACTCCCCGTCTTTATTTATTTATTTCTGTCAACTTTTGCCTGTCACTGTCTGTAGGTCTCTCTCTCTCTCTGTCTCTGTCTCTACCTATTTATCTCTCTATTTATCTTTCTATCTTCTCTCTCTCTCTCTCTCTCTCTCTCTCTCTCTCTCTCTCTCTCTCTCTCTCTCTCTCTCTCTCTCTCTCGGAGTTTGGGTGCCAATATTTCTAATCAGTATTATCATCGTCATTATCATTATCCTTATAATTACTATCATTATGTAATTATTATTATTAGTAGTAGTATCATTATTATTATCATTATCATCATTATTCTCATCATTATTATTATCATTTTTATTATTATCATTATTATTACAATCAGAGTGAATTATGATACCATTAGCAATAACTATTATCAACGTCATTATCATTATCATTATTAATATTATTATGATTATTATTATAATTAATATTGTTATCATTATTGTCATTATTAACCTTAGTATTAGTGTTATTCCAATTATCATCATTATCATTATTTTGATAATTATCATTAATGTTATTATCATTATTATTACCATTACTGTTGCTGTTCAGTTGTTGTTTTCGTTAATGTTATTGTCATTATTGGTGTTGATTTTTTCTGATCACCATCGTTATCACAGTTATCATTATCATTATTATATTTTTATTATTATCATTATTATTAAACACCCCTTATTGTCATTATCATTATCATTATTATCTTTGCTGTTGTTATTATCATTATCATAATCATTAACATTATGATCCATAGTTATTAATTAATGCATTTGTCATTATTGTTAACCTTATTGCTATTGTTATCCTAATATCTATCCTCATTATCATTATCATTAGAATCGTTGTTGTTATTTTTCATATCCTATTCATTTTGAACACGATTATTATTGTTATTATATATACTATCCTCGTTATCATATTACCATTACCAATTGTTATTCAAAGTGTCGATAAAGAACTATCAAACTCAAATCCCGAAGAAAAGAGAGAAAACGAAGAAAGACGAAAAACAAAGAAATGAGATGAGCGAAGCCGAGAGAAAAGTGAAAGGAGAAAATTGAAATTGCAATTTACGACAAGCAGATTAAGCAAGACATTTTTGACGGATTTTCCTTTGGTAGTTAGTTATTCTGTCTTCTCCCAGGAAACTTTTTTTGGGAAATAGCTTTCCTCTTTTATGCACTTTTGCTGGAGAGAAGAAAAAAAGAAACTATAAAGACAAGAGGAAGAAAAAAAGTGTGTATACAGGACTCGAAAAATGAGCAACTTCATTCAACATCTCCATCAAACGGCATAATTTCTCCTGCTTGCTTTGATCGAAGGACCTGCTATACTTTCCATTCCTGTTCCCCTCC
>NW_020868986.1:379215-393666 GCF_003789085.1 Penaeus vannamei | reverse complement strand
TCTACTGACTTTACACTCGGGCACAGATACCGATACTATGTATTTACTCATATAACATGAGATTGTTTTTGTTTATTAATTCATACTGTTATTAACTGTTAACGTATAATCGTGGATGATGAGTTACATTGTAGATATAATGAAAGAGGCCCAGGCCTTGGGTATGGATTCTGAACAAGTTTCTAAGTTGATTCAGGAAGAACAAAAGTCCGCTAAAGAGAAGGCTGACCGGGAAGAACGCGCGGCTGAACGTGAGCTTAAGAGATGTCAGTTGCAATCCGAAGAGGCCGATAAACAACGCGCTCATGATAAATCTATGGCTGAATTACGGCTTCAGAATGCTTTCGAGGGCAATAGTAATTCCGTTCTCGGTAATAATGATTCACTACAGATTTATGAAGGGTTAAAGTTACCGACTTTTAATGATGGTCAAGATGACATTGATAGTTACTTACAACGCTTTGAAAGATTTGCAAAGTTACATAAGTGGAATAAGGAAGATTACCACGTGTACTTGGGCTCATTACTTAGAGGTCACGCGCTTAAAGTTTACGTATCGTTGCCTGATGATACCGTAAGTAATTACGAAAAGCTGAAGGAAGCTTTGCTTAGAGCTTATTCCGTGGACGCCGACATGTACAGACGTAAATTTCGGGAAAGTAAATGTCAGGATAGAGAGACGTACGTCCAGTTGGTTGCTCGAATGGAACAATATCTCGAACGGTGGATCTCCTGAGCAATATTTCAAAAGATTTTAATTCACTCTTTGATTTTTTAATAAGGGAACAACTACTTAGTAACTGTAATTCTGATATGAGAATCTTTTTGAAGGAACGTGAGTTTGTAACTGCAGTAGAGATGGCAGAGTCGGCTGACCGATTTCGGAGCGCACACTTGTACCGCGGTAAGAGAACTAATCAGACTCCAATCTTCAAAGCGACCAGTCAGTTAAGGAAGGTAATTCTGAGATGACATGTCATGGATGTGGAAAGGTCGGTCACATTAGACCTAACTGCCCCGACAATCCGAGAAATTATAAGAGTAAAAGTAGTTCAGTTAAAGTTAATTTTGTCTTTGAAACTGAGCTGACTCCAAAGAATTGTATGCTTGATCCCAATGGCTATATATTTGATAAACCTGCGGAGGTGATGCTAGATTCTGGATGCTCATCCATTATTGTTAAGGAGTCGTTAGTTCCCTCCAAATATAAGCTAGGTAAATTTGTGAAAGTGTACGACTATTTAGGCATTCCTAATTATTTCCCGCAAGTTAGATGTCTTATTAAAAGTAAATTTTATACTGGTTGGACAAAAGCAATAGCAGCTCCTATAAAATTTGCCGATGTTTTAATTGGCCTTATTCCAGGTGTGAAATTGCCACTGAACCCTATCCTCCTGATGATCCAAGCCTTCCTGTACCTGATAAAGCTGACCTTCCACCCTCAATCCTTCCTAACCATCTTGATGCTAAGGACCAAGCAGTCTGATTCATCCTGAGACTTCCTCTCCTATCCTCACCCCTTTATTGACAACCAGGTATGTACAGCAAGCTCTGACGTAAAGAAAACGGAGGCGCGTTTACCTGTAGTTTCAATGGCGGTTCAAACTCGCGCAAGTAGGAAAAGGAGTGAAGAAATTAAGTCACTTTCTTACCCCGTTATGGAAGAATTAGATTTGAGTAAAGATTCATTTCTCAAGGCGCAGAATGCATGCCGTACTTTACAGACAATCAGAGACAGAGTTGAGACTGGTTCAGTAGAAAAGGTGAAATCTAGGTCAGTTAAGTATGAGCGAATTAATGGCCTGATCTATAGGGTTTGCCTCCATAGCAAGGACGAACATGAACTCAATAACATGCAGTTAGTTATCCCTGCAGTATATAGGGACAAGTTCTTCAGCTTGCCCATGATTCTTTGATTGCAGGTCATTTTTCACACCGAAAAACCAGCTTGAAAGTGTTTGAAAATTTCTTTTGGCCAGGTGCTGGGGCAGATATAAAGAGATATTGCAAATCTTGTCACATATGTCAGAAGGTATCACCTAAGGGGCGAGTTAAAAGGGTACCAATGAAAACTGTTCCTGTAATACAAGAGCCATTCTCAAGGGTAGCTATTGACATTGTAGGACCACTCTCTCCTAGCTCTGACCGAGGACATAGATATATTTTAACTCTAATTGATTGTGCTACACGCTATCCTGAAGCTATTCCTCTTAAGAATATTGACACCATTACTATTGCCGAAAGCTTAGTAGACATTTTCTCGCGTGTTGGTATTCCCAGGGAGGTGTTGTCAGATCGAGGAACACAATTTCGATCCGATCTCATGAGCGAAATTCATAGACTATTGTCAATTAAAGCTCTCTACACTACGCCTTACCATGCTAGCTGTAATGGAATGGTAGAACGACTTAACGGGGTCCTGAAATCAATGTTGAAGAAGCTATGTTCTGTTCATCCACGTGACTGGGATCGTTATATACCCGCAACTTTTTGCATACAGGGAAATGCCAAACGATTCTCTTAAATTTTCACCGTTTGAATTGTTATATGGGAGAACGGTGAGAGGTCCTTTGAATATATTACATGAACTTTGGTCGAATAATGAAATCAACCATGAAGTAAAGAGTACATATCAATATGTTACGGACCTTAGAACACGTCTTGAAGAGACTGCTAAATTAGCTGCTGCTAAAGCAGAAATCAGTAGCCGAAATTATAAATACTATTATGACCTTAAAGCTAAACATAGAAAATTAGAAGTAGGTGATGAAGTTCTTGTTCTCTTGCCAACTGACCACAACAAATTGATAATGCAATGGCAAGGACCTTACCCAGTAGTATCATGTAAGGATAATGGTGTAGATTATTCTATCAAAGCTCATGGAAAGAACAAATTATTCCATATAATATGTTGAAAAAGTATTATCGACGCGAAAGTATCTCTTCTAAAGAAAAAGTTGTACAGGTTTGTGTTGTTGAGGAAAGTAACACTGAAAATCAACCAATGTATTGTGAATCTAGCATTACCAGTTTGAATGATAAAGAATTAAATGTTAATGAAGGTCTTTCTAGTGAACAAGTCAATGATGTAAAATATTTGATAACTGATTTTTCTGACGTATTTTCCGATGTTCCAGGACATACTAAATCAATTGAGCATGTAATTAAACTTGAATCAAATGTACCTGTGAGCAAGAAACCATTCCCCATACCACATCATCTCGTATTGGTATTTGACAAGGAAGTAGATCGGATGCTTAAGCTAGGCATAATAGAGCCTTCTAATTCACCATACTGCTCACCCGTTGTGCTTGTCCGAAAATCTGACCAAACCTGGAGGTTCTGTATTGACTTCCGTGGTTTAAATGATATAACCTCTTTTGACTGTGAACCTATGCCTACAATTGAAGATGCTTTAGGTAACTTTTCAAATGACGTATACTTTTCAGAATTAGACCTTACAAAAGGCTATTGGCAAATTCCTCTTTCTAAAGTCTCTAAAATCTATACAGCTTTTGCCACAAGCAGAGGTTTAATGCAATTTGTTATGATGCCTTTTGGTTTAAAAACTGCGTGTGCCACTTTTGTGCGGTTAATGAGGATAGTAACCTGTGGACTTAAAAACACTGATTGCTATTTTGACAATATTGTTGTTCACAATTCTAACTGGTCTGAACACTTGCAGGATTTGAGAGAACTTCTGAACAGGTTGCGGTTGCATGGTCTGACGGCTGGGATCAGTAAGTGCTACTTTGGTTATCCCAAGATCAAATACCTTGGTTTGCTACTCGGAGACAACGCCCTCACTCCCCTTGATGTAAGAGTGAAATCTATATCAGAAATGCCTTTTCCTAATACAAAAAAGGAGTTAAGATCTTTCCTTGGAACAGTAGGCTTTTATAGGAAGTTCATTCCCAATTTCTCAGATACTGCTGCTCCTTTAAATGATATGCTTAAAAAGTTAAGTAGCAATAAACTTAAATGGAGTGATGTCCAGATTGATAGCTTTCAAAGTCTAAAAGCAAAACTCTCTAATAATCCTGTACTTTGCTTACCTGACTATAAGAAGACCTTTTATTTGAGAACTGATGCTTCTGATAATGGTTTAGGTGCTGTACTCCTCCAAGATGTTAATGACATGAAAATGCCCATTGCTTATGCCAGCCGTAAATTATTGGAAAGGGAGCGAAATTATGCAACCATAGAGAAAGAATGCCTTGCTATTATCTGGGCAGTGGATAAATTTAAGAACTATTTGTTTGGTAAAGAATTTGTCTTGCAGACAGATCAGCAACCATTAACGTACTTGAGGAATATGAAGAATTCTAATGGCAGATTAATGCGTTGGTCTCTCATCCTTCAGTGTTACTCATACAGAATTGAGTATATCAAAGGCAACGATAATATTGGTGCTGATTTACTTAGTCGTTGTCCTGTATAAATATGTATGTTAATGTGTGCCATTGCTACTATGCATAATAAAATCTGAAGTTTTATCTTGGTAAAGGGGAATTGTAAAGGATTTCAGTAGAATGGACAACATATTTATCTTCTAAATATCCTTATTTCATTTATTTTTGTTATTTTTATAAATATATGATTTGTATGGAATTGTAATGCCGAGCCGAAAAGTATCTCCTTTGTTTTTGCGCATGCGCGGTGGTAGGCTGCTACCCAATCCTTCGCGGGGGGTCGTAGGCCCACTTTGCCCTGACTCTTGCTCGTGTGAGCACTGGTACACCTGCTCGTGAGTAATTTATGGTTTCCTCGAGCACCACATTCAAATAGGCATATTTACTTTGTGTAAAGTAAATGGGAATATATATAAACCTACACCAATTCTTATACTAGATTTTTGTTACAGCCTTTTTATATGATTTTGAAAATCGTCTGATGGAGAGAAACTAGGCCGAACTTGCTGCTTCCCCAATCGGCTCCTCCTCACAGACGCTAAGAAAAAATGAAATCTATTTTTCACTTGTAAAGTATGATGCATACTTGAAGAACCATTCTTTGTTATATTTGTTAATAATACATGTTATATTGATAAATACATCTTTTGATTTTAAATCCTTGTGAACTGTACTGACTTGACGACTTCTGATTCCTCCGATTCTAAAAAGAAATGAAACAAAAAGAAAACGAACCACGTACAATGGCGCAGTGAGTAGGATCGGAGTGCTATAAGGTCGAAAGTTCCGTCAGTCATACTGTTCACATGGATCTTAAAGTCATGATTCTAACATGTTGTATTTTTAAGGTGTTTGTGACACGTTCATGTTATGCTGAACTGCTTGATGGTTATTGAAGATGTGGTGAGTTATTGTGAACCCCGATGCATGCAACAAGGGAGATACAGGTGAGGCAAGTGGTATGATCGTAATTTTGTGCAGTGTACTCTTTAAGAGTTGTATTTCACTGGTTCTTTTATATTACGAGTTTTTTTTTTTTTTTTTGAAGTTGTGCATCACTTCGTGATTAGTTACGTTGCAGGTCCGCTACGTGCCCTGTTGTTTTGCGGTACCGCGTAACTTGGCGCCGGCTGTGTGATGCTGTGCTAGCTTTGAGCCGTGTATGCCACATGGAACGAGTTTCCCCCTTGTTTGCAGGTGCCCATGCCTTGTTAGTGTATAACCGTTTGTTTTCGGAGCTTGTTTTTACACTCGGGCACAGATACCGATGCTATGTATTTACTCATATAACATGAGATTGTTTTTGTTTATTAATTCATACTGTTATTAACTGTTAACGTATAATCGTGGATGATGAGTTACATTGTAGATATAATGAAAGAGGCCCAGGCCTTGGGTATGGATTCTGAACAAGTTTCTAAGTTGATTCAGGAAGAACAAAAGTCCGCTAAAGAGAAGGCTGACCGGGAAGAACGCGGCTGAACGTGAGCTTAAGAGATGTCAGTTGCAATCCGAAGAGGCCGATAAACAACGCGCTCATGATAAATCTATGGCTGAATTACGGCTTCAGAATGCTTTCGAGGGCAATAGTAATTCCGTTCTCGGTAATAATGATTCACTACAGATTTATGAAGGTTAAAGTTACCGACTTTTAATGATGGTCAAGATGACATTGATAGTTACTTACAACGCTTTGAAAGATTTGCAAAGTTACATAAGTGGAATAAGGAAGATTACCACGTGTACTTGGGCTCATTACTTAGAGGTCACGCGCTTAAAGTTTACGTATCGTTGCCTGATGATACCGTAAGTAATTACGAAAAGCTGAAGGAAGCTTTGCTTAGAGCTTATTCCGTGGACGCCGACATGTACAGACGTAAATTTCGGGAAAGTAAATGTCAGGATAGAGAGACGTACGTCCAGTTGGTTGCTCGAATGGAACAATATCTCGAACGGTGGATCTCCCTGAGCAATATTTCAAAAGATTTTAATTCACTCTTTGATTTTTTAATAAGGGAACAACTACTTAGTAACTGTAATTCTGATATGAGAATCTTTTTGAAGGAACGTGAGTTTGTAACTGCAGTAGAGATGGCAGAGTCGGCTGACCGATTTCGGAGCGCACACTTGTACCGCGGTAAGAGAACTAATCAGACTCCAATCTTCAAAGCGACCCAGTCAGTTAAGGAAGGTAATTCTGAGATGACATGTCATGGATGTGGAAAGGTCGGTCACATTAGACCTAACTGCCCGACAATCCGAGAAATTATAAGAGTAAAAGTAGTTCAGTTAAAGTTAATTTTGTCTTTGAAACTGAGCTGACTCCAAAGAATTGTATGCTTGATCCCAATGGCTATATATTTGATAAACCTGCGGAGGTGATGCTAGATTCTGGATGCTCATCCATTATTGTTAAGGAGTCGTTAGTTCCCTCCAAATATAAGCTAGGTAAATTTGTGAAAGTGTACGACTATTTAGGCATTCCTAATTATTTCCCGCAAGTTAGATGTCTTATTAAAAGTAAATTTTATACTGGTTGGACAAAAGCAATAGCAGCTCCTATAAAATTTGCCGATGTTTTAATTGGCCTTATTCCAGGTGTGAAATTGCCAACTGAACCCTATCCTCCTGATGATCCAAGCCTTCCTGTACCTGATAAAGCTGACCTTCCACCCTCAATCCTTCCTAACCATCTTGATGCTAAGGACCCAAGCAGTCTGATTCATCCTGAGACTTCCTCTCCTATCCTCACCCTTTATTGACAACCAGGTATGTACAGCAAGCTCTGACGTAAAGAAAAACGGAGGCGCGTTTACCTGTAGTTTCAATGGCGGTTCAAACTCGCGCAAGTAGGAAAAGGAGTGAAGAAATTAAGTCACTTTCTTACCCGTTATGGAAGAATTAGATTTGAGTAAAGATTCATTTCTTAAGGCGCAGAATGCATGCCGTACTTTACAGACAATCAGAGACAGAGTTGAGACTGGTTCAGTAGAAAAGGTGAAATCTAGGTCAGTTAAGTATGAGCGAATTAATGGCCTGATCTATAGGGTTTGCCTCCATAGCAAGGACGAACATGAACTCAATAACATGCAGTTAGTTATCCCTGCAGTATAGGGACAAAGTTCTTCAGCTTGCCCATGATTCTTTGACTGCAGGTCATTTTTCACACCGAAAAACCAGCTTGAAAGTGTTTGAAAATTTCTTTTGGCCAGGTGCTGGGGCAGATATAAAGAGATATTGCAAATCTTGTCACATATGTCAGAAGGTATCACCTAAGGGGCGAGTTAAAAGGGTACCAATGAAAACTGTTCCTGTAATACAAGAGCCATTCTCAAGGGTAGCTATTGACATTGTAGGACCACTCTCTCCTAGCTCTGACCGAGGACATAGATATATTTTAACTCTAATTGATTGTGCTACACGCTATCCTGAAGCTATTCCTCTTAAGAATATTGACACCATTACTATTGCCGAAAGCTTAGTAGACATTTTCTCGCGTGTTGGTATTCCCAGGGAGGTGTTGTCAGATCGAGGAACACAATTTCGATCCGATCTCATGAGCGAAATTCATAGACTATTGTCAATTAAAGCTCTCTACACTACGCCTTACCATGCTAGCTGTAATGGAATGGTAGAACGACTTAACGGGGTCCTGAAATCAATGTTGAAGAAGCTATGTTCTGTTCATCCACGTGACTGGGATCGCTATATACCCGCAACTCTTTTTGCATACAGGGAAATGCCAAACGATTCTCTTAAATTTTCACCGTTTGAATTGTTATATGGGAGAACGGTGAGAGGTCCTTTGAATATATTACATGAACTTTGGTCGAATAATGAAATCAACCATGAAGTAAAGAGTACATATCAATATGTTACGGACCTTAGAACACGTCTTGAAGAGACTGCTAAATTAGCTGCTGCTAAAGCAGAAATCAGTAGCCGAAATTATAAATACTATTATGACCTTAAAGCTAAACATAGAAAATTAGAAGTAGGTGATGAAGTTCTTGTTCTCTTGCCAACTGACCACAACAAATTGATAATGCAATGGCAAGGACCTTACCCAGTAGTATCATGTAAGGATAATGGTGTAGATTATTCTATCAAAGCTCATGGAAAGAACAAATTATTCCATATAAATATGTTGAAAAAGTATTATCGACGCGAAAGTATCTCTTCTAAAGAAAAAGTTGTACAGGTTTGTGTTGTTGAGGAAAGTAACACTGAAAATCAACCAATGTATTGTGAATCTAGCATTACCAGTTTGAATGATAAAGAATTAAATGTTAATGAAGGTCTTTCTAGTGAACAAGTCAGTGATGTAAAATATTTGATAACTGATTTTTCTGACGTATTTTCCGATGTTCCAGGACATACTAAATCAATTGAGCATGTAATTAAACTTGAATCAAATGTACCTGTGAGCAAGAAACCATTCCCCATACCACATCATCTCGTATTGGTATTTGACAAGGAAGTAGATCGGATGCTTAAGCTAGGCATAATAGAGCCTTCTAATTCACCATACTGCTCACCTGTTGTGCTTGTCCGAAAATCTGACCAAACCTGGAGGTTCTGTATTGACTTCCGTGGTTTAAATGATATAACCTCTTTTGACTGTGAACCTATGCCTACAATTGAAGATGCTTTAGGTAACTTTTCAAATGACGTATACTTTTCAGAATTAGACCTTACAAAAGGCTATTGGCAAATTCCTCTTTCTAAAGTCTCTAAAATCTATACAGCTTTTGCCACAAGCAGAGGTTTAATGCAATTTGTTATGATGCCTTTTGGTTTAAAAACTGCGTGTGCCACTTTTGTGCGGTTAATGAGGATAGTAACCTGTGGACTTAAGAACACTGATTGCTATTTTGACAATATTGTTGTTCACAATTCTAACTGGTCTGAACACTTGCAGGATTTGAGAGAACTTCTGAACAGGTTGCGGTTGCATGGTCTGACGGCTGGGATCAGTAAGTGCTACTTTGGTTATCCCAAGATCAAATACCTTGGTTTGCTGCTCGGAGACAACGCCCTCACTCCCCTTGATGTAAGAGTGAAATCTATATCAGAAATGCCTTTTCCTAATACCCCCTTCTAACAGTAGCTTTTATAGGAAGTTCATTCCCAATTTCTCAGATACTGCTGCTCCTTTAAATGATATGCTTAAAAAGTTAAGTAGCAATAAACTTACATGGAGTGATGTCCAGATTGATAGCTTTCAAAGTCTAAAAGCAAAACTCTCTAATAATCCTGTACTTTGCTTACCTGACTATAAGAAGACATTTTATTTGAGAACTGATGCTTCTGATAATGGTTTAGGTGCTGTACTCCTCCAAGATGTTAATGACATGAAAATGCCCATTGCTTATGCCAGCCGTAAATTATTGGAAAGGGAGCGAAATTATGCAACCATAGAGAAAGAATGCCTTGCTATTATCTGGGCAGTGGATAAATTTAAGAACTATTTGTTTGGTAAAGAATTTGTCTTGCAGATCAGCAACCATTTAGCCAGAATTATTAATTTGGTCTCCATCCTTCAGTGTTACTCATACAGAATTGAGTATATCAAAGGCAACGATAATATTGGCTGATTTACTTAGTCGTTGTCCTGTATAAATATGTATGTTAATGTGTGCCATTGCTACTATGCATAATAAATCTGAAGTTTTATCTTGGTAAAGGGGAATTGTAAAGGATTTCAGTAGAATGGACAACATATTTATCTTCTAAATATCCTTATTTCATTTATTTTTGTTGTTTTTATAAATATATGATTTGTATGGAATTGTAATGCCGAGCCGAAAAGTATCTCCTTTGTTTTTGCGCATGCGCGGTGGTAGGCTGCTACCCCAATCCTTCGCGGGGGGTCGTAGGCCCACTTTGCCCTGACTCTTGCTCGTGTGAGCACTGGTACACCTGCTCGTGAGTAATTTATGGTTTCCTCGAGCACCACATTCAAATAGGCATATTTACTTTGTGTAAAGTAAATGGGAATATATATAAACCTACACCAATTCTTATACTAGATTTTTGTTACAGCCTTTTTATATTTTTTGAAAATCGTCTGTGGAGAGAAACTAGGCCGAACTTGCTGCTTCCCCAATCGGCTCCTCCTCACAGACGCTAAGAAAAACATGAAATCTATTTTTCACTTGTAAAGTATGATGCATACTTGAAGAACCATTCTTGTTATATTTGTTAATAATACATGTTATATTGATCAAATACATCTTTTGATTTTAAATCCTTGTGAACTGTACTGACTTGACGACTTCTGATTCCTCCGATTCTAAAAAGAAATGAAACAAAAAGAAAACGAACCACGTACAATGGCGCAGTGAGTAGGATCGGAGTGCTATAAGGTCGAAAGTTCCGTCAGTCATACTGTTCACATGGATCTTAAAGTCATGATTCTAACATGTTGTATTTTTAAGGTGTTTGTGACACGTTCATGTTATGCTGAACTGCTTGATGGTTATTGAAGATGTGGTGAGTTATTGTGAACCCCGATGCATGCAACAAGGGAGATACAGGTGAGGCAAGTGGTATGATCGTAATTTTGTGCAGTGTACTCTTTAAGAGTTGTATTTCACTGGTTCTTTTATATTACGATTTTTTTTTTTTTTTTGAAGTTGTGCATCACTTCGTGATTAGTTACGTTGCAGGTCCGCTACGTGCCCTGTTGTTTTGCGGTACCGCGTAACTTGGCGCCGGCTGTGTGATGCTGTGCTAGCTTTGAGCCGTGTATGCCACATGGAACGAGTTTCCCCCTTGTTTGCAGGTGCCCATGCCTTGTTAGTGTATAACCGTTTGTTTTCGGAGCTTGTTTTTACACTCGGGCACAGATACCGATGCTATGTATTTACTCATATAACATGAGATTGTTTTTGTTTATTAATTCATACTGTTATTAACTGTTAACGTATAATCGTGGATGATGAGTTACATTGTAGATATAATGAAAGAGGCCCAGGCCTTGGGTATGGATTCTGAACAAGTTTCTAAGTTGATTCAGGAAGAACAAAAGTCCGCTAAAGAGAAGGCTGACCGGGAAGAACGCGCGGCTGAACGTGAGCTTAAGAGATGTCAGTTGCAATCCGAAGAGGCCGATAAACAACGCGCTCATGATAAATCTATGGCTGAATTACGGCTTCAGAATGCTTTCGAGGGCAATAGTAATTCCGTTCTCGGTAATAATGATTCACTACAGATTATGAAGGGTTAAAGTTACCGACTTTTAATGATGGTCAAGATGACATCGATAGTTACTTACAACGCTTTGAAAGATTTGCAAAGTTACATAAGTGGAATAAGGAAGATTACCACGTGTACTTGGGCTCATTACTTAGAGGTCACGCGCTTAAAGTTTACGTATCGTTGCCTGATGATACCGTAAGTAATTACGAAAAGCTGAAGGAAGCTTTGCTTAGAGCTTATTCCGTGGACGCCGACATGTACAGACGTAAATTTCGGGAAAGTAAATGTCAGGATAGAGAGACGTACGTCCAGTTGGTTGCTCGAATGGAACAATATCTCGAACGTGGATCTCCCTGAGCAATATTTCAAAAGATTTTAATTCACTCTTTGATTTTTTATAAGGGAACAACTACTTAGTAACTGTAATTCTGATATGAGAATCTTTTTGAAGGAACGTGAGTTTGTAACTGCAGTAGAGATGGCAGAGTCGGCTGACCGATTTCGGAGCGCACACTTGTACCGCGGTAAGAGAACTAATCAGACTCCAATCTTCAAAGCGACCCAGTCAGTTAAGGAAGGTAATTCTGAGATGACATGTCATGGATGTGGAAAGGTCGGTCACATTAGACCTAACTGCCCGACAATCCGAGAAATTATAAGAGTAAAAGTAGTTCAGTTAAAGTTAATTTTGTCTTTGAAACTGAGCTGACTCCAAAGAATTGTATGCTTGATCCCAATGGCTATATATTTGATAAACCTGCGGAGGTGATGCTAGATTCTGGATGCTCATCCATTATTGTTAAGGAGTCGTTAGTTCCCTCCAAATATAAGCTAGGTAAATTTGTGAAAGTGTACGACTATTTAGGCATTCCTAATTATTTCCCGCAAGTTAGATGTCTTATTAAAAGTAAATTTTATACTGGTTGGACAAAAGCAATAGCAGCTCCTATAAAATTTGCCGATGTTTTAATTGGCCTTATTCCAGGTGTGAAATTGCCAACTGAACCCTATCCTCCTGATGATCCAAGCCTTCCTGTACCTGATAAAGCTGACCTTCCACCCTCAATCCTTCCTAACCATCTTGATGCTAAGGACCCAAGCAGTCTGATTCATCCTGAGACTTCCTCTCCTATCCTCACCCCCTTTATTGACAACCAGGTATGTACAGCAAGCTCTGACGTAAAGAAAACGGAGGCGCGTTTACCTGTAGTTTCAATGGCGGTTCAAACTCGCGCAAGTAGGAAAAGGAGTGAAGAAATTAAGTCACTTTCTTACCCCGTTATGGAAGAATTAGATTTGAGTAAAGATTCATTTCTTAAGGCGCAGAATGCATGCCGTACTTTACAGACAATCAGAGACAGAGTTGAGACTGGTTCAGTAGAAAAGGTGAAATCTAGGTCAGTTAAGTATGAGCGAATTAATGGCCTGATCTATAGGGTTTGCCTCCATAGCAAGGACGAACATGAACTCAATAACATGCAGTTAGTTATCCCTGCAGTATATAGGGACAAAGTTCTTCAGCTTGCCCATGATTCTTTGATTGCAGGTCATTTTTCACACCGAAAAACCAGCTTGAAAGTGTTTGAAAATTTCTTTTGGCCAGGTGCTGGGGCAGATATAAAGAGATATTGCAAATCTTGTCACATATGTCAGAAGGTATCACCTAAGGGGCGAGTTAAAAGGGTACCAATGAAAACTGTTCCTGTAATACAAGAGCCATTCTCAAGGGTGCTATTGACATTGTAGGACCACTCTCTCCTAGCTCTGACCGAGGACATAGATATATTTTAACTCTAATTGATTGTGCTACACGCTATCCTGAAGCTATTCCTCTTAAAATATTGACACCATTACTATTGCCGAAAGCTTAGTAGACATTTTCTCGCGTGTTGGTATTCCCAGGGAGGTGTTGTCAGATCGAGGAACACAATTTCGATCCGATCTCATGAGCGAAATTCATAGACTATTGTCAATTAAAAGCTCTCTACACTACGCCTTACCATGCTAGCTGTAATGGAATGGTAGAACGACTTAACGGGGTCCTGAAATCAATGTTGAAGAAGCTATGTTCTGTTCATCCACGTGACTGGGATCGTTATATACCCGCAACTCTTTTTGCATACAGGGAAATGCCAAACGATTCTCTTAAATTTTCACCGTTTGAATTGTTATATGGGAGAACGGTGAGAGGTCCTTTGAATATATTACATGAACTTTGGTCGAATAATGAAATCAACCATGAAGTAAAGAGTACATATCAATATGTTACGGACCTTAGACACGTCTTGAAGACTGCTAAATTAGCTGCTGCTAAAGCAGAAATCAGTAGCCGAAATTATAAATACTATTATGACCTTAAAGCTAAACATAGAAAATTAGAAGTAGGTGATGAAGTTCTTGTTCTCTTTGCCAACTGACCACAACAAATTGATAATGCAATGGCAAGGACCTTACCCAGTAGTATCATGTAAGGATAATGGTGTAGATTATTCTATCAAAGCTCATGGAAAGAACAAATTATTCCATATAAATATTTGAAAAAGTATTATCGACGCGAAGTATCTCTTCTAAAGAAGTCAAGAAAGGGAGGGGGGGAGGGAGGGAGGGGGGGAATAAGGAAAAGGGAAAAAACGGAAAAAAAAGGGAGGGGGGGGAAAAAGGGAGGGGGGGACGGGGAGGGGGTGGGGGAGGAAAAAAGGGGGGGAGGGTGGGGAGGGGGGAGGAGAAAGAAGAAAAAAAGGGTGGGGAAAAAAAAAGGAGGAGGGGGGAGGGGGGGGGGGGGAGGAGGGGGAGTAAAGGGGAGAAGGGGCGGGGGGGGAGGGGAATAAAAAAAAGG
>NW_020868986.1:364115-374115 GCF_003789085.1 Penaeus vannamei | reverse complement strand
TCCTGTGATTTTTATTGGCTTATTTTTGTTTATTGTTAATAAGTCCCTTTTTAGGATTTTTAGATTATTCTATAGTAATCCATAAATTGGACTTTCTCCCAGTAGACTGGCTTGTAAATGAATTTATGTTAATCAATCGGAGAGATCGTCTAATAAATGCGATGGTCCAACCCCTGGTGTTTCTCTTCTTTATTATAAGCATTGAGATCTTTATTATCTTTATTATTATCATTAACATTAATGTCATCATTACAGTTACTATTGCTGTTATCTTTACGGTCATTATTATCATTATTATCATAATCATCATTACAATAATCAATTAGTTTAACCATTATCATTACTATTATAATTACTATTATCACTATTAACTTTACCAAGGAGGTTATGTTTTTGGTAGCGTTGGTTTGTTCGTTGGTTAGCAGATCGGGCGAGGGCGTGTGAGGGTGGATGTGGAAGGGTGTGGAAGAGCGTGGGTGGGCGAGAGAGGGCAAGGGCGCGTGAGGGTGGGTGTGGACAGACGAGGTGGCGTGAGGGTGGGTGTGGGCGGGCGAAGGCGGGAGAGGGCTGGCGTGTGCGGGCGAGGGCGCGTGAGGGTGGATGTGGGCGGGCGACGATAAGCGAGGGCTGACATGGGCGGGCGAGGGCTGGCGTGGCGTGGGCTGGCGTGGGCAGGCGAGGGCGCGTGTGGGGCGGGCGAGGGCGCGTGTGGGTGGGCTAGAGCGCGGGCGGGCGGGCGCGTATATCTCCCGATGGTTCCCATCAGAGCTGCGACCATATATTTTCACGCCCTTCTGGATCTTTTAGCAATTATTTGATATATATTGTGGCTTGCAGCAGGATTTATGGGGCAGTCTGTCATGCTGAAATTGTTGTCGCCTTCAGAAGAATGTCTGCGCCGCGGCGAGTCTCGCTGAGCGGATGTTGCGGGCGGTGTTGTGCGTCGGAAGGAACCCGACGGTTCCATTTTTGCTGCTGTTGGCTTTGATGTTGTCTTAATCATTATTGGTATTATTTCTGTTTTTTATCATATAACCATCATCATTTTTTCATTGCTATTGTTATTATTACTATTACTAACATTATTATCATTACTTCTGGTGTTATTATAATTTTCATTACCATTATCATCATTACCTTTATTATCACTGTTATGTTATCAGAATTACTTTTTATTGTTATCATTATTCTAGTAATCTTTATCATTATTATTATTACATTATAATTTTTAACATTATTGTTATCATTATTATTATTATCATTGTCCTCATGTTTTATATTATTTATTATATTATTTGTTATCATGTTGTAATATTAGTATTATTACCATTACTATTATTATTTATCATTATCATTATTTTACTTCCATGATCATTATTATCCTCATTAGTATTATCATTATCATTATTACCAGTGTTGCTATTACATTTTATCATCATTATCATTACATTATCATTATTATTATTATTATATTATTATTATTATTATTATTATTATCGTAATTATTATTATAATTATCCTTACTGGTTTTACCATTATCATTATCAATATTGTCATTGTTATTATTATTATCATTACTATTATTATCATTATTATTTTCCTCATATGTTAATAATAATATTATCATTGCTATTATTATCCTCATATTTTGGTATTAATAGTAGTATTATAATATATTTTTTTATTATTGTTAATAATTATCATTATTATTGTTGTTGTTGTTGTTGTTGTTCTTATTACTATTATTTCTATTATTATCATTCCTTTTATTATTATCATTATTATTGTCATCGTTATTACTACAGTTATTATTATTATCATTATTTTATTCACTATTGTTGTTATTGATGTATATTGGTTGTTATTGCCATTATTGTTATTATTGTGTGCTGTGCTGGCACAGCGGTAAGGTGCTTGTCTAGCAATCTTGCGGACCTGCGTTCAATCCCACGCCCGGCCAGTGAGTGGTATCCCCGGCCATTCCTTGCACACAGGGGGAGATTTGGGCAAAATAAAACAGACAGCATGTCACAGCAAAGAATATCCATTGTAACAAATGGAATCAAAACTAAATCTTTTAATCTTTTAATCTTTATTGATATCATTATCATTATCATTTAATATTATCATTATTATTATCAACATATGTAATATGATCATTCTTATTTCTATTCTTATTCTTATTAGTGATATTATTACAGTTATTGATATTATAAATACTTTTATTAATCCTTATTATCATTGTTATCATTAGCGTCACTATTATTAACTTATCTGTATATATATATATATATATATATATATATATATATATATGTGTGTGTGTGTGTGTGTGTGTGTGTGTGTGTGTGTGTGTGTGTGTGTGTGTGTGTGAATGTATTTGCATGTAATGCATATAATACGTAGACATACAGTACAATCTTGCTATTTTCGATTTTATTTATGGACATATAACCTTTATTTCTTTTCTTTTCGAATTTATGGAAAGAGCTTTCTTGAACTCGATAGCAAAGCTAAGGTTCGATCGCAAAACATTTTCTTTTTTTATCATAAAAATTCCTGTGCATTCAGTCGTCATGCCAGGACGCCCTTGGCCTTGTCCGTCGTGGGGTTGCTGGCGTTGCATGATTTGCAATATGAAAGACAGAACTCGACTAATCTTCAGTCTCACTATGTGGGAAATTTGCATTCAATGTTACATTCTTAATTTCGTTTTAGTAATAAGCATGCCATGAAATTTCTTGAAAAACATATCACTGGATTTCTTTATAAACAAGAATGTCCAGACACGTGATTCAAGTCAAGGTTCATGGATGATTCACAGAAACCACTGGCGGATCTAAATAATTTTGAAGGGGGGGGGGGGGGGGGATGTCGGCCTACCGAATTTGAAGATTTATTCTGATCTCTTATTTTGACCTTCAGCTGTTGGAAGCTTTATTCCATCAATGTATTGGTTCTTCCAATGCCCTCGGCAGACTGTGGACACCTGACCGATCCGAGTTTCACAAATGCGTCCAAACTCTTGAAAGGAAACGCACGTGGTCTGTGTGATCTGTTCCAATCTCTGGGACGCGAGCTTAGTCAGACAGGGACGAGGTTATCATCAATCGTTTGCAGTAACACGAACACATGCCGTCGTTTTAATTAGAAAATTGCATATTTAATTACATTCGACATTGTGTATATCTAGAAGTGTATATGCATACGCAAATTACATATATAATGGAAATATACATTTATAAAATTCTTTATGCACGTTACATATATGCAAATGCATAAAATATAATTTATGTCTATACACACACGGGTACATATATATATATATATATATATATATATATATATATATATATATATATATATATATATGTGTGTGTGTGTGTGTGTGTGTGTGTGTGTGTGTGTGTGTGTGTGTGTGTGTGTGTGCCTCTGTATATACACATATATATTTATATACTATACATATACATAAACATACATATATATATATACAGATTCATTTATATATACATAAGTATGCATAATGCATGTGTGTGTGAATGTGTTTGTGTGTGTGTATATATATGTGTTTATTTACGTATGTAATGTATGTTATGTATATATATATATATATATATATATATATATATATATATATATATATATATATATATATATATATATATATATCACATATATATGCATATATATACATACATATGCATATATATATATATATATATATATATATATATATATATATATATATATTATATATTTAATTGCATATATAATATATAATTATATGATATATAGATATATTAGATATATAAATACGTATGTGTACAAATTGCATATATATTGGTGATCAGGGTTTGTGTAGTTTCCCTTAACTGTATGCCAGTACATGCTAATGGTGGTGTCTAAAAGTATAATGTCTCCACTTTTATGAAGAGAATCTCGAATCCAAAAACGAAAAGCTCCTTCACAAGCTGTTTCGAAGGACACCGTCCGTACATACGTCCTGGTTGTTGCGAATGCAGTATTATCTGCAATGTTTACTTTGCATGAACTGCAAAATATATCGGTGAAAGGTTCTCTCAGCATTACTTAGCCTGGAGAAATACCTACTCATCTAGCATCATATTGAACTAATATAAGAGGAAATACACGAATAAGGAAAACCCCGACAATTGGAAATATACTTATATGCAAATATCATTTATATGTATTACACATATATGTATTTATGTATGCATATATATGTAGTGTATATATTTATACAAATACGTTGTGTGTATCTATATATGTATGCATATAAATGTACACATATAATGTTTATACATATATACATGTTTTTATATGTTTATAAATACATATGCATATGTGTGTGTGCACGTGTCTATATATATATATATATATATATATATATATATATATATATATATATATATATATATATATATATATATATATATATATATATATATATATATATATATATATATATATATATATATGATATATATATATATATATATATGCAATGCCTCTTTTCGAGAGAAGGGCACTACAAGGTTATAATCGCTTCAGTAGGTGCTGTTAAGTCATTGAGATGCTAAAGTGTAGAAGAGTATGCTTCTAACTGGAAGTTTTTGCCCATGTTTAAAGTGTGGTGGAACAGGTCGGGGTCCTTGTGAGATTTGGGGGACGTAACCCCTCTGGCCCCTGCCATCTACGGCCTAGTGACCCCTAGATCTGGGAAACCTCGATATTAAGGTCTAGATATTTCGGGCTTGGCGCTGGGGTCTAGCGAGAGACAATGAAATGGTAGGAGAAAAGTGACGAAATTTGCACCAGTGTTCATTGGCTACATGCAAATGCTTCTTCATAGTGGATCGCCATGGCACTGAACGGTCGGCTTCAAAGCCGGCATCGAAAATCTGAAATAATTCTCACAACTATAATAATAGCTTGTATTCAACGAAGTCGATTCATTATCACAGCTGACATAAGCTGCGTTTTTACTCTTTTCTTCGACCACATCAGTTGGGGTAAAAAACAAAGCAAGAAGAAAACAAGTCTTTTTGTGGTATCATTCTTTATTTATTTTACTTTTTTTCAAAAGACCAAACTGGATCAATGAATCCTTCTAGTGCCCTGAAAACGTATCACGTGACCACAGCAGGACTGGTGAAGTCAGTTCATGACGTCATGTGCTTCCTTGCATATATAAGCTTGCGGGCACATTTGTATCTCACACCTCTCTTACGCCAAGGTGAGTCATATCACGACACAGGTAAGCCATGAGTATGTCTGGTGACTTTTCGGGAATGGACTGGAGTTCATGTATTTTAGCGTCGATGTTGCTTTGTGCAAGACACTCGATGGAAAAGTCTTTGATCTGCATTAGCAATAATATCCTCTCACCTTTCACGAATTTTTCAACCCACAGACTTACTTCCACCATGAAGACATTGACGATCCTGCTGCTGGCGGCAGTCGCTGTAGTCGCGAGCGGAATGATAAGCGACCATAGCATAATCGACCGCGCTTTCATTGTAGGTGCGTCAGTCATCGGCGAACACGATGAGAACATTTTCAAAGCAGATACGACTACTGGCGAATGCCTTTAGCTTTTCCTTTTGGATGAATTCAGATTTCCACCACTTCTTTCCAGGCCGAATATATTGCTCGGAGATTGTTTTGCCATCCGACGACGAAATGATTAGCATTAAAGAAAAAATGAAGGAGTGTCTAGAAAATGAAGGTCACGCCCATCTGAGTAAGATTTTATTACTTTTTTTTCCTAAATGGACAAAATGGAGGTTATATTACAGCCATTTCAGAACTTTATTCAATATTTCTAAAGATATTATTGCATGAAATTTCTCTGCGGACTAGTTACTGATCGCCTTTCTCTGGCCTTGGACAGCTTCACACCCTGCCTTGGCTGCCGACGAGAGACCCCACCTAAAGCACGCTCTGTGCCTCAGCGAAGGACTCAAAAATATCCAGACGAAAGCCGGAGAAATGTGTCGCTGTGCACCTTAGGAGATCTTGGAGTCCTGGTACGTGTATCTTTACACACGAGTTAGGTGCGAACTACTCGCACTGAAATTCAGTATATACTTCAACCATCTTAGCTTCCTCATGCTGTTTTTGTAGAGGAACCCTTTGCTGTCTTTTTCTTCAGGATGGCGAGAAGGTCAACGTAACTAAGATCTTGGAAATTATGTGGACGAAGCTTAATGCAACAGAATCTTTGGAAGCAAAAGAGTTCTTATCTACAGCCCTTTCCAACCTGTCTGAGGAGCCCATAGAAGCTGACGTGAGTATAAGGGTTGTATTTCTTGAGTCGACGCTTTTGTGAATTCACTTAATATTTACATTTCTCTTCAAGTGCTCATCCGAGCTCCTGCCTTTCAGCTTTTACATTTGATCGAGCTCAAGAAGTCCCTAATAACCTCATGCGTTATGAACGTGGTTTTCAACTTAGTCGAAGAGGAACTGTTATGGTACTGTCCTGGCCAACTTTGGCTTGATTCATTCAAATGATACCCTAATAAGGCAACACACCAAACCTATAAACAATGCGCTCAACAAATCCTACATCTTGGTTTCCTATGTTACCCCAAAATAAAGACTGCAGCATATATATGTATTCCTTTATAATTTGATGCCTTCATTGGTATTTCAAACTGCATACCCAGAAGGGAATGGCATTCCCTCGAGGGTGACGGCAACCGCTTGCCAAGGGAAAGCCCCAAAGGAAGGCCTCGCCTTTTAATCATGGGGTTCATGATGAATATTAAAAACACTCTACCGTGTGTTTATACTATGGTACAAAAACCTATAATGTACAAACTAGATTTATTACAATAAAGTAAACCGTTTCGGAATCCTCCTCAACTCCATCTTCGGGTCTGAAGGGGAAGGGAAGAGGAAAAAGTATAATTCAGAGAAAAAGAGAGGCAACATGGGGCAGGTGAGGGCAGGAGAGTGTAAGTGAAGGGAGGTCAAGTCAGATCGAAGGATCAGCGGTTTATGTGAAGGCTGGCCTGAATACGGGAGAAAGCAGACGATGTGGGAAGAAAGGACTATCGGCAGAAAAAAAATTAAAAACGCTGTTCAAGTTTAAATTGGGCAGGAGTCGTAAAAGGTACACCTCGCCCTGGATAACGCGACGTCGAAAACAGGGCGAGTGTAGCCGAGTTTGGAGAACATACGACGTAGGAAATCGAACTCTCCATCCAGGTACTGGGGGTCACAGATGTGGAGAGTGTGGAAAAACAGCGAAATAGCAACACCTCTTTTCACATGAAGTGGATGGTGCGGGAAGTGCATATTTTTGGATGGATTTCCTGTATATTTAGAAGTCACCGATGTCTTCCTCCACCGATTTGTCTGTGTGGAATCGAATTCCTTTTCCTTTGAGGGTCACTTCAACTCTCAGACATTCGGTGTTGCCATGTGCTCTCCTTTATATCTCCAGTCATGGTAAACCTGTACATGGAGTTCATCGAGTCGGAGCTTTTCCCTTCTATCTCTCTCATCTTTCAGTTTGGGTGAGGTATATCGACGACGGTTTTGCTCTCTGGCCTCATGACCACACCACACCTTCCCTCCTTCCTATGATAAGCAGTATTTTGGCGAGACAGGCGTCAGTCTCGCTGAGCGTATCTTTCAACATAAATACGCTGTATCCAGGGGACATAACAATGCCCACTTCTGCCATCAGTGGGACACAGGCCATCAGTTGGATTGGTCAGCAATTTAAACAGGTTTTCTCCAGCCGATAGTTTCCTCATTTTCCACCTTCGCATTCTCCTGTATGCCAGTCACTTTTCGCTTAGACAGCCTTATCCTTCGACCTGACCTTACCTCCCTTGCTTTTTCTCTTGTCCTCACCTGCCCCGCGTTCACTGCGTTGCCTCTCCTTTCTCTCTCTAATACTCCCTCTTCTCCTCTTCCCCTTGCCTCCAGGGCTAGTACAGTGGTAACGTGTAGGCCTCTCATCTGAGAGGTCGGCGGTTCGCACCCCGACCAGCGCGAGAAGTTGCAATTGTCGCCGGGAGGTTACGGCTGTGGCTGGGCACACGGCGAGTAAGGACTAAGCTCTGTCGCGTCAGCAGTTCAGTTCAGTTAGATTTGCGAAGCCATGCTTCGCTGGGCCTTTTCTCTGGAGTGGCCTTCTTGTGTCAACTATTTCTAGTTAAGTCATGTTTTCTTTGAACTGTAAGCTTATCGTGGTGGCTGAATTGCGAGCAAGCGATCCAGCTGACAGATTGTATTACATTATTATATTACATTATAGCTACAGATATTCCACTGTAGAATGCTTAGATTGTGTGCTATGATTGTTACTCAGAGTCACTTACATCATACTCGTCTCCAGCTTCAGAAGCCCCAGTGCTAGTGGCATCTGATATGTATAGATCCTCGTTGATTGGGGATCGTACACCTTCTTCCAAGTGGTTTGGCACTCTGGTTACGGGTCTACCGGGAGAAGTAGAGCCTAGATTAGAGGTGCTACCTCGAGTCAAGGGAACAGATCTGTACAGACTCGGCCTGTAGTGAGGGCATCCGCTGCACAGTTTCAGTCTGGTCTGACAAACTAGCTGGAGGTTTCACTTGCTGTGTCTCCCGAAGCTAGCCTGCTATTCGAGGATTTAGGGAGGGGAGTGCGGCTCTGCTTCGGTTTGGAGACTTCGAGCTTCCTCCCCTTCAGGGCTGAACAGTCTGGGTCATTGCCATCATGGCGACCTGGACTGTTTTCTCCGTCTCACTGGTCTCCCCAAGGCTGTTCCTACTGCAGAAACTATAGCAATTAACAGGAGAGTCATATCCTTCTCGTCGAAGAAAAGGTTATCGTCTGCTGGGGGACCTTTGCTGGCCTTTGAACCTTTTTTCTTTAGGTTCTTTTTCTTAGCACTAGCAAGCCTGGGGAATTCCTCTGGATTGGAGGTACCTGGCTTTGGCTGGGGAGATATTTCCTTCTTAGGAGGTCGGGGAGTTTTTTCCCTTTTGTTCTGTCCCCAGATAAAGGTGCATGGGGCCGCTGGGGTGAAGTCAGGACGCTTTTTGGCTTGTTCCTGCTTTTTGAGGACTGCCTGTTTCCTGACAGAGCAAGCCAGGCTCCAGGCACGATGCTTCTTGGCACAGTTTGGACACTTGGCAATTGTATCCTTCTGGCCATCTTTGTGTGCCTTGATACACACTTCTGTTTCATGTGCCTTGCTGCACACACCACATTTGGCTTTGGCCTTGCAGTTGGCCTGGTGGTGCCCAAATTTTTGGCACGTGAAACAGCTCAAGGGCTCTGGCACATATGTTCTAAGCTTATATGAGCCCCAGTTACCCAGATCAAGGATGGTGATTGGGGCTCCCTTGAGGGTGGTCAGGACTTGCCTGGTTGGGGACTTGAGGTAAGCCTCCACCACTTGAGGGAGAGATGTGATTATCTCCACGTCAAACCCTATTGGAAAACCAAGTAGCACATCTTGGTTCTTTTCTTGGGAGTCAGTGGTGAGAGATACACACTTTTCTCCATCTTTGAGCACCTTAGTTTCCTGCAGGAAACTCAGGGTGCCTTCGTCTCTGGCAATTCGGATTGAGAGGCGGATTTGCCTTTCCTTTTCCAAGTTTTCAGGCTTCTTTGGTACCTTAACGTGTGTAAAGTGGTTTGGGTGGGGTTCAGACTCTCCCTCAAGTCTGTTTCCTCCTGTGTCGCCGCACCCCCTTTTGATGGGGTTTAAGGCTTTTGGTTGTGGGGGCAGCCTTGGTTAATTCCATACTGTGGTCGTTATCGTTTTGATCAGTCCGAGGGGGGGTTGTGTTTGAGTAAGCCATATGATTTTAGCTTTCGCTCAGCCTCACGCAGCCCCACCCACCACGGAGTCCAACAAGGGGAAGCTGTATGTTAGAGCACATTCTCTAACAACTACATGTGCTAACGTGAGGGTATACGCAGCCACTGGGTTGTTTGTGGGACGGCGTTCACGGGACCTGTGTGAGG
>NW_020868986.1:349115-359115 GCF_003789085.1 Penaeus vannamei | reverse complement strand
TGTGTGAAGTGTAGTTGTGCAAATGAGCTGAAGGGAGGTAGGCGTGGTTAGAATCCAGAGGAGAGGCGTGTCCAGATGCTACAGCTATACTCTAGGGTTTTAGATTGTTTGCCCTCTTAGAACATTGAAATACATGAATTTTTTGTTCAGCCTTCCCTTCTTACAAGAGTCGGGGACTTGTCAAAAATTATACAATTAGCTATTTATTCCACAAAAGCAAAAATAAAACAACATAAAACGAAAAACGAATACAGTAAAACAACCACAATAAAACAGAAACAAACAACATACATGCTCTAAAACACAATACATAAAACAGACAAAACACAGTTAACACAAACTTAAAAAATAAATAAAAATATAAATAGAAACCTTTCCTCACGTATACAGAGGCTCGGCCACTTAGCTCTTACATTGCCGAAACCACCATTCTTGAAACACGACAACCTCGTGAGTCCAACCCTGGAACTCTGGAACTCCCGTGCGGGGCCGGGAACTTTCCATTGTTGCCTCGGCCCGCGAAACAGTTTCGGTTCTTATTGGGTTTATGGAAGAGGGTTTTTTCAGAATTATTAAAATGACCTTAGTATATTCATTAAAAGTAATCCTTCAAGTTCCATTTATAAAATAAAGAATAAAAGTTCCATGAAATAAAAGAGTAAAATGAAAAAGAACTATTATGTAAGATGTATATTGAAAAATAAAAGCTCATAAAATGTTCAGAAAATATTCAATAGAAAAATGTGTGCAAAATTCCATAGTAGTACATATAAAAAAAAAGTATTAAAGATCATAAAGAGGTTTCTTTAAAATAATTCATTTTCTTGGTCTGTTTTCTTTCGGCGTAGACTCATTGTAAAACACAATGTGAAAAACGTATATAAAAATCACTAAAAACGGTAAAGCAAAACACAGTGAAATATAAAAGAAAAATCTCTAAAAAACAGTAAAACAAAACACAGTAAAATATAAAAGAAATATCTCTAAAAACAGTAAAACAAAACACAGTCAAATATAAAAGAAAAAATAAATATAATGAAGCCGAACAAGTGACTCGCCCCAGGTAGCTTCCCATTTTCTACGGCCCGCAGCTTCCTCACCCTCACCCACAGGGGAAAAAAAAAAAGGGGGGGGGGTACCTAGAAGGCGTAGAAAGAGGAAACCTCCGCCGTGGAGCGAGGGTGGATAGTGCATTTCATCTCGCAAGGGGCGGGCCAAAGGCATTCGCAGGGGACTGCTGGGGACGGATACAGGCGGTCCACTACACAGGGTCCGTCCTCAGGCTCGCCATCTCGCCAGAAGGAAGCTGTTTCGAAGGACACCGTCCGTACTAGCCCTTTCGTCCTGCGTGTTGCGGATGCCGTATTATCTGCAATGTTTAGTTTTGAAACTGCAAATATATCGGTGAAACGTTCTCTCAGCATTTACTTAGCCTGGAGAAATACCTACTCATCTAGCCTCATATTGAACTAATATGAGGAAATACACGAATAAGGAAAACCCCGACAATTGGAAATATACTTATATGTAAATATCATTTATATGTATAACACATAAGTGTATGTAATATATACATATGTAATATGTCTTTACACACACACACACACACACACACACACATATATATATATATATATATATATATATATATATATATATATATATATATATATATGTGTGTGTTGTGTGTGTGTGTGTGTGTGTGTGTGTGTGTGTGTGTGTGTATGTAATATATATATATTTACAAATACGTTGTATATATATATATATATATATATATATATATATATATATAATATATATATATATATATATATATGTAATAACTATACACATAAATGATGTTTATACACATACATTATATATATATATATATATATATATATATATATATATATATATATATATATATATATATATATATATATATATAATTATATATATATATATATATATATATATATATATATATATATATATGTATATATGTATGTATGTATATATATATATATGTGTGTGTGTGTGTGTGTGTGTGTGTGTGTGTGTGTGTGTGTGTATGTTTACATATAATGTTTTTTAATTACATATGTGTGTGTGCACGTGTCTATATATATGATTCCTTTACAAGGCCTTTTTTCGAAAGGCAGTAGAGAAATATAATCGCTTCAGTGGGGTACTATTGAGTCAGTGAGATGCTAAAGTGTAGCAAAGTAGGCTTCTAACTGGAAGTTTTTGCCCATGTTTAAAGTGTGGTGGAAGAGGTCGGGTCCTTGGGAGATTTGGGGGACGTAACCCCTCTGGCCCCGCCATCTACGGCCTAGTGACCCTAGATCTGGGAAACCTCGATATTAAGTTTGGGTTTGGTGCTGGGATCTAGCGAGACAATGAAAATGGTAGGAGAAAAGTGACGAAATTTGCTCCCAGTGTTCATTGGCTACCATGCAAATGCTTCTTCATAGTGGATCGCCATGGCACTGAACGGTCGTCTTCAAAGCCAGCATCGAAAATCTGAAATAATTCTCTCAATTATGAATAATAGCTTATATTCAATAAAGTTGATTCATTATCACAGCTGACATAAAGCTACGTTTTAGTACTCTTTTCTTCGACCACATCAGTTGGGGTAAAAACAAAGCAAAAGATCAAATTGTGTCATTGAATCCTTTAGTGTCCTGAAAACGTATCGCGAGGCCACAACAGGACTGGTGACGTCAACTCATGACGTCATGTGCTTCCTCGCATATATAAGCTTGCGGGCACATTTGTATCTCACACCTCTTGTTGCTTACGCCACAGTGAGTCATATCACGACACAGGTAAGCCATGAGTGTCTGGTAACTTGTCGGAAATGGATATATTTTAGTGTCGATGTTGCTTTGTGCAAGACACAATATTCACTCACCTTTCACGAATTTTTCAACCCACAGACTTACTTCCACCATGAAGACATTGACGATCCTGCTGCTGGCGGCAGTCGCTGTAGTCGCGAGCGGAATGATAAGCGACCATAGCAGATTCGACCGCGCTTACTATGTAGGTGCGTCAGTTATCGGCGAACACGATGAGAACATATTTAAAGCAGAAATGACTACTGGCGAATGCCTTTAGCTTTTCCTTTTGGATAATTCAGATTTCCACTACTTTCCAGCCAAATCGAGGTGCACGAAGATTGTTTTGCCAACCGACGACGAAATGATTAGCATTAAAGAAAAAATGAAGAAGTGCTAGAAAATGAAGGTCACGCCCATCTGAGTAAGATTTATTTCTTTTTTTCCCAAGTAGACAAAATGGAGGTTATATTACAGCCGTTTCAGGACGTAATTCTATATTTCTAAAGACATATTCATTGCATAAAATTTCTCTGTTGACTAGTTACTGATCGCCTTTCTCTGGCCTTGGACAGCTTCACACCCTGCCTTGGCTGCCGACGAGAGACCCCACCTAAAGCACGCTCTGTGCCTCAGCGAAGGACTCAAAAATATCCCGGACGAAAGCCGGAGAAATGTGTCGCTGTGCACCTTTAGGATCTTGGAGTCCTGGTACGTGTTTCTTTATATATGAGTTAGGCGTGAACTACTCGCATTGGAATTCAGTATATACTTCAACCATCTTAGCTTCCTCTTGATATTTTTGTAGAACTCTTTGCTCTCTTTCTTCAGGATGGCGAGAAGCTCAACATAATTAAGATCTTAGAGATTATGTGGACAAAGCTTAATGCAGAATATTTAGAAACAAAAGAGTTCTTATCTACAGCCCTTTCCAACCTGTCTGAGGAGCCCATAGAAGCTGACGTGAGTATATGGAATGTATTTCTTTAGTTAGCTCCTTTGTGAATTCATTTAATATTCACATTTCTCTTTAAGTGCATGTTCTCATCCGAGCTTCTGCCTTCCAGCTTTTACATTTGATCGAGCTCAAGAAGGACCTTATGAACTCCTGCATTATGAACGAAACTTTCAAACTAGTCGAAGACGATCTATTATGGACCTGCCCTGGCCGAAATTGGTTTGCTTGATGATGTCTAAGGATGCTTTGCGAAATGGGATCCCTGGCTTCTGACTTGATATTCTCCTCAAAAATATACCCTAATAAGGCAACACAACAAACCTTTAAACAATGCATTCAACAAATGCAACATCTTGGTTTTCGTTGTCCCCCAAAAAAATAAAGACTGCAGCATATATATATTTCATTATTTGATACCTTAATAGGTAGCAAATAGGTAGGTATTTCAAACTTTGAATCAAACGATTGGCAGTTTTGACATCCTCCGAAAATGATACCCTGGCAGATCAAGACAGCAAAAGGCAGAAGGAAAAGGCAGAACAAAACTCCAGGTTGTGGACCCAGAAGGAATGGCACCCCTCGGGTGACGGCATTCGCCTGCCATGGAAAGCCCCGAAGGAAGGTCTCGTCCGAACCCTTGAGAGGGAGGACTGTGACGGATGCACTGATTCATAGTGGGAGAATTTTCAGTAGGAAAGGTAAAGAGAAATTTCAGTATAGATTTGAGTGGTTGAATGAGAGATCGGTCGTTACTTCAAATCAGTCAAACCTAATATTGCATAAAAGATGATATTGTCTTCGGTAACTGACTTAAGAATTCAAGTAGATACAGCGAGCAGTTCACGAGAAATAGGGAATAAGAGTTTCACGTGGGAGGAGGAAAAAAGATGAGGGGAAGTGAGATAATGAGATGAGACAGGAATGGCAAAATAAGAAAAAACAGTAACAAACCTTTTAGCTGAAGATTCTACGACGGCTTGAAATATTGCAACTGTGATGGCACACATTCGTCGGAAATAGTGTGGGCAGCGTAGACATGGCGGCTGAAAACGCATATCATAAGAAAAACTTAAGGTTCTTGCCAAACCGCAACCCAGCTAAAAAGGGATCGCACTGCTGAGCACCAAATATATATGATGATGAGTGTATTGGGAGATTGTCATACAACCCATCGGCATATAAGGTTTCTAGATGAACAAGTCATTAGAGAGCATAAATATTACAATGCAAGAAAATACACATGATACAAATTTATGAAATATAAATTACATATGAATGAAAAAAACACTCTGCTACGGTAAAAACACCCACAATGCACAAATTAGATTTATTGAAACAAGTAAGACAACAGTTTCGGAGTCCTCGATTCCATCTTCGTGACTGAAGGGGAAGTGGAGAGGGAGGAGTATAAGAGAGAGAGAGATGGAAGACATGGAAGCGTCAAGTTAAGGATAAGTCCGATTTGCGAAGCTGAGCCTCGCCCGGGCTATGAAGGGAGCCTGTGCCGATAATGTATATAAATATATATATATATATATATATATATATATATATATATATATATATATATATTATATATATGTGTGTGTGTGTGTGTGTGTGTGTGTGTGTGTGTGTGTGTGTGTGTGTGTGTGTACATGTTTGATTATACTCTCTCTCTCTCTCTCTCTCTCTCTCTCTCTCTCTCTCTCTCTCTCTCTCTCTCTTATATATATATATATATATATATATATATATATATATATATATATATATATATATATATATATATATATATATATATATATATATATATATATATATATATATATCTGTATATATAATGTATATATATATATATATATATATATAATATACATATGTGTGTATTTGTGTGTGTATATGTTCATTTATATATATACATATATCTGCGCGCGCAGATATACGTATATACGATTATACTCTCTACATATATTTTCTCTCTCTCTCTCTCTCTCTCTCTCTCTCTCTCTCTATATATATATATATATATATATATATATATATTATAATATATATATTATACATATATGTGTATGTGTGTGTGTATACAAATATTTCATTTATATATTACATATATCTGCGCGCGCAGATATACGGATATACGTATGTATATGCAAGTATATATGTATATAGATACATGTATACATACATACATACACATACACACAACGTATATACACATGTGTGTGTGTGTATATATATGTTTGTGTGTGTGTGTGTGTGTGTGTTGTGTGTGTGTGTGTGTGTGTGTGTGTGTGTGTGTGTGTGTGTGTGTGTGTGTGTGTGGTGTGTATATAAATATAAATATATATATATATAATATATATATATATATTTAAAGGATTTCAGTAGAATGGACAACATATTTATCTTCTAAATATCCTTATTTCATTTATTTTTGTTGTTTTTATAAATATGATTTGTATGGAATTGTAATGCCGAGCCGAAAAGTATCTCCTTTGTTTTTGCGCATGCGCGGTGGTAGGCTGCTACCCCAATCCTTCGCGGGGGTCGTAGGCCCACTTTGCCCTGACTCTTGCTCGTGTGAGCACTGGTACACCTGCTCGTGAGTAATTTATGGTTTCCTCGAGCACCACATTCAAATAGGCATATTTACTTTGTGTAAAGTAAATGGGAATATATATATACCTACACCAATTCTTATACTAGATTTTTGTTACAGCCTTTTTATATGATTTTGAAAATCGTCTGTTGGAGAGAAACTAGGCCGAACTTGCTGCTTCCCCAATCGGCTCCTCCTCACAGCCGCTAAGAAAAACATGAAATCTATTTTTCACTTGTAAAGTATGATGCATACTTGAAGAACCATTCTTTTGTTATATTTGTTAATAATACATGTTATATTGATCAAATACATCTTTTGATTTTAAATCCTTGTGAACTGTACTGACTTGACGACTTCTGATTCCTCCGATTCTAAAAAGAAATGAAACAAAAAGAAAACGAACCACGTACAATGGCGCAGTGAGTAGGATCGGAGTGCTATAAGGTCGAAAGTTCCGTCAGTCATACTGTTCACATGGATCTTAAAGTCATGATTCTAACATGTTGTATTTTTAAGGTGTTTGTGACACGTTCATGTTATGCTGAACTGCTTGATGGTTATTGAAGATGTGGTGAGTTATTGTGAACCCCGATGCATGCAACAAGGGAGATACAGGTGAGGCAAGTGGTATGATCGTAATTTTGTGCAGTGTACTCTTTAAGAGTTGTATTTCACTGGTTCTTTTATATTACGAGTTTTTTTTTGAAGTTGTGCATCACTTCGTGATTAGTTACGTTGCAGGTCCGCTACATGCCCTGTTGTTTTGCGGTACCGCGTAACTTGGCGCCGGCTGTGTGATGCTGTGCTAGCTTTGAGCCGTGTATGCCACATGGAACGAGTTTCCCCCTTGTTTGCAGGTGCCCATGCCTTGTTAGTGTATAACCGTTTGTTTTCGGAGCTTGTTTTTACACTCGGGCACAGATACCGATGCTATGTATTTACTCATATATGAGATTGTTTTTTGTTTATTAATTCATACTGTTATTAACTGTTAACGTATAATCGTGGATGATGAGTTACATTGTAGATATAATGAAAGAGGCCCAGGCCTTGGGTATGGATTCTGAACAAGTTTCTAAGTTGATTCAGGAAGAACAAAAAGTCCGCTAAAGAGAAGGCTGACCGGGAAGAACGCGCGGCTGAACGTGAGCTTAAGAGATGTCAGTTGCAATCCGAAGAGGCCGATAAACAACGCGCTCATGATAAATCTATGGCTGAATTACGGCTTCAGAATGCTTTCGAGGCAATAGTAATTCCGTTCTCGGTAATAATGATTCACTACAGATTATGAAGGGTTAAAGTTACCGACTTTTAATGATGGTCAAGATGACATTGATAGTTACTTACAACGCTTTGAAAGATTTGCAAAGTTACATAAGTGGAATAAGGAAGATTACCACGTGTACTTGGGCTCATACTTAGAGGTCACGCGCTTAAAGTTTACGTATCGTTGCCTGATGATACCGTAAGTAATTACGAAAAGCTGAAGGAAGCTTTGCTTAGAGCTTATTCCGTGGACGCCGACATGTACAGACGTAAATTTCGGGAAAGTAAATGTCAGGATAGAGAGACGTACGTCCAGTTGGTTGCTCGAATGGAACAATATCTCGAACGGTGGATCTCCCTGAGCAATATTTCAAAAGATTTTAATTCACTCTTTGATTTTTTAATAAGGGAACAACTACTTAGTAACTGTAATTCTGATATGAGAATCTTTTTGAAGGAACGTGAGTTTTGTAACTGCAGTAGAGATGGCAGAGTCGGCTGACGATTTCGGAGCGCACACTTGTACCGCGGTAAGAGAACTAATCAGACTCCAATCTTCAAAGCGACCCAGTCAGTTAAGGAAGGTAATTCTGAGATGACATGTCATGGATGTGGAAAGGTCGGTCACATTAGACCTAACTGCCCCGACAATCCGAGAAATTATAAGAGTAAAAGTAGTTCAGTTAAAGTTAATTTTGTCTTTGAAACTGAGCTGACTCCAAAGAATTGTATGCTTGATCCCAATGGCTATATATTTGATAAACCTGCGGAGGTGATGCTAGATTCTGGATGCTCATCCATTATTGTTAAGGAGTCGTTAGTTCCCTCCAAATATAAGCTAGGTAAATTTGTGAAAGTGTACGACTATTTAGGCATTCCTAATTATTTCCCCGCAAGTTAGATGTCTTATTAAAAGTAAATTTTATACTGGACAAAAGCAATAGCAGCTCCTATAAAATTTGCCGATGTTTTAATTGGCCTTATTCCAGGTGTGAAATTGCCAACTGAACCCTATCCTCCTGATGATCCAAGCCTTCCTGTACCTGATAAAGCTGACCTTCCACCCTCAATCCTTCCTAACCATCTTGATGCTAAGGACCCAAGCAGTCTGATTCATCCTGAGACTTCCTCTCCTATCCTCACCCCCTTTATTGACAACCAGGTATGTACAGCAAGCTCTGACGTAAAGAAAACGGAGGCGCGTTTACCTGTAGTTTCAATGGCGGTTCAAACTCGCGCAAGTAGGAAAAGGAGTGAAGAAATTAAGTCACTTCTTACCCCGTTATGGAGAATTAGATTTGAGTAAAGATTCATTTCTTAAGGCGCAGAATGCATGCCGTACTTTACAGACAATCAGAGAGACAGAGTTGAGACTGGTTCAGTAGAAAAGGTGAAATCTAGGTCAGTTAAGTATGAGCGAATTAATGGCCTGATCTATAGGGTTTGCCTCCATAGCAAGGACGAACATGAACTCAATAACATGCAGTTAGTTATCCCTGCAGTATATAGGCAAAGTTTTCAGCTTGCCCATGATTCTTTGACTGCAGGTCATTTTTCACACCGAAAAACCAGCTTGAAAGTGTTTGAAAATTTCTTTTGGCCAGGTGCTGGGGCAGATATAAAGAGATATTGCAAATCTTGTCACATATGTCAGAAGGTATCACCTAAGGGGCGAGTTAAAAGGGTACCAATGAAAACTGTTCCTGTAATACAAGAGCCATTCTCAAGGGTAGCTATTGACATTGTAGGACCACTCTCTCCTAGCTCTGACCGAGGACATAGATATATTTTAACTCTAATTGATTGTGCTACACGCTATCCTGAAGCTATTCCTCTTAAGAATATTGACACCATTACTATTGCCGAAAGCTTAGTAGACATTTTCTCGCGTGTTGGTATTCCCAGGGAGGTGTTGTCAGATCGAGGAACACAATTTCGATCCGATCTCATGAGCGAAATTCATAGACTATTGTCAATTAAAGCTCTCTACACTACGCCTTACCATGCTAGCTGTAATGGAATGGTAGAACGACTTAACGGGTCCTGAAATCAATGTTGAAGAAGCTATGTTCTGTTCATCCACGTGACTGGGATCGCTATATACCCGCAACTCTTTTTGCATACAGGGAAATGCCAAACGATTCTCTTAAATTTTCACCGTTTGAATTGTTATATGGGAGAACGGTGAGAGGTCCTTTGAATATATTACATGAACTTTGGTCGAATAATGAAATCAACCATGAAGTAAAGAGTACATATAATATGTTACGGACCTTAGAACACGTCTTGAAGAGACTGCTAAATTAGCTGCTGCTAAAGCAGAAATCAGTAGCCGAAATTATAAATACTATTATGACCTTA
>NW_020868986.1:342500-349015 GCF_003789085.1 Penaeus vannamei | reverse complement strand
TTACAATATCCAGTTGTGTAATTTAAATTTCATGTAAGCTTAGTATAAACCTTTAAGAAGGAAAGATTTAAAGGATAGTGGAATGACCCGTATATAGACGGTATACGGGAATATGTCAGAATGAAGAAAAAAGATGATTATAATAAAAAAAAATAAAATAAAGGATTGTGAAATGACAGTTTATAGGGGTATTCGGGAAATATGTCAGAATGAAAAAAAAATAATAACAATAAAAAAAATATAAAAATAAAGGATGTGAAAGGACCTTTATAGGGTTACGGAATATGTCAGATGCGAAAAAAAAAAGGGTTCGTTCCGTGATGGCTTTTACCCCATATAGATATATATATATATATATATATATATATATATATATATATATATATATATTATATATATGTATATATATAATACATATATAGATTTCAGTAGAATGGACAACATATTTATCTTCTAAATTCCTTATTTCATTTATTTTTGTTGTTTTTATAAATATATGATTTTGGAATTGTAATGAGCCGAAAAGTATCTCCTTTGTTTTTGCGCATGCGCGGTGGTAGGCTGCTACCCCAATCCTTCGCGGGGTCGTAGGCCCACTTTGCCCTGACTCTTGCTCGTGTGAGCACTGGTACACCTGCTGTAGTATTTATGGTTTCCTCGACATTCAAATAGGCATATTTACTTTGTGTAAAGTAAATGGGAATATATATAAACCTACACCAATTCTTATACTAGATTTTTGTTACAGCCTTTTTATATGATTTTGAAAATCGTCTGATGGAGAGTAACTAGGCCGAACTTGCTGCTTCCCCAATCGGCTCCTCCTCACAGCCGCTAAGAAAAACATGAAATCTATTTTTCACTTGTAAAGTATGATGCATACTTGAAGAACCATTCTTGTTATATTTGTTAATAATACATGTTATATTGATCAAATACATCTTTTGATTTTAAATCCTTGTGAACTGTACTGACTTGACGACTTCTGATTCCTCCGATTCTAAAAAGAAATGAAAGAAAACGAACCACGTACAATGGCGCAGTGAGTAGGATCGGAGTGCTATAAGGTCGAAAGTTCCGTCAGTCATACTGTTCACATGGATCTTAAAGTTCATGATTCTAACATGTTGTATTTTTAAGGTGTTTGTGACACGTTCATGTTATGCTGAACTGCTTGATGGTTATTGAAGATGTGGTGAGTTATTGTGAACCCCGATGCATGCAACAAGGGAGATACAGGTGAGGCAAGTGGTATGATCGTAATTTTGTGCAGTGTACTCTTTAAGAGTTGTATTTCACTGGTTCTTTTATATTACGAGTTTTTTTTTTTTTTTGAAGTTGTGCATCACTTCGTGTTACGTTGCAGGTCCGCTACGTGCCCTGTTGTTTTGCGGTACCGCGTAACTTGGCGCCGGCTGTGTGATGCTGTGCTAGCTTTGAGCCGTGTATGCCACATGGAACGAGTTTCCCCCTTGTTTGCAGGTGCCCATGCCTTGTTAGTGTATAACCGTTTGTTTTCGGAGCTTGTTTTTACACTCGGGCACAGATACCGATGCTATGTATTTACTCATATAACATGAGATTGTTTTTGTTTATTAATTCATACTGTTATTAACTGTTAACGTATAATCGTGGATGATGAGTTACATTGTAGATATAATGAAAGAGGCCCAGGCCTTGGGTATGGATTCTGAACAAGTTTCTAAGTTGATTCAGGAAGAACAAAAGTCCGCTAAAGAGAAGGCTGACCGGGAAGAACGCGCGGCTGAACGTGAGCTTAAGAGATGTCAGTTGCAATCCGAAGAGGCCGATAAACAACGCGCTCATGATAAATCTATGGCTGAATTACGGCTTCAGAATGCTTTCGAGGGCAATAGTAATTCCGTTCTCGGTAATAATGATTCACTACAGATTTATGAAGGGTTAAAGTTACCGACTTTTAATGATGGTCAAGATGACATCGATAGTTACTTACAACGCTTTGAAAGATTTGCAAAGTTACATAAGTGGAATAAGGAAGATTACCACGTGTACTTGGGCTCATTACTTAGAGGTCACGCGCTTAAAGTTTACGTATCGTTGCCTGATGATACCGTAAGTAATTACGAAAAGCTGAAGGAAGCTTTGCTTAGAGCTTATTCCGTGGACGCCGACATGTACAGACGTAAATTTCGGGAAAGTAAATGTCAGGATAGAGAGACGTACGTCCAGTTGGTTGCTCGAATGGAACAATATCTCGAACGGTGGATCTCCCTGAGCAATATTTCAAAAGATTTTAATTCACTCTTTGATTTTTAATAAGGGAACAACTACTTAGTAACTGTAATTCTGATATGAGAATCTTTTTGAAGGAACGTGAGTTTGTAACTGCAGTAGAGATGGCAGAGTCGGCTGACCGATTTCGGAGCGCACACTTGTACCGCGGTAAGAGAACTAATCAGACTCCAATCTTCAAAGCGACCCAGTCAGTTAAGGAAGGTAATTCTGAGATGACATGTCATGGATGTGGAAAGGTCGGTCACATTAGACCTAACTGCCCCGACAATCCGAGAAATTATAAGAGTAAAAGTAGTTCAGTTAAAGTTAATTTTGTCTTTGAAACTGAGCTGACTCCAAAGAATTGTATGCTTCCTGGCTATATATTTGATAAACCTGCGGAGGTGATGCTAGATTCTGGATGCTCATCCATTATTGTTAAGGAGTCGTTAGTTCCCTCCAAATATAAGCTAGGTAAATTTGTGAAAGTGTACGACTATTTAGGCATTCCTAATTATTTCCCGCAAGTTAGATGTCTTATTAAAAGTAAATTTTATACTGGTTGGACAAAAGCAATAGCAGCTCCTATAAAATTTGCCGATGTTTTAATTGGCCTTATTCCAGGTGTGAAATTGCCAACTGAACCCTATCCTCCTGATGATCCAAGCCTTCCTGTACCTGATAAAGCTGACCTTCCACCCTCAATCCTTCCTAACCATCTTGATGCTAAGGACCCAAGCAGTCTGATTCATCCTGAGACTTCCTCTCCTATCCTCACCCCCTTTATTGACAACCAGGTATGTACAGCAAGCTCTGACGTAAAGAAAACGGAGGCGCGTTTACCTGTAGTTTCAATGGCGGTTCAAACTCGCGCAAGTAGGAAAAGGAGTGAAGAAATTAAGTCACTTTCTTACCCCGTTATGGAAGAATTAGATTTGAGTAAAGATTCATTTCTTAAGGCGCAGAATGCATGCCGTAGACAATCAGAGACAGAGTTGAGACTTTCAGTAGAAAAGGTGAAATCTAGGTCAGTTAAGTATGAGCGAATTAATGGCCTGATCTATAGGGTTTGCCTCCATAGCAAGGACGAACATGAACTCAATAACATGCAGTTAGTTATCCCTGCAGTATATAGGGACAAAGTTCTTCAGCTTGCCCATGATTCTTTGACTGCAGGTCATTTTTCACACCGAAAAACCAGCTTGAAAGTGTTTGAAAATTTCTTTTGGCCAGGTGCTGGGGCAGATATAAAGAGATATTGCAAATCTTGTCACATATGTCAGAAGGTATCACCTAAGGGGCGAGTTAAAAGGGTACCAATGAAAACTGTTCCTGTAATACAAGAGCCATTCTCAAGGGTAGCTATTGACATTGTAGGACCACTCTCTCCTAGCTCTGACCGAGGACATAGATATATTTTAACTCTAATTGATTGTGCTACACGCTATCCTGAAGCTATTCCTCTTAAGAATATTGACACCATTACTATTGCCGAAAGCTTAGTAGACATTTTCTCGCGTGTTGGTATTCCCAGGGAGGTGTTGTCAGATCGAGGAACACAATTTCGATCCGATCTCATGAGCGAAATTCATAGACTATTGTCAATTAAGCTCTCTACACTACGCCTTACCATGCTAGCTGTAATGGAATGGTAGAACGACTTAACGGGGTCCTGAAATCAATGTTGAAGAAGCTATGTTCTGTTCATCCACGTGACTGGGATCGCTATATACCCGCAACTCTTTTTGCATACAGGGAAATGCCAAACGATTCTCTTAAATTTTCTCTTTTTTTGTTTGTTTATATGGGAGAACGGTGAGAGGTCCTTTGAATATATTACATGAACTTTGGTCGAATAATGAAATCAACCATGAAGTAAAGAGTACATATCAATATGTTACGGACCTTAGAACACGTCTTGAAGAGACTGCTAAATTAGCTGCTGCTAAAGCAGAAATCAGTAGCCGAAATTATAAATACTATTATGACCTTAAAGCTAAACATAGAAAATTAGAAGTAGGTGATGAAGTTCTTGTTCTCTTGCCAACTGACCACAACAAATTGATAATGCAATGGCAAGGACCTTACCCAGTAGTATCATGTAAGGATAATGGTGTAGATTATTCTATCAAAGCTCATGGAAAGAACAAATTATTCATATAAATATGTTGAAAAAGTATTATCGACGCGAAAGTATCTCTTCTAAAGAAAAAGTTGTACAGGTTTGTGTTGTTGAGGAAAGTAACACTGAAAATCAACCAATGTATTGTGAATCTAGCATTACCAGTTTGAATGATAAAGAATTAAATGTTAATGAAGGTCTTTCTAGTGAACAAGTCAGTGATGTAAAATATTTGATAACTGATTTTCTGACGTATTTTCCGATGTTCCAGGACATACTAAATCAATTGAGCATGTAATTAAACTTGAATCAAATGTACCTGTGAGCAAGAAACCATTCCCCATACCACATCATCTCGTATTGGTATTTGACAAGGAAGTAGATCGGATGCTTAGGGCATAATAGAGCCTTCTAATTCACCATACTGCTCACCTGTTGTGCTTAAAATCTGACCAAACCTGGAGGTTCTGTATTGACTTCCGTGGTTTAAATGATATAACCTCTTTTGACTGTGAACCTATGCCTACAATTGAAGATGCTTTAGGTAACTTTTCAAATGACGTATACTTTTCAGAATTAGACCTTACAAAAGGCTATTGGCAAATTCCTCTTTCTAAAGTCTCTAAAATCTATACAGCTTTTGCCACAAGCAGAGGTTTAATGCAATTTGTTATGATGCCTTTTGGTTTAAAAACTGCGTGTGCCACTTTTGTGCGGTTAATGAGGATAGTAACCTGTGGACTTAAAAACACTGATTGCTATTTTGACAATATTGTTGTTCACAATTCTAACTGGTCTGAACACTTGCAGGATTTGAGAGAACTTCTGAACAGGTTGCGGTTGCATGGTCTGACGGCTGGGATCAGTAAGTGCTACTTTGGTTATCCCAAGATCAAATACCTTGGTTTGCTACTCGGAGACAACGCCCTCACTCCCCTTGATGTAAGAGTGAAATCTATATCAGAAATGCCTTTTCCTAATACAAAAAAGGAGTTAAGATCTTTCCTTGGAACAGTAGGCTTTTATAGGAAGTTCATTCCCAATTTCTCAGATACTGCTGCTCCTTTAAATGATATGCTTAAAAAGTTAAGTAGCAATAAACTTAAGGTGATGTCCAGATTGATAGCTTTCAAAGTCTAAAAGCAAAACTCTCTCTAATAATCTTTTGCTTACCTGACTATAAGAAGACCTTTTATTTGAGAACTGATGCTTCTGATAATGGTTTAGGTGCTGTACTCCTCCAAGATGTTAATGAAAATGCCCATTGCTTATGCCAGCCGTAAATTATTGGAAAGGGAGCGAAATTATGCAACCATAGAGAAAGAATGCCTTGCTATTATCTGGGCAGTGGATAAATTTAAGAACTATTTGTTTGGTAAAGAATTTGTCTTGCAGACAGATCAGCAACCATTAACGTACTTGAGGAATATGAAGAATTCTAATGGCAGATTAATGCGTTGGTCTCTCATCCTTCAGTGTTACTCATACAGAATTGAGTATATCAAAGGCAACGATAATATTGGCTGATTTACTTAGTCGTTTGTATAAATATGTATGTTAATGTGTTGCCATTGCTACTATGCATAATAAAATCTGAAGTTTTATCTTGGTAAAGGGGAATTGTAAAGGATTTCAGTAGAATGGACAACATATTTATCTCTAAATATCCTTATTTCATTTATTTTTGTTGTTTTTATAAATATATGATTTGTATGGAATTGTAATGCCGAGCCGAAAAGTATCTCCTTTGTTTTTGCGCATGCGCGGTGGTAGGCTGCTACCCCAATCCTTCGCGGGGGGTCGTAGGCCCACTTTGCCCTGACTCTTGCTCGTGTGAGCACTGGTACACCTGCTCGTGAGTAATTTATGGTTTCCTCGAGCACCACATTCAAATAGGCATATTTACTTTGTGTAAAGTAAATGGGAATATATATATACCTACACCAATTCTTATACTAGATTTTTGTTACAGCCTTTTTATATGATTTTGAAAATCGTCTGATGGAGAGAAACTAGGCCGAACTTGCTGCTTCCCCAATCGGCTCCTCCTCACAGACGCTAAGAAAAACATGAAATCTATTTTTCACTTGTAAAGTATGATGCATACTTGAAGAACCATTCTTGTTATATTTGTTAA
>NW_020868986.1:325000-335000 GCF_003789085.1 Penaeus vannamei | reverse complement strand
TCAATCATTTAAGCTGAGTCTGAGTCAGGTTAGAGCACCAGCTTAGTTTCTTATCGTATTCAACCTCAAACATTTTACGAGAGAGCCTGTTAGAATTTACCTAAGCGAGATGGATTTACAGACACAACATTTCTACCTTTGGTCGGATCACAGGTGGCGTGAAGCCCACTTCCCCTTGAAGAGCGACCAAGGGACAGAACTTGGGGAACTCCCAAGTAAGATGTGAACGCTCGGTGGTATGACAATTTGGTAATGCAAGCGTCATAACAATTTTTGGACATATTGAACCCCATACCATTATTAATGAAGAATTCTGGATGAGCCTTTGCTGGGTCATATGCCCGTCTTCCGAAATTCAAAAGCTCGTCAGGCCACAATCATTTCATACCTTGGTATACGGATTTTATTTCTGAAAATCAGTGACAGGCGGTAGCAATATGAACATAAAAATGATTGAGTGTCCTTTTTTTCTTCTCCCGCCAGCTGGTTGGCCTTCCTGACTGAAGGTTCTCGTCCGATAATTGTGCACATTGGTCGCATAATGGAGTATTGTTGACTATATATTCCATCTTTTCATGATCGAAATTGTCAAGAGTACCACAGAAAAAGCATGCCAGCTCAAACACAATAAAACTAATTTGATCAGAAACAACTCCGTAGTATACTACTACACTGATAGTATACCTTTGGGATTCTTTGGTACAACTGACCTTTGGCAGTGAATTATCTAGAAAGCTTACCTGCATAGCAGTTTCAATAGGACTCACAGTTTAGACCTTGACAAACTACCAGCTACTTATAGTAGGTAGAATCCGGAGGGAATAGAGGAGACCCACAGGAGATGCCGGTGAATTCTGCAACTCTTTTCAACTTGATGGACTCATTGGGTTCGAGTTTAAAAACACATAATTCAACCTCCTTTTTACCACAATCGACTAAATGACAAAAGCTCTTGCTATGGCCGAAATCAGAGAAGTGTAACAGCTGTAGCAGAATTGACTACTTTAAGGACTGGATTTCAGACATCACTCTGATGTGAAATGTGGTGTTATGATGATTTGATGGCAACGCCGTGACAAGCTCTGACAGGGTTCCATCGGGCTTTCTCGCTTTGGGAGGAAGGTTGACTGCTGCAATGCTGCTCTCGGGTAAGACCTCGTCTTCAGGGATCCCAGGACAGAGAAGACTCGTATGATCTTAGCTTTAACTGTTCGCTACACTCGGGCTAGAGGAAGGAGGGGTTACGCTGTGGAGACTAGGACAAAGCTGTATATCTTTTTTTCTTCTTTTCTTTTCTGTTTTCTTTCTTTTTTTGTTCTTTTTTTTTTTTCTTCTTCCACAGCTGCACAATCAGCGAGAACATAGAGGAATGCGGGATGGGTAAGGGGAAATGGAAAGGGAGTGGGAGGTCTAAGAGAAAGAGGGGTTGGGCGAGGGAGGGAAGGGAATAAGGGAGGTGAGGGAGGTTAAAGAGGAGGAGACTGATAAAGGGACTGAATCGGGAGGGCAAAGAGGGAGTGAATTTCAGGAATATTTGGGAGTGAGAGAGGGTGGCAGGGGGGAAGGAAAGGGAAGAAGGGAGACGAGCGGTATTGTACCACAATCTATCAAAAAAATAGTAGTTATAGTAGTAATAGTAGCCGTAATAGTAGTAGTAGTTGTAGAAATATTAGTCGTAATTTTGTGGTAGTAGAAGTTGTAGTAGTAGTAATAGAAATAGTTGTGAGCGTGGCGGTAGTAACAGAAGTGGTATTACCATCAGTCATATAAGTGCTTTTATTTTTATCATCATTGTGAAACGTTGTTTACAGGAATTGTCACTAATCATAATATATAAATTTTATGAATCATAAGCGGATGAAAAAAAGAGCTGACAGATAAGAAATAGACTAAGAGAATAGTGACAGAAGGATAGAAGTGAGAGACAGAAGGAAAAATCAACACCAAGTGGAAAGACAGTCAGATGGACAGAACCACGAAAGCTTTCAAGAACTTTTCTGTCTCCGAAGACCTGCTCGTACTGCACTATTGAGGCCCCTTGGCAGTGGAGGAAATGCGATCATTCGAGGTTTAAGAACTTAGAGAACTTGGATTAATGTTCGTGTTGAAAGTAGTGCGCCTTGGGGGGTGTTTGTCTCAGAGAAGAAAACATATAGTTGTGATGAAATTGGCAGTACTTTTTTGACGGCAGTCGGCATTCAGTACAAACACAACACACACACTCTTACTTACATATAGACGCATAATATATATGTATATATACATACATATATACATATTATATATATATATTATATAATATATATATATATATATATATATCATATATATGTATATATGCATACATATATATATATATATATATATATAATATATATATATATATATATATATATATATATATGTAATACACACACACACACACACACACACACACACACACACACACACACACACACACACACAACACACACACACACACACACACACACACACACACACACGATAAATGCCTCATGTATTGGCCCTCACACAAAGAATTGCCCACTCGCACGGCCTCACACAAAAATATACGGACGCGAAATGAAACACAGTAGCTACAGGGAGAAAGAACAATAAATAGTAACCTTTCTAGTCAAGCGATATTCACGCTTTTAACGGATTTATTGTTCCTCTGCTGCTGGTTGTTACTCTGTCGGTGTTTCATTTCATATTGTCTACGCGTTACGATTTGTCTGTATACATGTGTATGTTTACATATATGCATATATCCAAATGCATGATGCCTCTCCACGCACTCCACGCACTAGCGTTAGAAAATTATTTAAACGCATTTATGTTGTAACCCTTAAATATAAGAGATAAAAGACAAAATAAATATTATCCTTTCAAATATATTTGTTTACCAGGAGTCCATGGCCATAAAGGATATTTAACTAGCCTCAGCACACACATTATGTGCGCCAGCTGATCCATAGCCTATGGTACGAATTTGTCCTTAATGATATCCTGAACACTCTTGCTCCTGGGGTTGAGGGAATCTCGTCCTCTGTATCATATAAATTCTGTGCATATGTAAATGTATGTAAATGCATATCTATATACCTATATGCACACAAACATAGCTTTGTATGCGCTCAGATATACAGTTTTGTAATATATGTGTGTGTGAGTGTGTTTGTGTATTTGTGTGTGATTATGTTTGTGTATGTATATAGATGTATGTGTGTGTGTGTACATACATATATATATGTGTGGGTGTGTTTCCATCTCTCCCCCTCCCTCTCTCTCTCTCTCTCTCATATATATATATATATATATATATAATATATATATATATATATATATATATATATATATATATATATATATATATATATACTATATATATATATATATATATATATATATATATATATATATATATATATATATATGTATATATAATATATATATATATATATATATACATATATATATATATATATATATATATATATATATATATATATATATATATATATATATACAAGATGCATCTGCATATGTTACACCCCTATGTCATGGGAGCTTCGCAACTCCTCTACTACACTGTGATTCTAAAATCTAAAATTATTTTCCCCTACCTTCCGCCTCCCTCAGTTAGGCCTCGTCTCTTCCTCTCTGTCTGTCTCCTTTCCAGTTTTCGTTGAACCTGTTTCTGTTCGTTTCCCTTTTAATTTCTTAGTCCAGTGCATTCCTCTTCCTTGTCTTTTATCTAACTTTGGTAGCACAGTTCCAATCAACCTTTCCTCCGCGTTGATTTACCCTATCGTCCCTTGGCTGTTCGCAACATTGTCAACATGGTCTTTGGGTGGCTGCTGCTCTGTTGTCATGATGCCAAATATAAACACGGATATGGGGTGTTTTTGTCTCTCTGTTTTAGGGAGCGTAAAATTGTATTGGATGTTTCTTACACAGAAAAATCGGGGGGAAGGAGAGAGAGAGATAGTGTGTGTGAAATACAGAGAAAGAGAGAGGGGTGTCAAAACATAATATATTCTACGAAATATGTTATTCTAAGAAATAACACAAGGCAAAAATCAACGGATCAAGGTAGGCTATGGTATTACTACACACCACACACACACACACACACACACACACACACACACCACACACACACACACACACACACACACACACAACAGGCAGACAAAACGGTGGCAAAACCGAAACCGAGACAGATAAACTAGAAAGAGTAGATAGGCAGATAGATGAATATATATATATAATATATATATATATATATATATATATATATTTATATATATATATATATATATATATATACCTACGAGGAACGCTCATTAAAGATTTCCAATGAGTTGCATGTGTTGATTTCCAGTCCTTAAATCACAATGGAACCAGTGGAGTATCGAGCAGTGATCAGGTTCTTATATTTGAATGCCCGCAGACGGCAAGAGATCGATGAAGTAGAAGAAACTCATAGGGAGGATTCCCCTTCACATTTGTCGTTGTTAGACGTTGGTATGGCCATTAGCGTTGTGGTCGGATATCTGTGGAAATTATTCCTATCCCACAGCAACCCAAGTACAGCTATCTTATTACTGTTCTTCAGTTAGTCCTAGATGTCCACCATAACCCTAAATGTGTTCCCTGGCTACTCATATCTTTCCAGAAGTAGGAACCAGTCAATTGTTACAAGGCACTGTTAACTAAAGAAATCAGCATTTGGTTCCATCACTATGATCCAGAAATTAAGGTCCAATTGAAGCAAGCCCTTTGACTCTCCACCTTCCAAAATATCATGTGTCACCCTAGGCAAGCAATGAAATCATGGGTGCCTATCAAAACTAAGAGGCATGATATTTAGACCAAAGGTGACATGACCATGCACCAATTGACATTCTCCTCTTTTCTCCATGAAGTCATCTTGAAGCATTGATTTCATGCAAGCTGTGGACTTCTACAAGCAAGGAGGCCACCGCTGCATGAAACGATGGGAGAAGTGTGTCACAGACTGGGACCTATGTAGGCAATTCAACCGTACGACGTTTGATTCCTGTACGTCGATGGGAAGTGGGTAGAGGAAAGCTATAATGAACACCCCTCGTGTGTGTGTGTGTGTGTGTGTGTGTGTGTGTGTGTGTGTGTGTGTGTGTGTGTGTGTGTGTGTGTGTGTGTGTGTGTGCGCACAGATACATTAATATATATATATATATATATAATATATAATATATATATATATATATATATATATGTTGTGTGTGTGTGTGTGTGTGTGTGTGTGTGTGTATGTATGTATGTATGTATATGTATATATATATATATATATATATATATATATATATATATATATATATATATAAACACATATTTTTATAAACGTGGATAAATTGGTATAAATATACAGAGCCTAAGCCTTTTCTTTGTATATTCTTACCCTTTCTAAGAAAACAACTTTTCTCTCAGTGGAGAAAGTTTCTTTTGGTCGCTCTTCCTGATCATAAGATGTTCTCCAAACTTGTGACAAAATACTCAAAAGATTCTCACACAACGAATTACCGGTGTTCAGCATTTTCCCTATTGAACTGCTATCCATTAAATAAATAAATAGTAAAAAAAAAAAAAAAAAAAAAAAAAAAACGTTCTAAGGGAACTTTAGTTTGGAAATGTTGTGGCCCAGAATTGAAATTGATAGTAGTACCAAGAGGAGCAAATGTAATGTAAACAGTGATGATACTAATAAAATAATTTAATAAAAATGCTTATACCGATAACGCCAATAAGAAAAAAAATGATAATCATAACAACAATGATGATTATAACAATAATAACAATAATAAAAATAATATTAATGATAACAGCAACAACAACAGCAATAATAATATCAAATTAATGGTGTTAATTATAGTGATGATAGTAACAATAATAAGAACCATAATAATAAGATTAAAAAACAAATAATATCATCGAAAAAGTGTGTAAACACATATTTATATATGAATATCATATGTATATATACGTGTGTGTGTGTATGTGTGTGTGTGTGTGTGTGTGTGTGTGTGTGTGTGTGTGTGTGTGTGTGTGTGTGTGTGTGTTGTTTCTACCTATTTTTTCTTAATTGTTTCAATACGAGAGAAGAGCTGAGCTCAGATGGTACCATCTTCATTTCATGAAGGAAGTCTTTCATCCATACGAGTAGTCTGCCTTTGACTCCATCTAGGTGCTCCAATTTCCATAGTAGTCTTCTATTTATCAGCACACAGAATCCATTCAGCCGTCTCTTTCTTTGAACATTTCAGATACTCTATCAGAACAACAAAGGAGATATGCCAAACATGGCATTCTCTAAAACTAAATTGTTTATTTGATACCATTTCTCGTTTTTTCAAGTACTTACCAACCCACTGTTTCCTAGTTATCCTGTCAAACAGTTTGCATACTACTCTAGTTAATGAACCTGGTCTATAATTTAGATTTGTCGCCACTCTTATAAGTATGTAACATTGGTGAGTTTCTAATTTTGGTAGTTTACCTTGTATCACTGAATTTTGGAATATTAACGATAAAGGAGTACATATTTCTTCGGCACATTCCCTAGGAACCTAGTTAGAAATCTCATCTGGTCCTTCGGCTTTGGTCTTGTCTAGTCTATTTCATTCCTTTTGAGGGCTATATTTTCGATGTTCTTTACGTTTGTACATATATTTGCCATGGGTCCTGAACAAACACTGCCTGAAATATCTCATTTAGGATTTTACACATTTCTGCCTCCTTATTAAAGACAATTTGATCTCAACTTTTAGTTATACTATCTATGTATTTAAAGAAGAGCTTTAGCGACTTGTACATTTATTATATCCTTTTCAAATTTCGCTTCCCTCAGGGTTTGGGTGTACTCATTTCTTCCTAGGCTATATCTTTCATATACGCTGTCTGAGATTTACGCCTTCCGAATCTTTTCCAAAGTAGCTGTTTGTCTTCTATTATTTTCTTGCATTTGTCATTTCTGGCCATTTCTTGCATCAGTTTTGAATTTTGTTGTATTTTTGTTCTACTCCTTTTTAATAGAACCCAATTTTTAAAATATTGAACATCAAGTTCGCATCACCAATAAGTGTTTTCCCAGTTTATGCTTGTAATTGTACTTCCTTTCCTTACTCACGATGAGTTTTTCCTGTAGCAGACAGTATTGAAGTTGAATTACTACATGGTCGCTTTTCCTAAAGGAGGACAGTACTCTATATCCTTAATATCATCTTTATGTTTTGTGAATAGTAGATCAAGCATAGACTGTCTATCTAGCCCTCATCTAATATGGTCGGTTACATTTTGGAAAAGGTAATACTCATATACGACTTTAAGTAAATCAGCATTCTACGAATGTGGTTCTGCTCTTGGATAAAGTTTTCCAAGTCAATTTTACTATTAAAATCTGAGACAAGAATTTCTTTTACAATAGTTTCCGAAAGATGTAGCACTTCTTCCAGGCTCATTAATTTCTCGAATTAGTCTTTGGAAATTTTCTTGTGACCACACTGATGTATGAGGTGGCATGTTTACTATGGTTATTATTGTGTTTACCCTTTCTGTTTCTACCTTATTAGCCTTCAGTTCCACTATGGGGTTTTGCTGAATTTCCAACTCCTTTATATATATATTTTCCCCTTTTTTGCTAATATCACTACCCACGCCCCGTCCTTTTCCATTTGCCTTATGCCTTCTCTGAATTTTATAGTCTCCAAGTCCTAATGCTCCTTGTTCTATGGTGGGATCTAGTGATGCATATCACATTTAGTTTATTTGTTTCTGTTATTGTCTCAAGATCTAGCAAGTTCGAAGTTAAACAATTTATATTTATATAATCTATTTCTATATAAACTTTTGGTATTCCTCTTAGCTGCAGGGCTAATGTTGCCTATCTCTACATTTTGGTTACGATAGTTTATTCGCTCTGCTTGGAGACCGTTCACCCTTCATTTTTTTTCTTTTTAATCTTCAGTGCTCTGCTCTTTTTTTTCAGCGTTTCTCTGTCATCTTAGGTAATATTTCCTTATATTCTGCATGGGTGGCCAGGACTTTGGATTTCTTTATTATATCAGTTACCATTTGCCTATTCATCAATGTTAGTTTTGAGTGTTTCTTTCCCTTTCCAAATAATCCCAGCCTCCTGTGAGCTGTAATATACTGCTCCGCAAATTCGATGTTTATGAGCTTGAGGATGGTTACAATGAATTTCTTGCCCTCGTTGTATCGCTCAATTCCATCTCGTACATTTTCTTCATGTTCCATTATGACTATATGACTATATGACTTTTTTTTTTTTTTTTTTTTTTTTTTTTTGCCTCTTCCCTTATTTTAGCCTGGCTGCTTGACAAATTGCTTTCGTTTAACAACTCCTTGTACTTTGATTACTTGCAGATTCTTTGCTTCGGTTTCACTCCCTTCGTCAACCTTGGTTCCTTCTAACTTTCCCTTGAGTTCCTTGATGTTAGACTTTTCTATATTCTCTCTCTAAATAGTTGTGATCCTGCTCATATTATCTACCAATTCCTTCAAATTTGTTTTCTTCACATATTTTCAGGCATTATGCTACCAGGTTGTCAATCTTGGCTTCAAGAGCCTCATTTCTAGCTGCTGCTTCCACTAACTTAATTTTCCTTGTCTGATCTCAGTTGATACTCATTAAACAAACACAAAAAACGGAGCTCTAGTCACAGCAGTTCTCTCTAGGCTTAAAACGTTTACCATGCAGAATTCACGGTCACTTCTCGCCTCCCTTACCTTCTCTCTCACGCCCCGGCTCACAAAGCCACACTATTTTTTTTTTCAATTTTTTACTTATTCATTCACTTTGTAACCAAAGTTTTCCTTTCAACATTTACATAACGCACGGCTAGTAGACTACAACTATTGTTCAATCCTCTCCGTATTTAACAACATGTAGGAGCTGTACTGCTCTGATGCACTGCACTACACTCTCTTCACTGTGTGTGTGTGTGTATGTGTGTGTGTGTGTATGTGTGTCTATACCTATATATCTATATGTTTATATATGTACAAATGTTTATATAGACACACACACACACACACAATATATATATATATATATATATATATATATATATAATATATATATATATATATAATACACGCGTGCGCGCGCGCGCGCATATACATATACATATAAACATATACGTACATGTATATGTATGTATATATATATATAAATATATAATATATATAATATATAATATATATATGTGTGTGTGTGTGTGTGTGTGTGTGTGTGTGTGTGTGTGTGTGTGTGTGTGTGTGTGAGTGTGTGTATGTGTGTGTGTGTGTGTGTGTGTGTGGTGTGTGTGTGTGTGTGTGTGTGTGTGTGTGTGTGTGTGTGTGTGTGTGTGTGTGTGTGTGTGTGTGTGTGTGTGTGTGTGTGTGTGTGTGTGTGTGTGTGTGTGTGTGTGCACAATTTTCGATGAGACAGGCCTGTCTAATTCCCTGAGATCCTTAGCCCATTTCATTAACGACATAGATACTGCTAACAATATTATGGCACAGGACAGCATATGCGAGCTGTGATAACATATTGTGTGTTTATTCGCTCTTTGTGGTTATTTTCCGAACACAAGCACTCTAAATAAGCAAGGTACTGAAAGGTCTACATAAGATTTTAGCAAATATTGTGGTCCTTGAATTTTTTTCTAGGGAACGTGTAATAAGTTAATAGGTCTATAAGCAGATATAATTAATGTCAGTATCTGAAAGTGTGCATGCTCTAGATTTCTGGAAAAAAATCTAATTTGAAAAATAAGAAGTAACATATTAACGAATTATTAATCATGCTAAAAATAGTTCTGAAGTTGGGTTCGTGGGAGGTTCCAGAGAAAGCCTTGTTATAGAATCACAATTCTTGCCATTCAAATGCAAATTGAAGTTCATATACAATTGGATATTGATTTTAAGAATTAATTTAATTCCATGGATGAAGGTG
>NW_020868986.1:237500-247500 GCF_003789085.1 Penaeus vannamei | reverse complement strand
TCTGATGGGTACAATATTCCAATACCTAAAGGCCATCAATCACCTTTTCTATGCATGTAGTTGTTAAGAATCAATAACGCACTTCTCTCTCTCTTCCTCCTCATCTCTCTCTATCCCTTTCTTTCTCATTCTCTATCTCTTTCTTTTTCATTCTCTCTCTTCACCCCCTCTCTCTTTCTTCTTTCTTCTCTCTCTCATCTTCTAATTCTCCATCCCTTCTCTCTCTCATCTTCTCTTTCTCTATCCCCTCTCCCTCTCTCTGTCTCTCATCTCTCATTCTTCAGCCCCCCCCCTCTCTCTCTCTCTCTTCAACCCCTCCCCCTCTCTCTCTTTCTCTCTCTCTTCAGCCCTCTCTCTCTTTCTCTCTCTCTCTTCAGCCATCCCCCCTCTCTCTCTCTCTCTTTCTCTCATTCGATCTATCGTCCATCTATCTATCCAACCAGCTAGCTCTATGTATCTATCAATCTCTCTCCCTCCGCTTTTCCTCTTATTCCATCTTTTTATCTGGCAATCATTCGCTATTTATGAAAAGGTTGTTAGCTCAAGTTGTGAGGTTCGTTAGCTCATAGAAAGGTTTTCTTTTTTTCTTTCTTTCTTTTTATCGTTTTTTTTCTTCTTTCTTTGAGGAGGCGTGCATGAGAGTTGGGCTTGCCAACAGTGCATGAAGTTCTCTCTCTCTCTCTCTCTCTCTCTCTCTCTCTCTCTCTCTCTCTCTCTCTCTCTCTCCTCTCCTCTCTCTCTCTCTCCCTGTGTGTGTGTGTTTGTGTGTGTGTCTTTCGATTTATCTATTCATCTATCTCTCTGAGTAGCTGTCTGGCTATCACATTTTTCCTTAGCAAACCTTTACCTATATCTTTTCCTGAATCCTTTGCTTTAACTAGCTCGGTTTGGAAAGAAAAAAAAAAAATAAACAGAAGATCAAAGAAATAAATAACGTTTTCTTCTGTTCCTTTCCTCAGTTTCTCTTTGTTTTTGGGTTCTTTTTTGACACCTCTTTCTTCCAGATCCCTTGAACGCAGTGCAATAAAATGTGTGCAAGGTAAACACGTGTGTATGTTTACACACACACATACACAAACAAACACACACACACACACACACACACACACACACATACAAAGAAACAAACAAAAATACACACACACACACACACGCACGCACACACATATATATCTATATCACCCCCACACGTGCACATGTAGTTTCGTTCATCTTCCTTTCTTTTAGCATGATTCTCGAAACAAAGAATGAATTTGTATGTTAAGGTAAAATATTGAATCTCTGTTCTGCATAGAAAAACCCTTGGGAAGTTTTCTATTCTTTCTTTCTTTTTATTGCCTTGGCTTCCAGAATAGAAAGAACCTTTGCGATGACATAAAAGATTTCCTCTTTCACGAGTGGCACATTTTCTATACGTGGGTTTTTTCTTCCTTTATTTGTATGTAGGTTTGTTTCTGTATGTGTACATGTGTGTTTATGTGCGTTTTCATCTGCTGAAAGGAAAAATGGTTGAGCCAATGGCATGAAAAGCAGAGCCGTCTTTTCCGACGGTTACGGCCTACGCGACATTTATCGAGTTGCCAGATGCATTTCTCCTACCTCGGTTATTTTCATGCACGTTCATACTTACATTGGATATCTATAACACAGCACAGCCCACCTTAAGATATCAAAATCCATTTACGATATCTTTATCTAAAATTCTGTGTCTCAGTCGAAAAATAACCGATACAGTAAAAGAACTAGCCGTCAACCGCGGCCATTCCCAATACGTCACAGGATTGGGCGGAACTTTGCGGCGTGTCTCGCCTCCGGTCACGTGACAACGCGCAGCACCTTAATTGCCACCGGAAAAGATGTCACAGGTCAAGCACAATAAGTTGATTGAAGGTGTGACAACATGCAAATAAAATAACAAAGGGAAGAACAGGAAAACACACTAATATACCAAAGGCCCTGAAAAAGCAATATAGCGAAGAGCCATCGGCATATACAATGTGCGAGACGACATTTTTAAATCGAGTCAATATCCATATAAAGGCCTATTCCCGAACCTACCCCCTCCCCCCCCCCAAAAAAAAAAAAAGAATAATAAAAATAAAATAAATAAAATAAATAAAATAAATAAAATAATAGGTAAATAAATAAAAAGAAAGAAAAGAAAAGAAAAGTAGAAGATTAAAACCTTACATTAGTACCTACGAAAACGAAAATGAAAATACATGAATACTGTTCATTTTAAAAATCCCCAAGCAAAAGATAAATTAACAAAACAAGTCAGAATGGCTACGCTAAATGTTATTGTTCATATAAACTCATATTCGGACTGACACTCCCTCTCCCAGTTGGATTCGAGAGGATATCATCATAGGATAAAAGACTGTGATTAATTATTGTCCCATTGTGGTTTAGGTAATCTGTTAAGGCACGTGGAACAGTTCATTTATATTCTCCCCATCTATCACCCGCTCCCCCGTTTTCTGTGACTGTTTCATATATGCTTTTGTTTTCAATAATTGTGTTGCCTTTGTTTTCTGTACCTGCTTTCTATGATTGTGTACACTTTGGTTTTTGTACCTGTTTTCTATGATTGTCTGCACTTTGTTTTCTATACCTGTGTTCTATACATGTCTGTATGTAGTTTTCTATACACGTCTTCTTTGATTGTCTGCTTTTTGTTTTCTATACCTATTTTCTATCTTGATTTACTTTGTTTTCTATAGTTGTCTGTGTTGTTTTCTATACCTGTTTTCTATATGTCTGTATGTTGTTATCTATACCCTTTTTCTTTTATTGTCTGCTCTTTGTTTTCTATACTTGATTGTACTTTATTTTCTATACCTGTTTTCTATACTTGTCTGTGTTGTTTTCTATACCTGTTTTCTATAGTTCTCTGTATATTTAAGTATATACGAATACAAACTCTTCTAGTGTTTTCTAAAAATGATGACAATAATGATTAGTTGTGATACACACAGTGATGATAAGGATAATAATAATGTTTTTGATAATAAAAATGCTAATGATTCTCATAATATTGAGAGAAAAGACCATAGCGATGATGCTGATAATGACAAAAATAATAAATAATGACAATGATGATAATGATAATAATACCAATATTTAGGATAATGATAATGATAATAATAATAGTCATGAAAATTGTGACGATAAAAACAATAATGATAATACTGAAGGTAAAAGGATGATAATAGTGATGATAATAATAATGGTAATGAAAATAATAGCAATGGTAATGATAATTGTGATAGGAAAAGTAATAATGATAATGTTAATAATAATAATAATAATAATAATAATAATAATAATAATAATAATAATAATAATAATAATAATAATAATAATAATAATAATAATGATAATAATAATAATAATTAATAATGATGATGATGATAATAATATTAATAATAATAATAATGATGATAATAATATGATAATAATAAAAATAAATATAATAATAATAATAATAATAATAATAATAGTAAAATGATAATGATAATGATAATAATAACAATGATGATAATGAAAAAAAATAATGATAATAATGATGGCGAGAATGGAGAGCTTTTTATACGGCGAAAATCTCTTTGTTTGGGACAGAAACATCCGAACAAAGACTAACAATATCTTTCCTTCTATCTTTTCTCCATAGTTATCTGTTTTCTCCTTCTTGGACTTCTTCCTGGTATTACTGAATCATTATTGTATTTCTACCTTTTTGCCTTCCAATCTGTGATTATGCATTCTATTCTTAAACAGATTCGTGTGCTTTCATATTGACTTACCATTATTGCACAAGATATCTAATTATCCGTACAAACACATTAGAATGTTGAATAGACGCATGGAGATGATAAGAGGGAGAGGGAGAAGGAAAGGGAGGAGAGAGAGAGAGAGAGAGAGAGAGAGAGAGAGAGAGAGAGAGAGAGAGAGAGAGAGAGAGAGAGAGATGAGAGAGAGAGAGAGAGAGAAGAGGGAAGGAGGGAGGGAGGGAGGAGAGAGAGAGAGAGAGAAGAGAGAGAGGAGGGAGGGAGGAGAGGGAGAGAGGGAGAGGAGAGAGAGAGAGAGAGAGAGGAGAGAGAGAGAGAGAGAGAGAGAGAGAGAGAGAGAGAGAGAGAGAGAGAGAGACTCATTCACTAATGACAGACAGATAGCTAGAAAAGAAACAAAGATAAAGACCAGACAGAGAGAGGAGAGAAAGAGAGAGAACGAGAACCATGATGATCTTCATAAAACATTTTACTTTGTGATTCATGAACTGTTCTTTTGAAATCAAGAGAGCCTTCATGCAAAGAGGGGCTGTTGATGCGTAGGCAGACTGAGGCTCATGAACAAAGGCAATCGAGAAAAAAAAGAAAAAAAAAAGTATATTCAAATTTACCTACATACCTCCTTGTCAAAAATGTTGGGTTAGGAGAAGAAAAAAAAACATGTGAGGAAGATAATGAGAAAAAACGACTTAAGAAATGGAAACTGAACTAGAAACAGAGGAAGATGATAAAAAAAAAAAAAAAATGATTTTAAGATATGGAAACTGAACGAATCCCACTGAAAAATTCCGATGTATAAATGAGAGGAAATATCAGAAGAATATATCATATATCAACGCTTCGGCAACTCTCTTGTCAATGTCGTTCGTATATATCTGCTTTTCTCATGAATATTATTTATCTTACCTTTATATCAAAGATGTTTTATGTATCATTCTGTAATTCCGTGGTCTGATATCAACGCTGAATACGAAGGATGTCATTTTAAGGAAGGATGTTTGTTGAATAAATGAATGTATGTATAACTACTTTATCTGCCTTTTAGAAATAAAATAGCGTGCGAGACACTCTTGAATCTTACTTTAGAAATAATTATTCTCTTTAAAACAACAACAGGATATCAGATCTTTAATATAAATCTATATCTATCTATCTATCTATCTATCTATCTATCTATCTATCTATCTATCTATCTATATATATATATAATATATATATTATATATATTATATATATATATTATATATACATATATATATATGTAAATAAAGATTGATATGATTATTTCCTTTTCTAATGTTCTTGGGAGAATAAAAGGTAAATAATTCATAAACAAGAAACTGAATGTTAAAAAATAGAAAGAAAAAACCTGAACGAATATAATTAAGTCCAAGTCGTTTTTAGCGTTCCTTAAAAGGAATCGTTATTTGCAAAGTCAAACATCAACAGCCGGCGGTCCCAGCTGCCTTGCCATTAAACTTGGCCTGCTTGCATAACAACGGCACTGCATTCGAGCCGCTAAACAACTGGCCCCGAATATCACTCCAAAGGCCCTTCAGAATATTGCAGAATCCCCTGATTGTATGCAAATTGTTCCGTGCAGCTTCGGAAAAGGCGACTGAGGCTCGTCTCCCACTTTCTGCGGCTCCTTGCGTGCCGCAATCCGTTATCTCTGCCCATGTCTCTGTTTGCCTGTCTGTATGACTCTCTCTCGCTCTCTCTCTCTCTCTCTCTCTCTCTCTCTCTCTCTCTCTCTCTCTCTCTCTCTCTCTCTCTCTCTCTCTCTCTCTCTCTCTCTCTCTCTCTCTCTCACACCACACACACACACACACGCACACATGTATGTGTGTGTTTATATACATACATAAATGTATATAAAATAAACGATATATATATATATATATATATATATATATATATATATATATATATATATATATATATATATATATATATATATATATATATATATATATATATATATATATATATATATATATATATATATATATATATATATATATATATATATGTATTATATGTGTATATATATATATATATGTATATATGCATATGCAATTCTATATATATAGTTTTTTGTGTGCGTTTGAGTTGGTAAATGTTATTTATGTCTGATGCTTCTATTCATATTTGCATATAAACCACTGATTAGTAACTCAAACATAATTAGAAAAAGTCATGAAGCGAATATACATCAGAAAAAACGCAAATTTCCTCACCAGTAGATACAAGAACCAAGGTCATACTTGTTCATCGTATGGATTACCTTTTTTCACTTTCACTTTATATTGAGCACAGATAAAACAACGAGATTACCCTTTGACTCTTAACAAAAGACTATAAATATATACTGCTTTAATGCCAATGTGTAAAGGGTAACGAAAAAAAAGAATAGAATATCAGCTGAGAAAAATGGTTCTCAAAGTTTCACGAACTATGAAAACTCACATTAAACTACGGTCAATTAATTAAGATAAAGACAGGTGGGGGAAATTGAATGTGAGCATCTCATTATTCGAGTAACTAAGCACAAGTTTCGAACTGATAAAATGTTCACTTTCAGCGCCTTCCTCATTCAGTATTTAGTTTTCTCAGTTTTTCTTCCATTATACCATCAACCAGATTAATTGAATCAAACAATCGCTTGTTATGAACTTGTAATTATAAGGGTTTATTTCGGAAAAAATATCAATTGTTTAAATTCAAATCACTATTACAGTAACGAAAGTAATTATAACTGGTATTATGTTCAGCTCTTCTAATGATAATCACGGACTCTTCATATTTTATCTGTATTGATATTTTGTGCTCATTTTTATGAATATAAGTAACGAATACTATTTATTCCACATTCTGATCGCAGTTATATACAGCAATTTCTTTTTGGTCTCTCTTTCTCATTCTCCACCTATCTATCTATCTCTCTTCCTTACTGTCTATCTATCTATGTCTATCTGTCTGTTTGCCTGCCTGCCACCCCCCCTCCCCCTCTCTCTCTTCCTATCCCCCTCTCCCCTCCCCCCCCCTCTCTCTCTCTCTCTCTCTCTCTCTCTCTCTCTCTCTCTCTCCTCTCTCTCTCTCTCTCTCTCTCTCTCTCTCTCTCTCTCTCTCTCTCCCTTTCCCTCAATCTCCGCATCCAGCTGGCGAACTCTCATCTCAGCAACATCTTCGCAACTGTTCCAATATCTTGGGAGTTTATTTCTTCCTTGTCTTGTTATTCGCCTCTCTGAGTTTCTTTCTTTCTGTCTGGCAATATTTCTGTTTGTTTGTTTGCTTGTTTGTTTTCGTCTTTGTCTGCTCTTGAATATCATATTTTGGGTCTGCGTTTATCTCTTTCTGTATCATTTCTTTCTGTATTGTTCTTCATTTCTATTCTTATTGTCGTTTTGTCTGTCTATCTGTTTGTCTATTTGATATCTCTTTCTCTCTTCTCTTTTGTTTTTTCTTTTCTTCTCATTCCCTTTGTCTGTCTGTCTCTGTCTGTCTGTCTGTTCTGTCTTCTTCTCTCTCTTTCTCTCTCTTCCTTTTCCCTTCCTCTTCCTCTTTCTCCTCTCTCTCCTCCCCCCCTCTCTCTCTTTCTCCCTCTCACTCCTCTCACCCCCCCCCCTCTCTCTCTCTCATTCTCTCTTTCCTTTTCCCACTCTCTCTTTCCGTCTCATCTGCCCCGGAATCTCTGATCATCCTAGCATCAGGAGCGCCACCAACAGCGCTTCCAGTCTTATTGGTCTAAGATTCTGATTCAACTCGGACTCAGGGCTGTTAATCGGGGAGGGGTGGAGCAGGGGTGGAGCGAGGGATGGTAGCGGGTGGAGCAGGGGTTGGGAGGTGGGATGGGAGGGTGGAGCAGGGGGTGGGAGGTGGTGGATGGGAGGGGTGGAGGCGGGGTGGGAGGGGTGGAGGCGGAGGTGGAGGGGATGGAGGGGAAGGAGTGGGATGGGAGGGGTGGAGCAGAGGGTGGGAGGGGGTGGAGGGGGGATGGGAGGGGGTGGAGCAGGGCAGAGGGTGGGAGGGGGTGGAGGCGGGGGGAGGGAGGAGGGAGGGTAGGCTAGAAGGGTGTGTGGAAGGGAACGCGGGAGGGGATAGTAGGGGGGGGGCGTGGAGAGGAGATTGTTAGGGGGTGGCAAGCAATGTTTGAAGAGATGGGAATGAACGCGGGGGGGGGGTGGAGTGGGGGGATAGGGTTGTGTTGTTAGATATGGGCGTGAGAAGCATGGTGGCGGGATTCGGGTTGATTGAGGGGGGGGGTTGAAATTGTAAAATACAGGGGGGGATGGGGAAGGTTTGATTAGGGGGGAGGGGGGGAAGGGAAGGTAGGGTTAGGGGGGGGGAGGGAGAGGAGAGACTACTTACATTGGATAAAAAAAAAAAAAAACTCTGCATCTAGGTCAAATTGAGATACTTCGCGAAAACACACGAAAAAAAATATGAAAAGAGAAAGAAGAGGAGGAGGAAGAAGAAGAAGAAAAAAAATTGGCTTGATTTTTCCCCCACTTTTAATGGCGTGTTGAACTCGATCTCAATTGCATGCTGATTAACCATTGATTGCGGATGAATAAACGATTTCCCCTGAATACTGAAATACTTCTTTTCTCAAATATTAAAAGAAAGTTAGTTTTTTTTCTCTTCTTTTCATCGTTATTCTTCTCTCATTTTTTTCACTCGTCGTTTCTCCTAATTAAAATATCCTAGTCAGTATACTTTTATTCTTTGAAAGTAATTATCTACGTCTCTCTTTCGCTGTTATATATATATATATATGTGTGTGTGTGTGTGTGTGTGTGTGTGCGTATGTGTGTGTGTGTGTGTGTGTGTGTGTGTGTGTGTATGTGTGTGTGTGTGTGTGTGTGTGTGTGTGTGTGTGTGTGTGTGTGTGTGTGTGTGTGTGTGTGTGTGTGTGTGTGTGTGTGTGATGTGTGTGTGTGTGTGTGTGTGTGTGTGTGTGTGTTGTGTGTGTGTGTGTGTGTGTGTGTGTGTGTGTGTGTGTGTGTGTGTGTGTGTGTGTGTGTGTGTGTGTGTGTGTGTGTGTGTGTGTGTGTGTGTGTGTGTGTGTGTGTGTGTGTGTGTGTGTGTGTGTGTGTGTGTGTGTGTGTGTGTGTGTGTGTGTGCAATAGAGAAACAGGCTACACACCTTGAAATGAAACCTCCCATAGTGTCTTTTGTCTCCCACCAACTTCCTATTACGTCAGTGTTCTTATTCTTCGGTATAGAAAGGGATCATGTCACCCTCGCTCTGTGACGCCTGCGAACAAGGGAATTCATTGTGATAGTTATTAATTTTGAGCAATAAGCAAGAGGAGAGGTCTGATTCGAGAGCGGCGGGGAGTGACTGTGACGAAACCGGATTGTCGGCTTCAGAAAGGAGGCTGTGTTAATTTTTTTTTCTTTCGTTCTCTCTTTGTCTCTGAATCTGCGTATCAGTGACTCGCTTTCTGGCTTCTGACATACACACACAAACACACACACACAAACACACACACACACACACACACACACACACACACACACACACACCACACACACACACACACACAATCACACACACACTCACACATATATATATATATATATATATATATATATATATATATATATATATATATATAATATATATAGATAGATAGATAGATAGATAGATAGATAGATAGATAGAGAGATAGATAGATAGATAGATAGATAGATAGATAGAAACAGATAGATAGGAAGGTAGATAGATAGATAGGTAGGTTGAGAGATAGATATGAAGACAGATTACAGGTTGATAAATGTATTGTTAAATAGATAGACAGATAGATAGATAAATAGACATATAGATAAATGGACAATTAGATAGATAAATAGGCACATAAGTAGACAGGTGGATAGATAGACATAAAAGCACACCTTTAAATCAAACAGATATGTCTGTATGTAAGACAAACACATAATCTGCAATAACACTATCCCAGCTATAACGATCAACGAACAGGAATACCTCACTGAGACTCCCCACGCCATCAATAAACAAATAGATACGAGTGTAGGTTTTTAAAAGGATGAAGAAAAAAACTGATGACCACTCATTTCTTTATAATCGCCTATGCATATATTACCAGGAATGTATTTCGAGTAGCGATGGAGAAGGCAAAATTAAAGTTTTTTTTCTGTTCTTTTTTTCTCCTTTTTTGTTTTTTCTTTTCTTTTCTTTTCTT
>NW_020868986.1:225000-227500 GCF_003789085.1 Penaeus vannamei | reverse complement strand
TTCCTAAAGCCCCTTAAATCCAAGTCACACGCCGGTGACCTGGGAGCGATCGAGATCCGAACAAGGTCATTAACCTCTGTCCTCTTCGCAAGGCTGACCTAAATTAGATCTCGGCTCCATTAGCTTCCTCAATCGCTCATATTGAGAGGATCATCCGTAAGAGAGAGACCTTTGAGATGTGACCTTTCCTCCTCTCGCCCACAAGCTAGGTTAAAGTAGATGCTTTTTGTGGGAGCAACTTTGGTGGAATTTTCTAAATCTAAGTTTACATGCACATACTCACAACACTATACTTATACATATACATATATATATATATATATATATATATAATATATAATATATATATATATATATAATATATATATAGTATGTACATTATATATATAAGATAGGTAGATAGACACCACACACACACACACACACACACACACACACACACCACACACACACACACACACATATATAATATATATATTATGTTATATATACTATATATAATATATATATATATTATTATATATATATATATATATATTATATATATATAGATATATGTTGTGTGTGTGTGTGTGTGTGTGTGTGTGTGTGTGTGTGTTGTGTGTGTGTGTGTGTGTGTGTGTGTGTGTGTGTGTGTGTGTGGTGTACACATGTATATATATGTTATAGGGATATTTACAAATAGATATGTATATACATAATACATACATATATATATGTGTGTGTGTGTGTGTGTGTGTGTGTGTGTGTGTGTGTGTTGTGTGTGGTGTGTGTGTGTGTGTTTTGTGTATGTGTGTGTGTGTGTATGTATATACATATGTATTTGTAAATATGAATATATATACATATCCCTATATACATATATATACATGTTATATATATGTATATATATGTATATATATATATATATTAATATATATATATATATATATATATATATATATATATATATATATATATATATATATATATATATATATATATGTATGAATGTGTACATATACATATACACATACATGTGTGTGTTTGTATAGATAGATATAGAGTTAGCAACATAAATATACTCGTAATAATAAAGCAAAAACTAAATCCACAAATCCGAACACTTCCGTTTCACTTATCTTCCTGCTGGTGTTCTTACTTCCAAATAAGGAAGACAAGGCAAAGGGCCATAAGTTTGCATTCATTTTTTTGGCACCAGAATTCCTTTGAAAAGTTAACGGCTGATCGCAATAAATTTTTATGTTCGTGTTGATCATGAACCAGAAACCAACTAATTAGAATGATCGGTGAGACGAATTAATTATAGTAAGTGCTGATCGCGGGTAGATTGGTAGATACTGGGTCAGGTCAGATAACGATTAAGGGGTATAGATCGGCTGTAAGGAACGGATGGCCGAGGGGTAGATTATAGTAGATGAGGTTAAAAGAGGAAGGGAGTTAGGGTAGTTGAGAGTAGTTTAAGGAGAGGTTTAGACCCTTGGGATTAGGATGATGAGAGTAGTATTATCGTGGAGGTTGGGTGGATGAAAATTTTAGGGATAGACTATGAGAATTTAGGGAAACTCTATGTAAACTTCTTGAGAAGAAAGGCTTGGTTAAGAAAAAGTAGTGGATAAGGATTAAGCTCATCATTATTTTTACTTCATTTGTCATCATTATCATCGTCATCATCACAAACACTATCAATAATGTTACTGTTATTATTATCATTATCATTGAAGTTATGTTACTATCACTAATATTTTTTATTTATAATGTCTTTGCTACTATTTATCATTATTATTATCATCATTATCAACTACTATTACTATTTTCAACGCTAGTTCATTAATACTTCTTTCTTTCATACACTTTACATTTATAGAATAACTTGATAACTCTATTCTGATGATTACATATAAATCATATCATACAGTAATATAAACTGCTCTTGAGCCTGTTGATTAAAATGATAAAAAAAAAATATACATATCTGGGTATTACAGTACATATTCAACCACAGCTTGCATTTGAGATTGTGCATGATGCGATATCAGATTGAAGAGTATCTATTAAAAATAGATGACTATATATCAGTATTACACTTTTAGAGACTTTTAATGTACAAAACTCATCCAAAGTGATAAAGGCTTAAAGAGTTATATTTTATATATATATATATACAATATATATATATATATATATATATATATATATATATATATATATATATATATATATATGAGACTGGATATCTTCACAATACAAGAGATGTATTTGACCGGTTTCGATTACGTCTTCATGAGAATACATGTCTCATTCGTACCTTTTCTACATTTGTTAACATGGATACGGTTCATATATATATATATATTATATATATATATATATATATATATATATATATATATATATATATATATATATATATATATAATTGTCTTGTTGCTGATGATTATTCTCTCAATTAACAAACTGATCATGTTGTATGAATAAACACCCAAGGGTCTTCGTAAAA
>NW_020868986.1:212500-217500 GCF_003789085.1 Penaeus vannamei | reverse complement strand
GATAAAAGTGAAATGGGAGAAAAGAAAGTTGATGGAGGTAGGTGAGAGCGAAGGGCTGGTGGGAGGGTTGGCACGGGGGGGTTTCTGACAAGAGACTGGGAAGGAGTTGTCGAAATGGCGTTCCACTAGATGAGGGATTACGTAACCTTCGCATTCCGAGAGAAGACGCCATCACAATTTCTTTACAAGTGAAACAGAAAGAAAGATTGATATATCTTCGAAATAACAGATAAAAAAAATAATAACACACAGGCACACAAGATGAATAAATCTAAAGATACATTAATATCATATCGAAATTCACATCAAATGACATATGTTGAACTATGCGACGCCTGCCAGCATCTCATATAACCAAGTATGTGTTTTTTATTGTTGCTGCAAATCTATGATACATACAAAATGTAATTCCAAAACCAACTCTCATGTAGCACAATATTAAATCATACACAATCACACATCCGTGTAAGAAGTAAAACATCAGCTTGTAATATATTTCAGGTCTTACATATTATCAAGAACACCACGATAAATAAGCTACAAAAGCTGAGTAAGTGTTTCATGCATACTTTATCACTGTAATTAATGGGAAGAATTTGCATATCTGTGACAGGCTCTTTAACGCGTCGGTAAAAGTCTAGTAAATAACATCAATGGGAGACAGAGCGGGTAAGGGGGAAGGGAGAAAGGGAGGTATAAGGGAGAGAGAGGGATGGAAGGAGAGAGAGATGGAAAGAGAGAGAGATGGAAGAGAGAGAGGGATGGATGAGAGAGAGAGATGGAAGGAGAGAAAGAGAGATGAAGAGAGAGAGAGATGAGAGAGAGAGAGGAGAGAGAGAGAGAGAGAGAGAGAGAGAGAGAGAGAGAGAGAGAGGAAGGAGAGAGATGAGAGAGAGAGAGGGGAGAGGAGAGATGAGGAGAGAGAAAGAGAGATGGAAGGAGAGAGAGAGGGAGAGAGAGAGAGAGAGAAAGAAAGAAAGAAAGAAAAAGAGAGAGAGAGAGAGAGACATCCGATCAAGCAGGCATATAGACAGAAAAAAGAACTAAGTGAAAAGCTAGAGATACAGACTGACAGATCGACTAATATACCAAAAAGAACCGACTACTTCCCTAGACCCTTTTGATTGCTCCTTGGCGCAACGTCGAGCTCGCAGCCTCCCATAAAACCCGAGCTCGAATGTACAGCACCAGCCAGGTTTCTTTCTTTGAAGTAGTGCAACTCGAAAAAAAAGTAGAACGGTGAAGTGAAATGTCTCGTTAGAGGTACTCATTGCCACGAGTGTCAAGCGAGTACTCTCGTGACAGTACCTTTGTCCTGGGGAAACTTTGACAGACGAACTTTCCACTTGAGAGTCACATGGAACTTTAGAACACTCTGACAACTTTATAGTCTGTCAGGGAGAGCTCGCAGCATGTAAAGAAGACAGTGATATACCACAGTAGACCATGCATATTTGCTTTGACATTTTGTGGTATTTCAGATGGTAATGGAATTTCACGAGGTTAATTAGCTTCAAGGAAAAAATGGGAGAAGCATATCTAGTTCCGTTATTATCAAAATTATTTACACATTTACGTATCTTATATATATATATATATATATATATTATATATATATATATATATATAATATATATATATATATATATATATATATATATATATATATCATACTGGAGCATATTTCTTTAGTTGTGAGTCGGGCAAAAACTATCAAGTAAAAGTCAAATCGGATAGATAGATAGATAGATAGAGAGAGAGAGCACCGTTTTGTTTCATATATATATATATATATATATATATATATATATATATATATACACACACACACACACACACTGCACGCACACACGCACGCACACACACACACACACACACACACACACACACACACACACACACACAACACACACACACACACACACACATCACAACACACACACACACACACGCACGCACACACACACACACGTTCATGTATTCATCCCATAATATTTTATATAATATTCCTTTTACTTCCATGAAAGGGTAACATGCCTGAGTTAAATGTATGAGTGTAAATCTTCCCTGAAAACCTACTCCACATCAAGCAGACGTGACCTTCTGTGGTGAAATACGGAGTATAGACGACATATGTGGGGTGGGGGGTGATGTAAAGGGAGAAACTGAAAAGCATAAAAAAAAAAAAAAAAAAAAAAAAAATGCACTCGTATTGTGTGTTTATTATGATTAACATTTTCAGTGTGTAATATTATACATATTAAAAATGGTAATCATAATAAGCACACAAAATATAATATGAAACTTATATGAATGTATATATCATAATGGATATCAACGCACAATAAATAAATAAAATAATAATAATTATAATAAAATAAATTGATGGGGATGGTATTACGATAATCGGCCGGTTTGTGAAAGTTGTAAACCCGACCCAATGTAATATTCATATATACGAACATGCACCTGCACAGAAATAAATGTATATCTGCCCATCTATCTGAAAGATATACATATATCTATACATCCGGATATGCATGTCTAGACTGGTAGATATGTATTTATATCTGTGTATTCTTGCCTGTATATGTGTTCATTTATGCTGTTATGTATATTGTGTATGCTTACTGTATATGTGTTCATTGAGTCGGGCCTCACACAATTCTAACAAACCGGCCGAATATCAAAGGTAATTTTATTATCCTTTTTATTTTATGATTACTTTTAATTACAAAATAACAAAATTCTCCCCCATGAAAAAGGAGGTCCAGGAGTCTATCGCTGGCCCTAATCCCCGAAAGAAAACACAAATTTCTAAACACAAAAAATCTCCCTGGGCAACAACCCCTCCCAGCCGGCGAGAGGGCTTCCAGGACCACCAAACCGGCGTGTTGCGTTCTGACAGGATCGGACAACGGGGAACTCCCGCTTAGTGTCACGTCCCCATACGTGAGGGTCATCCTACACCCTTTTAACTCCACAGCAAGAAACGTGACCTACGTTGAAATAGGAAGCAGGAAGGGCTCGGCGACTGCGGCGGAAAACCATGGTCTTGTAAAATGGTTTCCCGGTTTGTTGAGAAATTGAAAGGATATATATAATATATATATATATATATATATATATATATATATATATATATATATATATATATATATATATATATAATATAATAATATTTTATTTCTGTTTAGTTTCGTGCTTATTACAATCATCAACTCATTTTTGTATACTATATTAGTGTTATGCATTTATGGTTGTGGAATATGTGGCTTAAATCTTGAATAGTATTGGGGGAGGGGGAGATAGGATATGAGCGATAGTGATTACAGTAACAACAATTTCGATTGTTTTAAAAGACAGTGATGATAATGATAATGATGATGTAACGATATAATGAAGAGATTTTGATGGTCGTAACGATGATAATGACCATAATGGTGATGATAACGACCATAATGATAATGACCATAATGATGATAATGACCATAATGGTGAAATAATGATGATAGCGACCATATTGAATAATGACATAATGAATCGTGACGACCATAATGATGATAATGACCATAATGATGATAGATAATGATGACCATAATGATGATGAAATAATGATCGTGATAATGACCATAATACCATAATGCATGATAATGACCATAATGATGATAATGATGATGATAATGACCATAATGAATGATATGACCATAATGATGATAATGACATAATGATGATAATGACCATGACATAATGATGATAATGACCAATAATGATGATTAATGACCATGATGATAATGACCATAATGATTGATGATGACAACCTCATAAATGACCATAATGATAATGACCATGATATAATGACCCTATGAAAATGACCATAATGGGGATGATAAAGACAGATGAAAATATAATCTCATCATCAGATATAACCCAGAAATCGATTCCCAAGGACGATTTTGTGATCGAGTCCACCAAACTGCAGCCGAGAATTACAAGCTCTTCAAAACTTTTTTTTTTTTTTTTCTTTTTTTTTTTTTTTTTTTTTGGGGGGGGGGGTTGGGGATGGGGGGCTCTTTCTTTTCTCACTCTTTCCCCTCTCGCTCTCTCCTTTTCTACTCTCTCTCTCTCTACTCTCTCTTCACTTTCACTTCTTCGGTCTTTCTTCCACACACACACGTTTCTCGAATTTACGTTCTCCAAGACCGTTTTGGGAAATGATCTAGAAGCAGGAACATCTATTTTATTGATGACATTAAAGTGGCATTGAACATATTTACGCAATGGCTGAATTTTTTTTCTTTAAGGAGCAATAGATTGTGTTCAACTTTCTTGGATACGTTTCATTTTCCGAGTTTCGTTTTGTGAATGGTTAGAGTGATTTTAGGGAGGATATACTCTGAATGGTGTGTGTGTGTGTGTGTGTGTGTGTGTGTGTGTGTGTGTGTGTGTGTGTGTGTGTTGTGTGTGTGTGTGTGTGTGAGTGTGAGAGAGAGAGAGAGAGAGAGAGAGAGAGAGAGAGAGAGAGAGTGTGTGTGTGTGTGTGTGTGTGTGTGTGTGTGTGTGTGTGTGTGTGTGAGAGAGGAGAGAGAGAGAGAGAGAGAGAGAGAGAGAGTGTGTGTGTGTGTGTGTGTGTGGTGTGTGTGTGTGTGTGTGTGTGTGTGTGTGTGAGAGAAGAAGGAGAGAGAGAGAGAGAGAGTGTGTGTGTGTGTGTGTGTGTGTGTTTACGTAACATGTAATGAGGAAGAAAACATTAACTAATTAATGTATAAGCAAGTGCAAATAGTTATAGCAATCATCATTGCAACAGACACAAAACAAAAAATCTTGCTGGTTAAAAATATATTATAACAATACTGATAATACTGATAACATTAATGATATCCATAAGAAGAGCAATGCTAATTAAAAAAAATAAAGCTTTAATTATCATGTAACCAGAATCGAGAGAATACATTAATTTCATAAAGCATCCAGAAACAAAACAAAACAAAAAAAAAAGT
>NW_020868986.1:202500-205000 GCF_003789085.1 Penaeus vannamei | reverse complement strand
TCTTAACAGTAAACTAAAATATTCATTCTGCTTGAGCTACATCCTAAATTTCATATCTCAAGAAACCCTGTAGCTAAAATATTTACATTTACTTTGATATGTATATTATCCTAACATTATTAATTCCAGCTTATCTGACTTCTCCCAGCCACACAAATTCAACCAATTTTCTCTCTGCTTCCTCTATATCTTTTTGTTTTTTTTTTCCTGTCTGCATTTCTCTCTCTATTTCCTTCCTATCTTTTGTCGTAAATTTTCCCATCTCCAAATTTTATCTTCGGATATTTTTTTCATTTTTTTTTTTCCATCATTCACTATGAAAGTCTGGTCATGAGACTTTTAGGTCAATCGGCTTATACGAAGAAATATCGGTAGGTCAGCGGAGGACAAGTATAAGAGTGTGACTGGTATTATTACTATTGTTGCAGTTATTATCATTATTATCATTATTGTTGATAATGGTGATGTATTGTTGTTATCATCATTATCATCATCATCATTATTATTATCATTATTATCATCATTTTTATTGTTGTTATTATCATTATTATCATTATTATTATCATTTTTATTGTTGTTATTATTTCATTATTATCATCATTTTATATTATTATGATTATGATTATCATTGTCATTATTATTACTATCATTATTATCAATATTCTAACTATAAATATTATGATTTTCAGTATCATCAGTATTATCATCATTATTGCTGTTACTGTTATCCCTATCATTAATATTGCTACATTGTCGAGATCGACAGTGATTCGACTTCTGAAAGGTGCAGTTGTTATAGTTGTAAAGATGCCTGGACTACGTAGAATCGCTAAACCCGACGAAAATGTTTATTCACGTATTTTTATTTTGAAGGCATATCAGCATATCAAAATTCAATGTTTTAACTAATAGAATATTTTATAACGATTATCTGTAAATGATTGGTTTGCTTTGTTTCAATGGGGGGAAGGTAGAAGCACTTTTATTATTACGTCCTTTGTTAGACGGAGCCATCGCTTCACCTAACACAGGTATGTTAAGTGCCTGGTATAAAAATCACGTTTTCCCCGGAAATGGAATGTTGCAATGCTTGATCAAGTGGATTCAAATGATTGCTTAATCCATACGCATTGAACTGTGATATCTCAGACGGAGTTTTTGCTTCATCTGGCATGAAGTGAGAGAGAGATATTGGGGAAAATTCCTGGAGAGAACAACAACCATGATTCGCTACCCATGTAGATTTTGTCTATTTATCATCTATTTCTGAGGCGTGGATATAGCAATGGATTTAGTCAAAGGAAACTATTCCGACTGCAGCAAGGAGTAGATTGGGAATGGAACTATATATCAAAGCAAAGTGTAAAAAAGGAAAATCATAAAAGTATGAAGTGAAGGATTGATCAGCTGTTCTTTCAGACACAGAGAGAGTGATAGTTTGATATAGAGGGAGAGAAAGAAAGAAAGAGAGAAATAGGCAGTGATAGGTTCACAGAGACAGAAAGAGGCAGAGAAGAAAATAAAAAATAAACAACAACGAGAAACTTCGCAAGCTATAAAACTGCAGAAAAGGGAGAGAAAGATCTGGTCACGCACAAAGCACGACAGTTGCAGGATACAATATTGGAACATTTATCTGCAGACTCAAAAACTCAAATTTCTAGTATTGGCATATCAGCATCACTATTTTCCGATCCCTTGACCCTGAAAATTGGAGCATCGCAGCAAAATCCAGTCACTCGAAGACGACGAAACGGAGAGAGAGAGAGAGAGAGAGAGAGAGAGAGAGAGAGAGAGAGAGAGAGAGAGAGAGAGAGAGAGAGAGAGAGAGAGAGAGAGAGAGAGAGAGAGAGAGAGAGACAGAGACAGAGACAGACAGACAGACAGACAGGATCAAAACGTCAGAGCAGGAAATAAAAGATCCCTAAACCAACAGATAAAAAGTGCATAGAAAAAGTGAACAAGGAATATATTCCCACCCTCCTCTGCAGATCGCTGTATCACAAAATATTTCCTTTCTATTTTGCTCGCGTAAATATACCAAACAGTGAGCAAGCCAAATACCTAAACAAAGGAATAGGGAGAGGGGACAAGAAGGGAGGAAACAGAGAAAGGACAAATAAGCAACAAATCTAAATATACTAGAGTTGAATATAGAAAAAACGGTGCAATCTGCAATCAATACCGGCTTGTACCACAAACATTAACCAAGAAGCCTCTCTCCATCACCTTTCAAAATTATTGTTGTTTTGAATACCCTTCGATTTTCCGTCCTATTTTGGTGTCGTATTAGTTAGAAAGATAAAGACTTGCCATTGTTATGCTGCAAGGCCCGGGTACAACTAAGGTCAGGGTTTAAAGGTCAAAGGTTGCGGAAAGAACTCAAGCAAGATCAGGTATTTACTTTCGATTTTCACGTATTATTTTGTTATTTTTGACTAGTACTGTTATTGCCGGGTCTTGGGGTTATTGTCACTTTCATTGTTGTCTTTGTCTTCAT
>NW_020868986.1:187500-195000 GCF_003789085.1 Penaeus vannamei | reverse complement strand
ATTGTTATTATTATTGTTCATTATCTTACTATTATTATTGTTTTGTTGTTATTGTTATTATTATTATTATTATTATTATTATCATTTATTATTATCTATTTATTATTAGTAGTACTAGTAGTAGTAGTAGTAGTATCATTATTATCCTTATTATTATTACTATCATTATTATTATATTATTATTATTATCATCATTTTTATTATTATTATCAATTCATCTTTATGCTATTGCTATCATTTATCATTAATGCTTCTATTAATCATCTTTTTTTATTATTGTTAGTTCTGTTATTGCTACCATTATAATCACTTATCATTATTATATTTGATTATCATTATTTTCAGTCATCATTATTTTTACTTAATGATAACGCTTAAACAAAGACGAATAAACTGTTCCCCCCAAAAAATCGATTTATCAAAATTAGAAACTAACTTATGATCACACTAGGAAGTTTTGAAGGAGAGAGAGTCTTGCAATGTTGCAGCGAGGAGATTATCTATCTTGTGTAATTAGTCATCAGCCAGGCGATGACGACATTACCGTTGTAATTAATATGATTGCGACAATGATGAGTGTATTGCGCTAATCACTGGTGACGCAGACGCATCTTATTGTCGAGCCTTTGTTATTGTAATTATGATTATTCTTACTGTTATTTGCCCGTGTTGTTGTTTTTTTTCCTTTATCAACTACATTGCCATTGTTATTATATGGATGTTATTACTTCTATCGTTATTACATATGTAGGTCAGCATCATTTTTGGTGCTACAATTTTCTTAGGGTATCATTACATATGTATGTATACATGTATATATTCACCAAAAATGATGCTGACTACATATGTAATAACGATAGAAGTGATAACATCCATATAATAACAATGGCAATGTAGTTGATGAAAAAATAAAATAATAACACGGGCAAATAACAGTAAGAATAATCATAATTACAATAACAAACGCTCGACAATAAGGNGCATTCCATTGTAATTTAATTTTGCCGCATGTATTTAAATAAGGCAAACGTGGTCCGTAGAGTTTTGCACTGTCTGAATTCGATTAAAACTCTACCTTTTCCTTTATCTGTCTACCTGCCTGTTTGTCTGTCTATATTCTGTCTACTTTTCCCTTTATTTCTCTTGTTTTATATATGTTCACATATTAAGATAGACGAATAGATATATAGATAGATAAATGTATAGCTTGTAGATAATCGGACAGAGAAATACAGAAATAGAAAAATAAATAAATAAACGATAGATAAAGAGACAAACACACGAAAAACTAGAAAGATGAATAAATAGACAGATAGATAGGCAAATAAATGAATTAATAGCCAGGAAAGAGAATTACTGTAAATAAAGCGGGACACAACGCGGCTGTGAAAAAGTCTACGGGCTGAGTTTGCCACATTTAAATACTAACGCCCCTGTCATGAAATTATGACGGAAAACCACCGCATTACAGTGACATGACAGCGCAAGAGGAGGGTCACAAGAGGTCAGGCGGGGGGGGGACATCTTATTATGTGGAATAATAAGAGAAGGAAAAAGGTAGCAAGAAAGGGAGGGAAGTAAGACAATAGATGATGACGAAGATGGGAGAAGATGAATAGAGGAAGGACGAGAAAAGAAGAAAAGAAAATGAAAGGAAAAGAAAAAAGGAAGAAGTTGAGGAAGTTGGAATAATAGAAAGAAGAAGAATATTCGAATAGAAAGATGGAGGAAAAGAAAAAGAGAAAACAGTGATGAAAAAAAAACGAAGAATGAAAGAAGAAATAAGACCCAAAAGTGAAGATAAAAGAACAAATAAAAGAAAAATAATAAGAAAAAAATAGACAGGAAAATTCGAAGTTTAGTATTACTTAAAAAACTTTGAGAGAAAAAGCAAAAACTCCAAAACAAAAAACAAAAACAAAACAAGTTGCAAGAGTTCTAACAAAGAAAATAAAATAAAAATAAAAATGAAGGACACGAAGAAGGAAGTAAGAATAATTACGAACAGGAGAAAATAAAAACAAACAAAAAACAAAAAAACACCTGGAGAGTAGCCTTGTGCCTAAGGGGAAATGAAGGGAGGGGGGGCGTGGAGGGGACAGGGGGATAGGAAAGGGGAAATGGGAGGGGGAGGTGGAGAAGGGGGGGGGGAGGGAGACAAGACACTGCACGGAACTTAGTCATTAGTATCTTCTTTGCTGCTTCTAATCGCCTTTACTATATTGTGGAGATAAAAAAAAAATATATATATATATCATCAACGAAGAGAGTCACATTACAATCCTGAGTCGGTTGGGTAAACACAGCCATAATCATCATAATTTTGTGATTAACATTATCCTCGTCACTGGGTCTCAATCGTCACACACGTCACTCAAAATACGGAATATCCTCAAATGAACGAAAGCGCACACACAAAACAAACAAACAAATAGACGCACACGAAACTATGAAGTCACAAACAAACACGTGCACATACAGAGAACAAAAGTCACAAACAAACACACGACAATAATAAAAGTCACAAACACGCGCACATAGAGAACACATTTCACAAACAAACACACGCACACACGAAAATAATAAAAGTCACAAACAAACACACGCACACGCACACACGAAAATAATAAAAGTCACAAACACACGCACACGCACACCGACGCACACGCACACATGCAGCTGGTACTTACTTCTCTCTCAGCCTTGAGGGCCTCTCGACGGCGCTGGATCTCCGACCTCGCCCTCGAGTGTCGCATGAAGTTGCCCAAAACTCCTGCCATGATGACTCCTAACTGGGGCTTCCTTTTCTGACGTCGTGTTCTCTTCGTTCTCTGTTGTTCTCGGTGGTTGTTCTCTCCTTATTTCGTTTTCTAAGCTTGTTTTTCTTTCTTGTTTATGGTCGATTTTATGTTTTATTTATTCCGATTTCGTTCTCTCTATTTCAGCAGTTTTCTGGATACTTTTTTTTTTTCTCGATACTATTCTATTGTAAATGTCTTCGATCGCTTTAATTCTCTTCCTCTTTTTTTACTTCTTTGGCGACCTCTCCTTTCTCTTCTTTATCGCACTTGTCTCCCTCTCTCTTCTCTCTCTCTCTTGGGATCCTCCACTCACCTCAGCGTTCCTCCCAAGGACGCGTGACGCCCTTTGTCCTTCCAGAGACAAAAGGACACGATCTCTCCTGTCTGAGTTCCCGCGGCTGGCCTTCTACTGCGGGTCCGGTGAAGAAGGCCGAGCTGTGAGGATGGAGGAGCAGCCCCTGTCGTCGTATGAGCGAGGGGGGGGGGGTGAGGGTGAGGATCCTTATTCTGCTTTCAAATGACGATGAAGATCCTTCTTATCCTATGAGGCAAGGATTGGCGAGGATCCTTACTACTCTATGAGGCAAGGATTGGAGAGGATCCTTACTATCCTATGAGGCAAGGTTTGGCGAGGATCCTTACTACTCTATGAGGTAAGGATTGGCGAGGATCCTTACTATCCTATGAGGCAAGGATTGGAGAGGATCCTTACTATCCTTTGAGGTAAGGATTGGCGAAGATCCTTAATGTGTTATGGCCTAAGGACTGACGAGGAACTCCAAGGGATGGTCTATCACTCGGTATATACCTTCAGGAGGGTTGGGGGGGCCGTCCCACTACAGCCTTGAGGAGGACATGAGATTGCTTTTCCTTGAAACGATGCTCCTCGACGCTATTAATGGATATACCCTCGAAGTGGGACGCTAATTGGCAGCCCAGAATCTCTCTCTCTTTTCTATCCTCGAGAAGAACGATCACTTATCACCAATTGTCAAATATAATTATCACTTTGCTGGGAGAACTCCGATTTTTCTTTATCTATATATTTTTTTTACGGACGAAGGGGAGGAAGGGCTAGGGGGTAAGGGGGGGGAGTGANTAAGCAGAGCCGACGAGAGACTCCCCTTTTTTATGTGATCTTCCGACGAAGACCCGAGGGGAAAAAATAGGTAAGAGATATCACGTTTTTTTTTTCCTCTTTGCTGCTTTGTCCTTGTCAACCTATGGGATCGCGTCCTTTGTTATTTTGTTATGGATTTCCCCCCCTTTTTTGTCTCCACTTTCCTGGTTGTTGTTATTTCCTTTATTTTCTCTTCGGGGGTATTTCTAAATATGCATATATATATATATACTTTTTTTTATACAAGATCAGCAATTACAAAAAGCTTGTACTGACACTTGTACTGAGTGTACTTATCACGAACAGAGGGTTACAACTACGGACAGGCACTTCTTATTGCTCGTCTTTAAAGCACTGGTACAAACAATGTGTTTCAATCCTGAGAGAAATGAAAAGATTTTGCCATTCAATTTCAGTCTACCATAAAAATTGTAAATAGAAGATAATCCGATCAAAAAACGATAACAGTTTCAGATAAAATTGCTACAAAATCATCCAGTCCGAAAATGGGGTTGAATTTAGACTAATTGCGAAAAAAATCATACTATATTTTTTTCTGATAAACTGCATAAAAGTTCGCATTTAAATATTTCTAAAAAAATAAAAATGCATAAATCAACACACAAAGGAAAACTACAGTTACATAAAAAAGCAAAACATTTTGTGGCACAAAAGGACGGAAACGAGACACAAGAGGAGGAAGTACATGGGAAATAAACAAGAAAAAACAAGGTAGAAAAAGAAAATGTTGGGAGAGAGGAATCGAGAAAAATATTAAGAAACTCAGAAAGAGAATGGGAGAAGGGAAGAAGATTAATAGAAGGAAAAGGACGAGAAACTACGGAAGAAAAGATTGACAGATCCACTTCTGTTTCCATATCTATCTATCTGTTTATTTACTTATCCATACGCACACAATTATACATACATACGTGGAATAATACGAAGAGAAGGAAAAANTTACCAGCGGTCAGTCACTCAAGTAAATTTTGTCTATCAACTCATGTCAGCTGTAGCAGGTCCTTGATCGAAGTCAGTCTATCAGTCACTCCATGCAATTTTGTCATTCAATCGATAGTAGTGTAGCAGAGTCTCTTCAGTGAGGTCAGTCTATCAGTCACTCCAGCGAATTTTGTCTCATCATAGTTATTCAACGATGTCAGTGTAGCAGAGTCCTCCCAGCGAAGTCATTCCATCATACGGATTCCACCTAAGTCTGTCCCTCACATTAATTCCTCAGTCATTCTAGCCCCAGAGAAGCAAAGAGTCACCCAACCCGAAGCGACAAACTAAGAGAGTTCACTCCCCCGGACTTCTCCTTTCACCAAAGTCATTCTAGCAGAGTCCGGACCAGCAGAGTCAGCTTCCTTCCTTCCCGCTCTCCCAGGCCCTCCTTCCCTTAGGTCGGGGGGCGTGGCTGCCAAATCCTTCCCTCCGGCCCAGCCTCCGCCGCTCTCCACCAGAGCGTGATATAGACATCCTGGCTGGCTTGTTTTATCGCGCCTTTAATCTCGCTCCTTGTTTGGATCTTTTTTTATTTATTTTATTATTATTTATTAATTGCTATTCCTTTATTGAGTCTTTCGTTTTCGGTGTTGTGTGTGGTGTTGTGTGTTGTGTGTGTGTGTGTGTGTGTGTGTGTGTTGTGTGTGTGTGTTGTGTGCATATATGCATATATATGTATATATTTCAGTGTATATATATATATGATAGTGCATATATATATATATTATAGAAATATGATTATAATACTGTATATACTAGATATTATTTATAGTAGTATGTATAATATGAATATTTATATATTATATCTATATGATTTTTATAGATATGTGTATATTCTGTTAAGAGATTCTGTAATTATGATATATATTATTTTATTTTGCCTATCATCAGCACCACACACAACACAACACACACACACACAACATATATAAGTACTTATAAATATTTATTATATTATAATTAAATTATATCTATAATATATATTATGATATACAGTGACGTATTCGCATTGACACACACACACACACACGCACACAAACCAACAGCACACATCATGTAATCTGAGTCATGGATACACACTACACACATCGTTTGTATTGACTATATTATATGTTAGTGACTTACTTTATTTTTAGTAGTATAATTTATTATATTAGTTATATATTTATACATAAACATAGATATATTATATTATATATATTATACATATATATGTAATATATATTACACTGTACTATCACACGATCTCCGCTCCTTCTCTCTACATTCTCGCTCACAATTTCACTCTAGCACACTACTATAGTGTGTACATATCCCTGCCCCAGTTCGGTCTACTTGATCTGGAGCTAGACGGAGGCATATAGTGAAAACCTAGTAGTCATGTGTCTTATCCTAGTTATATATAAACCTAATACTATTAAAATAGTATATGATAACTTACACAACTATACTCATTTATACCTACCTTATCCTAATACACTATTCGTGCTCTCTCTATTCTTCCTTAATTCCTTGTGCTTCCTCCTATGACGCTCGCCTCACTCTCAATCTCCCTCCTTCTCATCCTCTCTCTTTCTCATCATCTCTCTCATCTCATTATTTCTCTCTTTCTCCCTCTCCTCTCTGTCCACTGTGTTTGTCTTCTTTTTCTCTTCTTCCACTCTCTTCGTTCTAGTTCTCATTTCTCTCTCCTTTTCTCCCTCTTATACGGGTGTTCCACCCTTCGGCCCTGCGGCATCTCACCTTTTCGATCTCGCAGATTTTTGCGAAAGCACTACATCCTCCCGCCCTGGTTGCCCGGTATACGAAGATGTTTATAACGTGATTTGTAAAAAACGAGTCACCTGTTGTTCGACGAACTCACTCAGCTCGGGAAAATATTCTCGGGACACGCGAAGTCGTCAACACCGGAGCGGTCCTACACCTGGTGTTCTGATCTTTCCCTGAAGATGAAGCCCGTGTCTCTCCTGGCCCGGCAAATCAGGCTAGCCGGCGCCTCTCGCGATATGGGAGATGTGCGAAGCGTAGGCCAGATCTCTGTACGTGTGTGGGTCTAGTATATGTAAAAAGGTTTCTATGTATTGATAATTCAATAGAATTATATAGAAGATAAATATAGAGGTTGCTGAATAATATATAATAATATATAAATATAATAGATAAAGGTATTCTATGCTATACTTAATAGTAGTATTTTTTTTATACTTATAATACGGACTCATATATATATATAATATATATATATATATATATATATATATGTATATATATACATATATAATATAATATATATATTATTAATATGGCTGATCATGCAATATTAAGACTAGTATATATATTATATTATAAGCAATAGATATATATATATATATTATATATATGACGTATAATAATAAGTATATCATATTAGTAGTATATTATATAATATAATCATATTATAATATAATGTTACATTACTATAATATTATATACATAAGTATCAGTATAATAGTTATGTGTGCGCTTCCTTTATCCTTCCTTATCCTTTCCTTCACTGCTGCTACATTAGCTCGATATTTTATATATAGAATATAT
>NW_020868986.1:140000-142500 GCF_003789085.1 Penaeus vannamei | reverse complement strand
CAGGAACTCAAACAGGGAGTAGCGCTGGGACTCGCTGGCGTTGTACAGCTGGCTCTCCCCTATGACCCACGTGATGGTCGTCTCGACCTCCGACTCGACGCGACACGCCAGGGACACGTTCTCGCCCTCAGCCGCGAGGACCCTCGGCGCCAGGGCAGTGACCTGCGGCGCGCACACGAAGTCCTCGTCGTCCAAGATGAGCCAGTCGCCGCCCTCGAGCCACATCGGCTCCGTGCACGTCGGGGGAACCGTCGGGGCCAAGTTGCGGTCCAGCATCCAGTTCCTGAGCGGCCGCAGGAGGCAGTCACAGTGCCAGGGGTTGCCGTCCAGGTGCAGCACGCGCAGCATGGTCAGTGGCATCACGTCCTGCGCATCCAGAGTGACCAGCTTGTTGCTAGATAAGTCGAGAACCTCGAGCGACACCAGGTTCTGCAGGGCGCCGCCCTCGAGTCGCGTCAGGTTGTTGTGGCTGAGGTCCAGGTTGACCAGCTCGGCGGTGGGAGCAAACGCCAGCTTGGGGATGGTGGTGAGCTTGTTGTAGGAGAGGATGAGGTGGCGCAGGCCGCCCATGTCCGTGAGGGCGGCGGTGGGAACGCTCTGGAGAAGGTTGTTGCTGAGGTCGAGCTCGACCACGTTGGCGAGCATCCGGAAGGCGCCCTTCTCCAGCCGCTTCAGGTTGCAGAAGCTGAGCCAGACCTTCTGCAGGTTGACGAGGCCCGTGTAGACGAAGGAGTCTCGCGGGAGGATCCGCAGGTTGTTGTGGCGTAGGTCGAGGACCTGCGTCGAGGGGTCCAGCCCGCGCGGGATGTCGATGAAGTGGGCGTTGCGGCAGGCGACCACCTCCTTGCCGTCGCGCCACTTGCACTCGCACACTTTGGGACAGCCGCCCCACACCCCGACGCCCATCCACGCCCACACCCACACACACGCCCACACCAAGGCCGTGCGCGTCTTGGGCTGATAGAAAGAGCTGCGAGAGCCCTGATGTGTGCTCATGGTACGTTTAGGTGTGGGCGGCCTCCACGGGTGGGCGTGGCGGACAGGCTCATACCGCCCACATCAGCGCCGCATCGTTCCACTAGCTTCTCCAGCCCCAGAACGACGCGCTCAGTCGGAGACACGCCAACGCTTCCACAACGCAAGCTTCTATCGGAACTCCCAGATTGTTTCGTTGATACTTTCTTTCTGTTGCTTTCGTCACTTCTCTCAAGGGATCTCATCCATCGAAAAGAAATATTGATTAAATCATACTGCCATTGAATTTTAATGTACCTGCCGAAAAGGGTCTAGACCCCACTCGCTTCAGTTTTGGCAATTAATTCACACAAGTCCACGGACAACAATGTAACTTGTAGGTTGTCTTTATATTCACAATTTGAATGAGGTTTACAGAAAGAAATAACACTCTAATTAGAATATTACTGACAAATATCTTTCTTCTAAGACTTATAACTAAAATGTCCGTAATTCTATATCACATTTATAACTGATCCGAGGTTGTAGCATCCCAGGGGAGAAAAATGTAGATTCCCGTCTACTCCTTGACTAGTCTGGTCCGAGACATTCTCTTCATTCACCTGAAAGACAAGAGAGAAATATTTTTTAATATGTGTGTGTGTTTGATAGACATTATGACTTTTTTGTCATTATTATCATCGATATATGATTGCTTTGCCTACCGGTTACGGTACGGTACGTTTCAGTCACACACACCACACACACACAACTACACACACACAACACACACACACACACACACACACACACACACACACACACACACACACACACACACACACACACACACACACACAAACACTGTAATATATTTCGCAGGTTATGGAATATACTGTAGTTCGAATGGAAAATTACCTGTAACATATTTTGACTTTATATAAAATACTCATATCATTTTCGTCGTGTGCAATTTATAAAAGATCTTTGCATTTTCGTGAAAGTTCAAATAATCAGAGATACTATACATAACATATACGTAAAAGAAAGAAGAAGATGAAAAAAAAAACAGTTTCCTGCTGTTTACCTACGCAGAGACCAGAGAACATGTATCAAAGCTATCGTCCACCATTCATCAGCAAAAACATCAATATTCATTAAAACCACAAAGGCAGAGAGAGAGAGAGAGAGAGAGAGAGAGAGAGAGAGAGAGAGAGAGAGAGAGAGAGAGAGAGAGAGAGAGAGAGAGAGAGAGAGAGAGAGATTGAAGAAGAGTGAGTGAAAGAGAGAGAGAGAAGGGAGAAAGAGAGAGAGAGAGTTGAAATGGTACTGGTGTTTGTATTTGCTCGAGCTACCACCTTACGTGAATTTCTGGTTAGTGTGTGTGTAATATATATATTATATATATATATATATATATATATATATATATATATATATTATATATAATATTATATATATATATATATATATATATATATATGTGTGTGTGTATGTTGTGTGTGTGTGTGTGTTGTGTGTGTGTGTGTGTGTGTGTGTGGTGTGT
>NW_020868986.1:105000-107500 GCF_003789085.1 Penaeus vannamei | reverse complement strand
GGAGAAGAGCGGGAATAGAGGGGAGTAAAGGCGGAATAAAGGGAAGAGATAGGGAATAAAGGGGAGAAGGGGCGCGGATAGGGGGAACAGAGGGAACACAGACGGGAATAAAGGCGAAGGGGACAGGGATAGAGACGAAAGGGGGGGAAGGGGGGAAGGGAGGATAGACACCTTTATAACAAAGGAGACATTTCACTCCACTCTACTATGCAAGATTTACAACACGTGCATTCTTCAAGAGCGATAGATTCACGAACGATGAGCGCGAGTACGAGTAAATGCGGGCTACGATTGCTACGAATCTGCGAGCACATAAAAGAAGATATTTGGCAAAATAACGCCGGCACGGATTGCAAATCGGCAAGAATGAAGGAATACATTCACGAAACACGATTTGCATGTTGCATTTTCGATCCATTAGGAGCATTTCAAACTCGACAAAACAACCACTGCGTTTCTTTGGAGTTTGTGGATTTTTTTTTTTTTTTTTTTTTTTATGGGTTGGTCTTCACTTTCGACAAAGGTCTATGTTTTCCCTTTTGCGTATATTGATTTTTTCTTCTTCTTTTTTGCGTGATTTCATTTCGATTTCATTCCATTTTCTAAATCAATATCACGTTCAAAACCATTGTTTATTACTATTGGTAGTAGTAATATAGTAGGAGTACACTTAAACACACACACACACACACACACACACACACACACACACACACACACACACACACACACACACACACACACACACACACACACACACACACACACACACACACACACACACACACACACACACACACACATATATATATATAATATATATATATATATATATATATAATATATATATATAGTATATATATATATATATATATATTATATATATTATATATATTATATATATATATATATATATATATATATGCACGAAAGATTATCGATATTATCACTCCACAAAAAGACAAATGCAGAAAGCATGATATCACATTATGCAAATTCGCATTCATAATATAGACATACATCGTTATACAGAGGCCATTGTTCAACAGAGGATACTGTTTATGTTGCAGCGGCATTGTTTCCGAAATCCGTTGGCTTCTGACCGTAATGCCCCGGATGCACCAAATGTCCAGGGTGTCTGGGGTATGGTTGTGGTGTCGGTCGTGTGGCCTTGGTGGTCGTGGTATGACCATGCTGAGAGTGGTAGGTCCATGGTATCAGAGGTAGGGACATGGCGTTCGTGGCATGCCCATGGTGTCGGATTTATGGCCATTTTGTCGGTATTATGGCCATAGTATCAGCGGAAATTTTAAGGGTGCATTTCTGCAAGCGCACACATGCACGAGCGTATTGGCACACACACACACACACACACACACACACACACACACACACAGCGCACGCACGCATGCACACACACACACATATATTTTTTTTTTCTTTTTTTATTTATTTATTTTTTTTGTGTGTACATCCTTTCTCTTTCTGTTACAACACCCAAGAACTTGGCCCAAAACCCACTATAAAGGAAAGTATAGTAAGCACTATATCTCTCTTACAAGTACCACCATTACATATCATTACAGTCTCCCTTACGAATAAACTAAAAGCAAACTCATGTTAGATCACCTCTATTCCCGAACACATCGATGAGACATGAAAACCGGATAAACGCATCGTCCACCCATGCATTACTTTGCGAAATGACTTAAATCGTTAATCAAATTACACAAAACACTCACCCATGAAAAGCAACGCCTTTGTAATTCCTTCGAGATTCAAAGACTTTGGGCGCCACTTTCCATCAGCTGGGAGAACTTCTGGTAATATGTGTCTGTCAAGAACGCTAAGTGTCTGGCAACTTTTCTGACTTTGCATTCGGGCAACACACGGCCGCCAAAGTATTTCACTCGAGGTCAAAACTTTTTTTTTTTTTTTTTTTTTTTGTCTTTCGTATTCGCTTCAGATTTTTTTCTCTCTTTCTTTCTCTCTCAGCCGAGATTTTCGGGATTGTGCGAAACTGTTCGCTTGTGTGTGTGCGTGTGTGCGTCAAAGCGCTTGTGTATGCGTGCGCTTGCAGAAATGCACCCTTGAAATTTCGTTGCTACGGAAGTTGAACAGCCCAACTTGTCCAACACGCCAACTTGATGGCGGCCGCGCAAGTTGCAAAGACTGCAAGCTTTTAGCAAGGGAATGCACGGCGACGGCCCAGAGTAAGTGGTTCCGTCCGAGTGGATCTTGTATCGGCAGTCGATGAGTAATGACTGACCGGCAGAGCCACTCTCCGCCCCCAACGACACCCTCGCGATTGCAGCTGTCACGGCCCCGGCCTCGTGGGTCCGAGGCCCCGCTGCGAGGGAGATTAGTTTCGCGCTTTTTGTGGCGCCGGTCGATCTCTTCTAACTATGCTGAATAATTCATTCAAAGAGCACTAAAGAAAGTGTGGAAAAAAAAATACAAATAATTCATTCACAGAGTATAGACAGGAAAGTACATGAAA
>NW_020868986.1:72500-75000 GCF_003789085.1 Penaeus vannamei | reverse complement strand
AGAAGTAAAAAAAAAAGTAAAAATATAGATAAAAATTAACAAATAGGAGGGAGAAGAATAAAAGGAAGAAGCAGAGGATGAAAAAGAAGAGGTGGAAGAGACAGGAGGAGCAAAAATGGAAGAGGAAAAAAAGAAGGAGAGGAAGAAGAAGAAGCTAAAAATAAGAAAAACACAAAAAAAAAAGAAAAGGAGAAGAAAATAAGGAAAGGAAAAAAGAAAAATAAGAAAGAAAAGGGAAATAAAACAAACCCTAACCCCCCACCCCCCACCCCACCCCACCAACGACCCAACCCTTTATACCCCCAATTCACCCACACAGAAAAAAAACATAAAAACAATCGATAAATGGCAACTAAGTGTGACAGAGGATCAGCCAGCCACCGCGACGCAGAGGAGGTGACACTGACCGATAGACGCATCCAACCGGCCATCCATCACTTCGGATAAATAACGCAAGGCTGGATGAATCGCCCCGTCGTTTGTTTCCCCCTTCGGACGCCATCGATAAGGCCCTTTGTGCGAACGTGTCTCTGTCGTGTCTTCGGTTCGGTTGGGCAATGTCTTGAGGTCTTGCGGGAAGGGTCGAATGGCTTTGGGTCATTGGGTGGGTGGGTGGGGGGTGGGGGGTTCGGGGGGGAGGAGGGAGGGTGGGGGTTGGTAAGTTTGTCTTGTCTAGTGCCAATGTATGAGTTTGTATATATGGCCTGTGTGTGTGTGTGTGTGTGTGTGTGTGTGTATGTGTGTGTGAATATATATATATATATATATATATATATATATATATATATATATATATATATATATATTATATATGTATTATATATATATATATATATATATATATATATATAATATATATATATATATATATATATATATATAAATACACACCACGCGCGCACACACACACACACACACACACACACACACACACACACACACACAACACACACACACACCACACACACTATATATATATATATATATATATATATATATATATATTATATATATAATATATATATATTTGTATATACACACACACATACACCACGCACAACACACACACACACACACACACACACACACACACACACACACACACACACACACACACACACACACACACACACACATATATATATATTATATATATATATATATATATATATATATATATATAAATTCCTTTTTTCTATGGCTATGAAAAAGAATTGTACATTTCTTTCCTCCCCAAACGGAGCCACATAATATTTTCAGTCAGCGTTCCAGCGGGCAGAAGGAAATCGTTCCCACCGGAAGTTATTCAGTGATGAAAAATTGTACAATCACACGGGATGTTAAACGGGTTCCTCCGCGTTATGCATCGAGGGGGAACAGAACCGTGATGAGAACCCGAACGCCGGCTTGGTTCGGTTCCCCTCGCTTCGGTTCCGGTTCGGTGGAGGAGGGGAGGGGAGGGAGAGGGGGTGTGCGCTCCTCCTCCCCTGCTCAACCCCCCCCCCCCCCCCGGTTGTCTCGTTGCCTCTCCCTTGTTGATTATTTTTCTTGTACGTTTGGGGGGTTCTTTTATCTAAAGGGCTGTGTTGTTTTTCTTCGATGTAGATTTTTTTTTTTTTGGGGGGGGGCGGTGGTGAGGGAGCTGCTTTTTCTCTTTTGCCTCTCTTTATCTCTCTCTCTCTGTCTGTCTGTCTGTCTCTCTCTCCCTCTCTCTTCTCTCTCTCTCTCTCTCTTTTCGCTCTCTCTCTCTCTCTCTCTCTCTCTCTCTGTAAAAATAATAATCCCCCTTCAGTCTCTTATGTCATTCCATCTTCTCTCTGTCTTTCTCTCTCCTCTTTTCTATTAATTATTTTCTTCCCCTTTCCTGGTGTTTTAATCTTTCCGAAATAGAGACATCTGATCGGCAGGGGAAATCTTGATAAAAAAAATACGATAACAGACAATGGAATATCTTTACAAAACCTATCTCTCTATTGTCCTTCTTCCTCCCTTCTCCAGTCTCCTCTCTCTCTCTCTCTCTCTCTCTCTCTCTCTCTCTCTCTCTCTCTTCTCTCTCCTCTCTCTCTCTCTCTCTCTCTCTCTCTCTCTCTCTCTCCCTCCCTCTCTCCTCTCCTCCCTCCTCCCTCCTCCCTCCCTCCCTCCCGCCTCCCTCTCTCTCTTCCCCTCTCCACTCTCCTACCTTTCCTTATTCTTACCTTTTACCCTTCCACCCGCTCTTTCAATTCCATCCTTTATCTTCCCTTATTTCGCCCTTCCTGTCTCTTCTCCCGCTCCTGCATTTACCCTAAAAATAAACAAGACTTCAACGTGTTCCTGTTTGTGTTTTCTCTCCCCTCCTCCTCTTTATCTTGTGGTTTAGAAGGTAGATTGCGGAAAAGCAGGGAACATAATCCACGAACTGGCAACCCCTTCTGGTTCCTTTGCGGTAGAGAGGCTGTAATTTGTGTTTATATTTGGACTTTTTTTGTCTATACTTTTTTTTTTTTTTGTCTATACGTTT
>NW_020868986.1:65000-67500 GCF_003789085.1 Penaeus vannamei | reverse complement strand
ATATATATATATATATATATATATATATATATATATATATATATATATATATATATATGTGTGTGTGTGTGTGTGTGTGTGTGTGTGTGTGTGTGTGTGTGTTCACACACACACACACTTCACATATGATTTTTTTTACGCTTCTACGTGCACAATACCATCACATTAAAAGAAAGAAGAATGAAAAAAATGTGGATGCGCAAGCGTGTGTGTGTGTTCGTGCACACTTTCATACACATTCATCCACGTACACATCTACCTTCCAACCCACTTCCTGTCTGGCCGCTTCAGTTCCGCTCGCGCGCGGCCGCAGCGCACAATTCAGACAATTTGTAGCCAAACACCATGCAAAACCACAAGCGCCGTCAGGTAAAGGCAAATGTCACCCTTAAAGACGATTGCATAAAGGTCAAACTCGCCTAAAGGGGAAGTTTGAAGGATAAGCATTTCCTCGCCTCGCGCGGCTTTTAATAATGAGATGCTTTTGGAAGCAGCGGAGGACTTTTATAGCGGGGGGGGGGGGGTTGACGGATCGGAATGGGCGGGACTGACTCCGGTTCGGACGCACACACACACACACACACACACACACACATACATACACACACACGCACGCTCACATACATACACACGCACATACACAAGACCATACACACACACACTCACACACACACACACAACACACACACACACACACACACACACACACACACACACACACACACACACACACAACACAACACACACACACACACACATACACACACACCACACAAACACAAACACACACACACACACAAACACACACTCAACACACTCACACTCATGACACACACACAAACACACTTAGACATTAAGATAATCAAACACACACACGCAGATAAATCAAACCCAGATATTCTTTTCAATGCATTCGTTTCCGCTTAATCTTTTTTCGAGTGCAAAGTTAATGGCAAAATCCATGGCTTCCTAATATGGAAACCAGTTGCCCAGCTCGGTAACAGGAAGCGATATGTCACATCAATCATATTGTTTAATCAGTATCGAGGAAGTTATTACTACTGGTCCTTGCTAGTTTTCTGTTGTCATTATTATTAATATGATCATCACTATTTCATTATTATTATTGTTGTCATTATTAATTATTAGTTATTGTTATTATTATTATCATTATTATTATTATCATTATTATTATTATTATATTATTATTATTATTATTATTATTATTATTATTATATATTATCATTATATTATTATTATTATCATTATTTATCATTACTATTACATTATCATTATTATCATTATCATCATCATCATCATCATCATTCATCATCATCATCATCATCATCTTCATCATCATTATTATTATCACCATTATTGTTATTATCATCATTAATGATATTATTATTATTGTTGTTGTTATCATTATGATCATTATCATCATTCTTATCTTTATTATTATTGTTTATATTATTATTATTATTATTATTATTATTATTATTATTATTATTATTATTATTATTATTATTATTTATTATTATATTATTATTATTATTATTATTATTATTATTATTATTATTATTATTTATTATTTGTTATTATTATTATTGTTATTATCATTGTTATTATTTCCATCATTATTACTATTTTTATCATTATTATAATTATTAATAATGATGATGATAATAATGATAATAATAATAATAATAATAATAATAATAATAATAATAATAATAATAATAATAATAATAATAATAATAATAATAATAATAATAATAATAAATAATAATAATAATAATAATAATATAATAATAATAATAATAATAATAATAATAATAATAATATAATAATAATAATAATAATAATAATAATAATAATAATAATAATAATAATAAATAATCTAATAATATTATTATTATATTATTATTATTATTATATATTATTATTATTATTATTATTATTATTATCATTATTATTATTATTATTATTATTATTATTAATTATTATTATTATTATTATTATTATAATGATGTGTGTGTGTGTGTGTGTTTTCTAATTATCGGGAATTTGGTCACGAACAAAAATTAATTACCTTATCAATTAACTAACAAGCGAAAGAGATAACGAGATAAAAAAAATCAATGATTGATTGAATTGATACATAAATGAATAAGTAAACAGATAGATTAAACAAATAAACAAATAGATTTAATAAAGAAATAAATAATAGATCAGTCAACACATCCTGCAAATGCCACCCAGTCCATCCTATTTCATTTAATTATTATTATTTTCTTTATCACCTTCTGAATACGACTTCCAGGTAGATTGTCACAGGTGCACCTTTTTGTCAATAGATGGCGTTGGTGAAATAAAAGGACTCGTGTTTTGCAAACTAAAATGTTCTATTCAAACCGAAGTGGATTTTTTTTCATTCTGTAAAAGTACCTTTGCTGAATTTGTTTAGTACTGGGAAAATATTAGAAAAAAACATTATTCT
>NW_020868986.1:57500-62500 GCF_003789085.1 Penaeus vannamei | reverse complement strand
TCTCTCTCTCTCTCTCTCTCTCTCTCTCTTTCTTTCTCTTTCAAATCACAAAATCTGATATGCTACTTTGACTCATCACAAGCCACTCTCCGCGAAGACTATAAAACTTTAAATTTACTCAAAATGAGGCTCATTCCCCAACCCGAAATAGCTGTGCATTTCTTGTAAGTCTTGACGAATACAATTCCTTTTTTTTTCCTAACCAAGAAAAATGTAGGACACGGTAATGTAGATTTGTGGTTGTCTGGCATGCGAAGTCCTGCAGCTGCGTTCGCCGAGCAGAATGATAAACGGGTGTTTGGTTCTGGAAATAAGGTCATGGCCTCGCAAGGGGAAAAGACAACGGAGTCTACAAGTAACTAATGTTTTCTTGGAAGAAGCCCATTTGGGAAATTACTTTCCTTTTTTTTACGGGGTTCCTAAGTATTGTGCATTTGGGCTATGCAAATTAGGCGCTGAGTTTAAGTATTTTCAGATGGAGCTAATGAGAATAGGCCTATAATCGTTTTTATTAGTTTCCGATACTTAACCAAAGCTTAAACATTCGGTCTTAAGACTCATCACGAAATTATACAACTATTTTTTTTTTTTATCCTTATGCCTAGATCATGGATTTCATAAGGCAAATAATCACTTAAACCAGATAGCGACATCTAATCAAGCTTATATATGTGGATTTATGACACACCAACCCTATCACGAAATATATCCTCTTTTCATCCATCGTCTGAGTTCCCGGATGACGTAGGTCTAGACCAGACTATGAAGACCATTCTCTGGCGTGACCAAGGTTACTTTCCGGTCGCGTCCCTCCTCGCGGTGTGACTGAGGCCGCTCCGGTTGACGCAGGTTGAGCTGTTGTGTTTGCTCAACTCTACGGTGGCTGTAAACATGCGATTTACTCCTTCCTTCTTGCTCTTCCTCTTCCTTCCCCCTTCTCCCTTCTCTGTCCTCTCTCTTTTCTCCCCTCCCCCTTCTCCCTCCCCTCCACCTTTTCTCTATTCTCCCCTTTCTAACTCCCCTCCCTCTTCTCCCTCCCCTCCCCTCTCCCTTTCTCCCTCCCCTCCCCCTTCCCTCTCTTCTCCGCTTTCTAACTCCCCTCCCCTTCTTCCCCCCTTCTCCCTCTCCTCCCCCTTCCCTCTCTCTTCTCCCCTTTCTAACTCCCCTCCCCCTCCCCTACCCCTTCCCTCTCTTCTCCCCTTCTAACTCACCTCCCTCTTTCTCCCTCCCCTCCCCTTCTCCCCTTCTCCCCTTCTCCCCTTCTCCCCTTCTCCCTCTTCTCCCGCCCCCCAGTCGTGCATGTTTGAGCGAATTCGCGTGGCCCCCGCCTCGAAAATGACGATAATCTCCTTCCATATTTGGCAAGTGATTGTCCGCCGTCGCATGAATAACAGGCATTTACCGGCCGACGAACTAGTAACTGCCTCTAAAACCGAACTGCTCCCAATGTCTGTGCGGGCGGTCGTTAGCGTACTTAATGACGTTATCTCTTTCTCTCTTCTCTCTCTTTCTTCTCCTTCTTCTTCTTCTTCTTCTTCTTCTTTCTTCTTCTTCTTCTTCTTCTTCTTCTTCTTCTTCTGCTTCTGCTTCTTCTGCTTCTGCTTCTGCTTCTGCTTCTTGCTTTTTCTTTTCTTTTCTTTCTTTTCTTTTCTTTCTTTCTTTTCTTTTCTTTTCTCTTTTCCTTTTTCTTTTCTTTTTCTTCTTCTTCTTCCAGCGTGTAACCTGAGCTTCTCGTTTCCAGATTTCCAGGGCTTAGGGCTTATACTCCAAAGAGAGAAAGAAGAAATACAAAGGAAAAGGAGATACAGAAAAGGAGAGAGATAAACAATAAAAAGAAAAGAGCGAATCGTTGCTTGTGGCTAGGAGAGATGGCGCTGAGTTCGCCCACACATTCAACCTAAAGTGAACACATAGAAGGAAATTGTCAATACCGAAACCTCACTTAGTGGCCAGACAGCTGAGTGTGTGCCGCATATATGGTCCGAAATTCGTTTATTGGGTTTATGTTGTTCGTAAATAAACTGGTTATTGATACTCAGCTTCTTTCTGTAACTGCGGAAATGAAGATATCTCATTGTGTAGCTGTGGGTGAATATTTTGTATTTTTTTCACAATCTCTGTTTCTCCTTCTCTCCCCCCCTCACTCTTTATATTATATATATATATATATATATATATATATATATATTATATATGTGTGTGTGTGTGTGTGTGTGTGGTGTGTGTGTGTGTGTGTGTGCATGTATGTATGTATATACATATGTATATAAATTTACGAATTCTAGTTGGAAACGTGTAATGCATATCTGAATTAGATATCCATGTAAATACCCATGTGAACACACTGAATAAACAACCATCAGCGCAGTTTGCCTTCCCTTTATAAGCACATCTAGAAATAAGGAATATTTATTCATCACATCACCCTATCTGTCAACAGTTTTCTACCGTACCCCCCCCCCCCAACCACCCAGGATCTCTATCCCCATATCCTTCAGCTCTACGCAAATATTTACCCCCTGAATAGGACTACACCCCCCCCCCCACCCCACACACGCGATAATCCATCATCTTCTTTTCAGAAAAAAAAAATTTCCCACAGCCTTTGCCAATAGAGGCCTGGGAAGGTAAACACGTTGTTGCGACCGCCTGTGTTATCCCGGGTTCTGGGTCTCGACGGTAAACAGGCCGGGGAGAACGGGATGGCGGTCGAACGTGTGTTTATAGCGCGGGGAACGTTTCGGACTCTGGATGCTGAGGTGATGGTATATGAACTCCTTATGTTGATGTTTGTACTATTTGTTGTAGTAATATAGTGGAGAGGTAATGTAATGATGGTAGTTGTAGTAGTGGTAGTACTAGAACTAGTAGAAGTAGTAGTAGTACTGTAGTAGTAGTAGCAATAGTACTAGTAGTTGTAGTAGTAATTTTTGTTATATCTGTACTGCTACTAATGAAAATGGTGATGATGATGATGATGATAAGAAGAATAATGGTGATAATGACAATAATAATAAAATTGATAAAAGTAATAACGATGATAATAATGATTATAATAATGATAATGATATTATTACCATTATTACAAAGAAAAAATCAATAATTATGATAATTTAATGATAACAATAATGATTATGATAAGAGTAATAGCATTGATAATAATAATGATAATAATAATAATAATGATAGAAGTAATAATGTTAATAATAATAATAACAATCTTCAAATGATGATAATGACATTAATGATGTTAAGGATAATGATAATAATAATGATAATGATAATAACAACTTTGATAATACCGATAATAGTTATGATAATGATAATAATAGTAACTATGATGGTAGCAATGATAATACTGATTATCATATGTGATGATAATGATAAAAAACAACAACAATAATAATATCAATAATAATGACAACAATGATAATAATAAGATGATAATAATGTTTACTGAAATATACATACATACATACATACATACATATATATATATATATATATATATATATATATATATATATATATATATATATATATATATATATATATATATATATATATATATATATATATATATATATATATATATATATTAATATATATATATATATATATATATATATATATATATATATATATATATATATATATATATATATATATATATATATATATATATATATATATATATATATATATATATATATATATATATATATATATATATATATATATATATATATATACATATATATATATATATATATATATATATATATATATATATATATATATATATATATATATATATATATATATATATATATATTATATATACATATATATATATATATATATATACATAATATATTATAATATATATATATACATATATATATATATATATATATATTATATATATATATATATATATATATATTTCTTTTCTGAAACCTTCAAGAATTTTTTTTTTCTTCCCTTTTGTGTGTGTGTGTGATTCAAAGGTATACACTGCTGTTCAATTTTGATTAACGCCTTAATTTCGAAATTTTAAGAATTCGTTTTGATCCATATTCATTTCCTTTTTACACCAGTTAATCTTGTGAGTACGCTTTATTTTTTTTTTTTCTAAAATTATCCAATGATACACACCTGTTCGAGATTTATTAATGCCTTGGTTTCGAAATTTTATCAATTCTTTATCCATTTTCATTTATTTATTGATTCATCTATTTTCATTTATCATAATTTTATTTATCATAACTTTCAATTCTTTATCCATTTTCATTTATCATTCAATTTTATATTTTCATTTATTCATTAATTATCTATTTTCAATTATCATAATTTTATTTATCATAACTTTTTATATCTTTTGCAATGGCGTCTCCCGAATCAATGATATTCTCGCGTTGCAAAGACCCCAGAGACAGACCACAATTCATGTTACGGACGAACGACACTACTAAAAGGTTCCCTAAGGTCGAAAAGCCGGTGTTAGAAGTCTAAAATACGATCTTACTGTTATTATGTGTTTCGATTAGCTTTTATGCGCTGCTCCGCATAGTGAAGTATGCTTCGGACCTTTTTTTTTCGTCAAATACTTTATCCATTCTTTCGTCTTGATATTAGATATTATATGGTGTTCAGATTTAGCAAAGGGAAGGCGTTCGTTTTATTAAACCTTTTAATTAAAATATTCATATTCAACTAAAAGAAAGTTACTAATTCTGTATAAGTAACATAAATCTTACATAAACAAACACAAAAGTAAACACAGACACACAAACACACACAACACAAACAAACAAACAAAACAAAACACAAACACACACAACAACACACACAAACACACACAAACAAACAAACAAAAACACAACACACACAAGCTAGGACACACACAAACACATCATGAAATTAAGACATTAATTCCAACTCATTAGCATTCACATAATGTATCGCAAAAAGAAAAGTCATTAGTACTCCAACCCCCG
>NW_020868986.1:45000-52500 GCF_003789085.1 Penaeus vannamei | reverse complement strand
TCTATATTCCTTAAAGTCAATATGTCATTTCCAGTATACAGGTATTAAATCTTACAGTTTATAGGAAGGGACAAAAATGTAAAATAAATACAAAATTATTGTGAAAGTGTTTATTTGCTAATAATCAGGATATAATATGGTAGAAATTGAATTTGGAAGATTGATTTTGCTATCAACAGTAGCAAATGGCATAGAATTTACCAGTGAATCAGCAAAAGAATATGCTTTCTATATATTTGTTTTGAAAGCACTAGGTTTTTTTTTGTCATGAAAAATATTTGTTAGTTTCGTTATGTGCAAAGAGGTCTTTAAAAAGATCAGTAATACAAAGCACCACTAAAATGCGCTTTTATTCTTTATTCCCTGCCCTGTTCATTACGTACTTACATATTATATATATATATATATATATATATATATATATATATATATATATATATATATATATATATATATATATATATATATATGTATATATATATATGTGTATATATTTGTTGTGTGTGTGTGTGTGTGTGCATGTGTACGTGTGTGTGCGTGCTTGTGTATGTGTGCGTATGCGTGTACGATTATGTACGCGTGGCGTGTGTGTGTGTGCGGGCGTGTGCGAGCATGCATGTGCGTGCGTGTGTATGTGCTTCCAAGCAATAAATCTAAGTAATCCTCAACATAAATTCCGCCCCGAGAAGGCACCGAGGGCGAGCAGCGCCTCGCGATGAGCAATTCCCGTTTATGAAGCCGAAAGGCCGGGATAAGATCCACGATAACTTCGAAAAGACTCGCACTAAAGCGGGAGCCAGAGAAGACAGGCAAGGGGAGTCTCGGCTTCTCTGCTTTACGGCGTCACTCATTTGCTCGCACGACACTCATTCTCACTGACGTCGAAAGCGAAAAATGATGCATGCAACATTCTCATGCAAGGACGGAATGCTACGGAGGCGACGGCACACCTCAGCCTGCAATGTCAGTTTGAATGATTAAGAGAACACTTATCGTTTCCCTCTTATGCATCTCCTTTGTCGAATCATGTGACATACATAAGAATAGATGAATGAATGAATGGATAAAGGAATCAATTGAAAGAAGAATTAATTGATGAGTAGATGAATAAATTGTATAAATTTATCAATTTATTAATCAAAATATCTTTTATCAACATATGTTTATTCATCTATCTTAAGTTGAGATAGATGAATAAATTAATAGATAGGTAAATAAATTGATAAACTAATAAGTTAATTGGTAAATAGATAAATGAATAGAGAAATTAAGAAGTAGATAAATTGATAGAGAAATTGAAAATTAGATAAATTAAATAGAATTAATAAATTAATTGATAGATAGATGAAGTGATAATTATTAGGCAGATAAACAAATAGATGAATAGTTAAAATTAATTTATTTTGATTAATTGATTAATCAATGTATCATGATAAGCAAAAAAGGCAATAAATTAGTGAATAGATAAATGATAAATAAGTAATAAGAGGAAAAAAATAAACAAAAGATTCTAGGCCTATGGAGAACGAAAAACAGATAGATAAATAGATAAATAAATTAATGTATTTTTGATTAATTGATTAAGCTGTGTATTATATAAGCAAAAATGCAAATAAAGAAGTGAATAGATAAATGATAAATAAAAAATAAGATACAGATAAATACAAAAGATTCTAGGCCTATGGAGAACGAAAAACAGATAAATTAATAAAGAAATTAATAAATTAATTGATAGATAGATGAAGTGATAGATAATCAGGCAGATAAATAAATAGATGAATAAGTAAATTAATGTATTTTTGATTAATTGATTAATCAATGTATTATGATAAGCAAAAAGGCAAATAAATAAGTGAACAGATAAATGATAAATAAGTAATAAAATTTAAAAAATAATAATAAATAAAAGATTCTAGGCCTATGGAGAACGAAGACCTGCACCCCCACGTTCCTTAATCCCTCAGTTCGAGTCCTCAGGCGCGGGGAACCCCCATGACTAAGAGCAAATGACGAAGGCAAACGCTCGACCGACGAGACGCAGAGGGAGAGGTAAAGGCCAAGGAGTTCGCGGGAGTTCTTCGCCGTCTTGCGAGTGAGGGATCAAGACGTGAGTGTGAGAGATAGGAGGAGGGGATGGAAGGGTGGGGTGGGGAGGAAGGGAGGGACTTGAGGCGGGGTGGGGTGGGGGGGAAGGGAGGGACTTGAGGCGAGGTGGGGTGGGGGGGGGAAGGGAGGGACTTGAGGCGGGGGGGGGTGAGGGGGAAGGGAGGGACTTGAGGCGGGGTGGGGGTGGGGGGGAAGGGAGGGACTTGAACGGGTGGGGTGGGATAGAGGACTTGAGGCGGGGTGGGGGTGGGGGGGAGGAAGGGAGGGACTTGAGGCGGGGTTGGTGGGGGGGGGGAAGGGAGGGACTTGAGGCGCGGGTGAGGGGACTTGATGGGGGTGAGGGGGACTGGGGGGGGAAGGACGTCTGCTTTAACGAGGCTGACCTCAACTTCTTGTAGGTCTGAAGGGCGTGGTCTCGAGGGCTGGCGGAGGGTGGGGTGGGGGGGAGTCGTCTGTGGTGCAGAGGAGGAGGAGGAGAGGAGGAGGAGGAAGGGTGGTGGTGGTTGTGGTAGGACGTGATGGTGGTAGAGTGGGGGGAGGGGTGAGGGGTGAGGTGTGGTTGTGGTGGAGGATGACGTACGTGGTGTAGAGGTGGAGGAGAGAGGGAGGGGAGGAGGAGGAGGTGGTGGGTGGGTGGAGGAGAGGGGGGAGGGGGAAGGGAGGACGTGGGGGGAATTAGAAGAGAGGGGAGGGGGGAGGAGAAGTGGTTTGTGGTGGAGACGTGCGGTGTGCTAGAGGAGGAGAGGGAGGAGGGAGGGGGGAGGAGGTGGTGTGGGTGGAACGTGGTGTGATAGAGAAAGAAGGGGAGAAGGAGAAGAAAGAGGAAGTGGACGTGGTGATGCTAGAGGTGGAGAAGAGGAGGAGGAGGAGTGGTGTTTGGTGTGGAGACCGTCGAAGGTGCTGGGGATGGAGAAGAAGGATGGAGAGATGGAGGACGTGAGAGGTACTGGAGAAGGAGGAGGAGGAGGACGAAGAAGGTGAAAACGAGGTGGAAGAGGAACAGCTGTAGGAGGAGAAGGTCGTGATGACGGAAGGGAAAAGAAAGACGGTAAGACGGAAAGGGGAAAGGAAAAGGGGAGAAAGGAAAAACAGAAAAAGGGGTAAAAGACGGATGAGAGGTGAAGAAACATGAAGACGAAAGAAGGAAAGGAAGAAGTGGAGGGGTAGAAGGGGAGAAAAGAAAGGAGAGAAAAAGAAAAAAGGGAGTAACTGGACGAGTAGGAGGAGGAGGGGAAAATATGATGAGAAAGCAAAGTAAGATGAGAGGAGAGCGATGATAATCAGGAAGGAGAGGGAAATGGCAAGGGAGATTAAAAAGAAAGAAATAGAGAACGAAAGACGACAATCAGAAGGACTTAAAAGATGGAAAGGAGGAGAACAAGGAGGTGCTGGCGATGGAAGACAAGGAGAAAAGGAAGAGGCAGTAAAGAAATAAAACAGGGAGGCATGAAAAAGAAATAGACATAGACGACAGTGACAGAAAACTTCGAAAAAGAAAGAGTGTGTGTGTGAGAGAGAGAGAGAGAGAGAGAGAGAGAGAGAGAGAGAGAGAGAGAGAGAGAGAGAGAGAGAGAGAGAGAGAGAGAGAGAGAGAGAGAGAGAGAGAGAGAGAGAGAGAGAGAGAGAGAGAGAGAGAGAAGAGAGAGAGAGAGAGAGAGAGAGAGAGAGAGAGAGAGAGAGAGAGAGAGAGAGAGAGAAGATAAGAGAGAGAAATAGATAGAGAGAGAAATAGATAGAGAGACAGTTAGAGAGAGAGATATAGATAAATAGAGAAAGCGAAAGAAAGAGAGCAACGGAAGAGGAGAAACTAAATGAAGCAATCGAAGCTAAACAGGTCAAGAGAGAGATATCTCAAGACCCAAGAAGTAGCAACTCCAGCAAGATTCCGATGCCTATTGTTCATTTTTTATTGGCTATTGAGCATTTCCTTTCAATTGGAAGTTCATAAGGAGTTCTGAAATCCTTATGTTCTTGGCCTATTATATATCATATTTTTATCCCCTTCTTTTATTTGTTCATTATTTTCTTTATTCATTTATTTATCTCTATATTTATCTAGTTATATATCAGTATGTTCATTTGTCTATCTTAGCTTTCTTTCTATCTACTTATCTATCTAACTAATACTATCTATCTATCTAATCTATCTATCTAATTAATTCATCCTATCTATCTATCTATCTATCTATCTATCTATCTATCTAATTATTCATCCATCTACCTACCTACCTACCTACCTTTACTTTACTTACTTACTTACTTACTTACTTACTTACCTACCTACCTACCTATCTACTTACCTATCTATCTAATGTATCAAAACGGATGTATTATCAAGACAAATTTCTTTAAATTTGACAAATAAACAATCTGCATCAGATATATAACCCTGGCAATAATAATCTGATAGAAAAGGATTTTAATATCCCTTTTTATCATGCCTTAAAATGCCATTCGAGATGATATGCTCGCCATTACACACCAAGACAGTTTTCAACTTTCTTTCTTAACAAAGGACTCTTTCTCTCTCTCTTTTCCTCTCTCTCTCTCTCTCCAAAAAAAAAAAAAAAGAGGAGAAAAAAAAATCTTGTTTACGAGAAAACTTCCTTCACTTTGTGGCACAGATATCAACGTCTTTCTCGGATGGAATTTGAGAGAGATAACGACTGAAAAAAAAAGAAAAAAAGAATAAAAATTCACTGTGGAAAATGAGAAAGGAGTAGAAAAGAGTAGACGTGGAGAAAGTTTGTGCGTAAAGAAGACGGGATAAAGAGGGATAAAATGGAAGAGATGGAAAGACACATGCAAATGGAATATGGAAATGAATATGCAGATAAATGATAGGTAGAGAATATGGAGAGAGAGAGAGAGAGGGAGAGAGAGAGGGGGGAGAGAGGAGAGAGAGAGAGAGGGGGGAGAGAGAGAGGAGGAGAGAGGAGAGAAGAGAGAGAGAGAGAGAGAGAGAGAGAGAGAGAGAGATGAGGAGAGAGAGAGAGAGAGAGAGAGAGAGAGAGAGAGGGGGGGGTAGAGAGAGAGAGAGAGAGAGAGAGAGAGAGAGAGAGAGAGAGAGAGAGAGAGAGAGAGAAGAGAGAGAGAGAGATAGGGAGAGAGAGAGAGAGAGAGAGAGAGAGAGAGAAGAGAGATAGAGAGAAGGAGAGAGAGAGAGAGAGAGAAGAGAGAGAGAGAGAGAGAGAGAGAGAGAGAGAGAGAGAGAGAGAGAGAGAGAGAGATAGGAGAGAGAAGAGAGAGAGAGGGTGATGGAGAGAGGAGGGGATAGGGAGAGAGCGAGAGAAGAGAAGAAAGAACAAGAGAGAGAGAAAAAACAAAGAAAGAAAATAAGAAGAAAGGGCTATTAAAACGGACACATAACATCACAAAACTCGAAAAAAAACAAGCAGTTTAAAAAAAATACCTTAATAAGTTTAAAAAAAAGATAAGAGACAAGAAAGGAAAAGACAAAGAAAAAAAAACAGAAACTAAAAAAAGTGGGAACAAAGGAAAGCGAGATCAAGGAGGAGCCAGGCCCCTCGTATAGCTCTATCATGACTCCCCGACAGAGGTGATGGACCATGTAATACCATCCGACAACTGCCAACCTCCACGTACCTCTGAGGATCCCGGGCGGCCTTGATTAGGTTCGCCCGACCTCGCCTTTGTGGTAGGTGACACTCCCCGCCTCCTCCCACTCCTACTCCTCCTGCTCCTTCTCGGGCCTTGCTCCTACTCCTACTCGTGGCTTGCTCCTTCTCTTACTCGTGCCTTGCTCCTTCTCTTACTTGTATCTTGCTCCTTCTCCTACTTGTATCTTGCTCCTACTCTTACTCGTGTCTTGCTCCTACTTGCTCCTACTCGTACTTTACTCCTTCTCCTTCTTGTACCTTGCTCTTACTCCTAGTGCCTTACTCCTACTCTTACTCGATACCTCTCTACTCCTACCGTACGTACTCCTACTTGTTACTCCTACTCGTACCTTACTCCTACTCTTACTCGTATCCTACTCCTACTCGTACCTTACTCCTACTCCTACTTGTATTTTAGGCCGTTTTAAGCAGAGAAAGGTCTTGCCTTCGAGTGCGGGAGTTGGCCAAGAACTCCGATTAATATTTTATCAGTGAAATTACCTTTTCAATAACATTATGTTCAAAGGAATTGAAATTAACTAAAAAACGAAAGGAGATAATGGAGATTAGAAAAGTTTTTTTTTTCTTATAAATCATAAATCATTGTAAGACGAATAATTTCTTTCTCCAACTCCTCGTATCTATAAATCAAGAATATACTTACTATTCAATGAAATAGAGAATATTTCAAGTGAAAAGTCTCAGAAATTCTAATAACATTCTTCTGTTGATATTGTATTCAGTGACTATTATTTTCAACTTCATAAAATTATATATATGGAAATGAGTAGGCCTATGTCTTAATTCAAAGATGTTCATTTGTTTTGATAGCGTGTAAGGGTTGCCAATCAGAAGTATATGTCACTGTTTTAGAGGCACTGTACATGCATATAGAAGATATTATGCTCTGTAAAGATGTTAGGGTAGATTTATTTATTCAAAACATTAATTGCGGAAGATACTTGAGTTTAAGCGTAGAATTTTTCAAGAATGACATTTAATAGAGGTGTTCGTGCTGATCTAGCAACACTGATCAGTCTCTAGCACTCTTTTTAAGTAGCGATTGGTGCAGTACTTACTTGGCCTCGGAGCAAGAATTCTGGAACAAGGTAATCCCTGCTTAAAACGCCTTAATTCCTACTCGAGAATTATTCCTACTCCTACTCGTACCTTACTACTCCTTCGACTTATTCTTTACTCCTACTCCTACTTGTACATTTCTCCTACCCCCTTCTCTCCTCCTACTTCTACTCCTACTTGTTCCTTATTCTTATCCCACTCTTTTCTCCACCCCCTCACTCCCACCACCCTCCTCCTATCTTATACCTACTCTAACTTCTTTTTTCGCTTCCTCACCTCTATTCTTTCTCCTTCCTACGCCTACTCTCCTTTTCCTATTCCGTATATACACTTTCTTTCTTCCACGTACCATACTCTCACTCCTGCCCCTCCTACTTCCCTATCTTATATATATCTTACTCCTACTCTCGCTTCTTACGCTTTCCACTGACTGCTAATCCTCATATACCCTTCTTCCTCTACCTCTTACCATATTCTGACTCCAAACCCCCTTTTCTAGCCTCCTCCTCTCCCTGAATTCTCATATATCCCCCCCACCCCCTTTCCTCATCATCTTCATACCTTCTCTTATTCTCATTCCTTTCTCCATTCCCTCACCCCCCTCCCTTTCATAATCCCTAACGTGTGTGGCTTTCGTTCCTTTATACAAGGCTATCTAGTTTTTTATAAAGGCTTAATGTATTGGATATCGTGA
>NW_020868986.1:32500-40000 GCF_003789085.1 Penaeus vannamei | reverse complement strand
TCTGACAAATTAGCTGTCTTTCTGAAGTAATCCTTTTCTTATTCGGATCCACCGTCTCCTGTTCCTTCTCTCTTTCAGTATTGTATTACCAGAGTCGTTCTTGACGTTTCCGTTGTTCCAATAACTTTGCTTACATATGCTGTGTTCCCATTTACCGATATACTTTTAGAACGCCGGTCTTCGTGTACTTTGTTATAGCCTTTTGGTGTTGCATGATGTAGTTGTAAATAAGCCCCTTATGAAGTTTTTATGAAGTTTTCCACTCTGCCTACCTAAGACTACGGAAATTTGTTCATAGCTGACACCTTTGTCATGTAGTTGTTTCTCTGCTGTTTTTTTGTAGCATCCACTCTCGTCCATTTCATAACTTTCTAGTTTTCTCTATCGTTTCACGACTTCAGCGCTTTCTGGCCTCACTTTAATTTTACTGTGATAACTTCCTAATGTGACTGTATGTCCAACCGTAATGGTTTTCAATTCCTTTAATATCGCCTTCTCGATTCTAATTGTCTTTCCTGAATTTACTCCCTTGATTTCATTAGAACTTTGTTGATACAGCTTGCCTATATTCATTCTCGTTCTTCTATTCTCTTTAGTATACTCTCGTCTTACCATTAGTTTCTTTAAGAGTTTTTCTTTCTGTCTTCTTTCAAAGCACAAAAATATTCCTTTCTAGAGCCTCACACACTCGGGTTTTAGTTTCACCTTTGTCTAAGATTCTCCATTTTCTCTTTTTCCAACCCACATCTTTAAGATCCATTTCGTGTGCTTGGGACTGACAGCTGTACTTGCTCACTATTTTCTTTCCCTTTTAAGCTGTTGTGTTAGTTTTTTTTTTTTTTTTTCTTCTTTCTTCTTTTTTTTTAGTATTTTTCTTTTCATTTTGCATTTGACGTTGTTCTAAATCCTCTGCCTTTGCTCTGTCAGATCACTTTCCTCGTCATGGGACCCAAGTCATAGTTTCCCCCCATCCTGTACCATCTCCTTTTGGACCACTGTGCAGTTTCTTCGTCTTTTCATTTTCCTTTGTCTTCGTTTCAGCTGTTTCTGCTCAATATTCGCAATGGGGCTTATCTTTCCTTTTGTCCTTATGGTTTCGTTCTCGTTATTAGGTTTTATCCGTGGGCTTTGGCTCTCAACCTCTATTGCTTGTGGGTAATAATATGCCATATTACAATATTCCATTCTGAGCCGATTGTCCCTTTTGTTTCAGATTTTCTTTTCTTTTTTTCAGATTTCCTTCTCTGTCCTCTGTGTTCATTATCAATAACCTTTTTTCGTCTTTTTTCGTACTTAAATTGAGTTGATTTTCGTGATTTTGTTATTTTTTCATATATTTATAAGATCCCCCTTGCGTCAACGTCTTCACTTGATGTTTATGCTAATGCTTCTGCTGTTATTTTTCATCGTTATTGGTGCGGTGATTTCGGTCATTGTAATCGTCATCGTCACATCATCATCGTCGTTGTTATCATCATCATCATCATCGTCATCACCACCACCACCACCACAACATCATCAGAATCATCACATCATCTATCACTAATCATCATCATCACCACCATAATGATCACCACCACCACCACACCATCATCATCAGAATCATCACATCATCTAAATCATCATACTATCATCATCATCACATACAGCATCGTCATCGCACCATAGTTTGATGATTTTTTTTCCTGAATAATTCGTAATCTGAATATGATTAACACTTGATAAGATTCTATGTGACACACACGACTAATCAAATCATCGGCTACAATGGAAATTATGATATACGTGTTTTATTAAGCATGTTCTTTCATCTAATAAAAGGTAAAAAATATATACATAATTATACTTTTTTCATTTGTCATTACATTCGTTATTATATCGTTTCTAAATGTAGTTGTGCAAGTTGCAAGTCAATAACCTACTACATAAATTATATTTGTTTCAGAACTTAAAGTGACACATAAATACACAAAGCAGATCATGCCTCAGTTATCTGTCACATAAATCATATCAGTTTTAGCACTTTCATAACTTAAACAAAGTAAATAACGCCTCATTTGTATGCCACTCATATTACTTTCAGCACTTTCAGAGCTTAAAGGGTGACCCTCCTAAGATACTACCTTATGCCTTTCTAAGTCTATTGTCCCTTTTGTTACAGTGTTTATTTCATTTAACGAAATCTCTCTCTCTCTCTCTCTCTCTCTCTCTCTCTCTCTCTCTCTCTCTCTCTCTCTCGTCTCTATCTCTCTCTCTCTCTCTCTCTCTCTCTCTCTCTCTCTCTCTGCCTCTCTCTCTCTCTCTATATATATATATATATATATATATAATATATATATATATATATATATATATATATATATATATATATATATATATATATATAACAGTGTTCATCCTCTCCACCTAATACACACACAGTAGATATAGCCTCACATACCTGTTCTCTACGAATATGCNTCTCGCTCCACTTAAAGCTCTCTCTGGCCTCTCGCGGTCCACTGAGCTCTCCTGCCTCTCGCTCACCTATAAGCTCGCGCTGCCTCTCCGCTCGCACTGAAGCTCTCCTTCTCTCGTCCACTGAAACCTCCTGCTGCTCGCTCCCACTGAAGCTCTCTGCCTCTCGCTCCGCTCTTAAAGTCTCCTGCTCTGCAGCTCGACCGAAGCTCTCCTGCCTCTCGCTCCACCTAAAGGCTCTCCTGCCGTTCGCTCCACTAAAGTCTCCTGCTCTCGCTCAACCTGAAGCTCTCCTGCCTCTCGCTCCACCTAAAGCTCTGCTGCCTCTCGCTCCACTGAAGCTCTCCTGCCTCTCGCTCCACCTGAAGCTCTCCTGCCTCTCGCTCCACCTAAAGCTCTCCTTTAAAGCTCTCCTGCCTCTCCCCTGAAAGCTCTCCTTCCTCTCGCTCCCTAAAGCTCTCCTGCCTCCTCGCTCGCACTGAAGCTCTCTTCCTCTTCGCTGCTCCACCTGAAGCTCTCCTTCCTCTCGCGTGCCACCTGAAGCTTCTCTCTCGCTCCACCTTAAGCTCTCCTCCTGCCTGCTCGCTCCAAGCTCTCTTCCTCTCTCCTGCGTCCTCTTCCTCGCTCCACCTGAAGCTCTCCTTCCTCTCGCTCCACCTGAAGCTCTCCTGCTCTCCGGCTCCACTGAAGCTCTCCATTCTCTCGCTCCGACCTAAAGCTCTCCTTCTCTCGCTCCACCTGAAGCTCTCCTCCTTCGCTTCCACCTGAACTCTCCTTGCCTCTCGCTCGCACCTGAAGCTCTCTTGCCCTCGCTCACCTAAAGCTCTCCTGCCTCTCGCTCCACCTGAAGCTCTCCTGCCTCTCGCTCCACCTAAAGGCCTCTCCTCTCTCGCTCCACCTGAAGCTCTCCTGCCTCTCGCTCCACCTAAAGCTCTCTCCTCTCGCCCACCTAAAGGCTCGCTTCCTCTCGTCGCATCTGAAGCTCTCCTGCCTCTGCGGCTCTACGCTGAAGCTCTCCTTCCTCTCGCTTCACACTAAAGCTTCTCCTGCCTTCTCGCTCAGCACTAATGCTCTCGCTCTGCCTCTGCGCTCCACTGACAGCTCTCCTGCCTGCTCGCTCCACTAAAGCTCTTTCCTCTTCGCTGTATTCCAGCCTAAAGCTCTCTTGCTCTGGGCATCCACCTGAGAGCCGTCTCTTTGGCTCTCGGCCACCTAGAGCCCGCTGCTCTCGTCCACTAGCTGCTCCTGCGCATCTCGCTCCACCTGAAGCTTCTCCTGCCCTGTCTCGCTCGCCGTAAAACTCCTCTGCCTCTCGCTCCACCTAAAGTCCTCTGCTCGCGGCTCCACCTGAAGCTTGCTCCTGCTCTCGTCCACCTAAGCTCTCCTGCCTCGCTCGCTCCACCTAAAGCCTCTTCTTTGCTTCGCCTCCACTGAAGCTCCTCTTTCCTCTGCGCTCAGCCTTAAAGCTCTCTGCCTCTCGCTCCACTGAAGCTCTCCTGGCCTCTCGCTCACCTGAAGACGCTCTCCTGCCTTCTCGTCCCTAAAGCTCCCTGCTCTCGGCTCCACTGAAGCTTCTCCTTCTCTGCTCCACGCTGAGACTCTCCTGCCTCTCCTCCACTGGAAGCTCTCCTTCCTTCGCTCCACCTAAGACGCTCTACTGGCCTCTCGCTCCACCTGAAGGCTCTCCTGCTCTCGCTCCCCTAAAGCTCTCCTGCCTTCTCGCTCCAGGTCTAAAGTGCTCCTGCCCTCAGTGAAGCAGGGAAGACACTCCTGTTGCGTTGTTTGTCACTTTGCAGGAGGTTCTTCAACTTTCGCGCGACTTGCCGGGCAACCTCATAGCTCTATACTCTTCTAGGCCTCGTCCGCTCCCCCCCCCGCCTCCCTCTATCCCTCTGCCTCCTACTCCCTCTGTCCTGTAAACCCCTACTCTCTCTACACTCTACCACTCTCTATCAATCTACCCTTCCTCCTCTCCTATTCCTCCTCCTCGCCCCCTCCTCTATCCCTCTACGCTCGCGCTCTCTCTGTCCTTTTACCCTCCCTCCTCTCTCTACCCTCTTAACCTTCTCCGTTTACCCTATGCCCTCTCCCTTCCTCTATCCCTCTCCCCCTGCCTCCCTTTATTCTGCTACGCCTCTCCTCTATATCTCTCTTGTCCCTCTCTATTCCGCTCTAGCCTCACCTCCTCCTCTCTCTATCCTCCGCCTCCCCTCCCTCTATCCGCCTCTTCTCCTCTAATCCCTTTACCGTCTCCCTCTTATCCTCTGCCTCACCTTCTGCTCTCTATCCCTGCTCCGACTCCTCCTTTCCTTTATACCTCTACCCCTCCTTCTCAACCACCACTACCCCGTCCTCGCTCTCTACTCTCTACTTCTACGCCTTCCGTACTCTCTCTACCTCTATCCCTTCCGCCTCCTTCCTTCCTTCTAGTCCTCTACCCACCCCCTCCTTTGTCCGAACCCCTACCGCCATCTTCTCTCTATCCCTCTATCTCTCGTTTCTCCTTCCTTCTCTAATCCTCAACCCTTTTCTCAGTCCTCCTGACACCCCTTCCTCTTTCTATCCTCAACCCTCCTCTATCCTCATCCCCCACCTCCTCTGTCTTCTTCTACCCCCCCCCACATTCCTCTATCACTCTATCCCCTCCTCTCTCTATCCCTTTCCTTCATCCACGCTATCCACTTCTTATCACGCTCCCGCTGCTTTCTTCTTCCTTTCGATCGCGACCTGTCTCTGAGACTCTCTCCAGGGACAAGGTGGTTCAGGAGGGAGATGTGAGGACTGTGAGAGAGGGAGAGGGTGAGGGTGGACTGTGAGGGAGGGGAGGGTGGAAGATGGACTATGAGGGAGGAAGAGGGTGAGGAAGGGCTGTGAGGGAGGAAGATGTGAGGACTGTGAGGGAGGGAGAGTCTCTGGGAAGACTGTAAGGGAGGAAGAGGGTTGAGGATGGACTGTGAGGGAGGGAAGTCTCTGAGAAGACTGTGAGGGGGAGTGCGAGGACTGTGGGGAGGGAGAGGGTAAGGACGGACTGTGAGGGAGGGAGAGTCTCTGAGAAGACTATGAGGGAGAAGACTCTCTGGGAAGACTTAGGGAGGGAGAGGGTGAGGAAAGAGGAGAATGTTGATGGAGGGAGACTGTGAAGAGTGAGAGAGGTGGTACCTCGAGGTGGGGAAGTATGACAGACTGTGAGGGAGAGGGAGAGGGTGAGGATGGACTGTGAGGGAGGAAGTGTGATGGAGAAAGAGACTGGAGACGGAGGAGCGAGGAAGACTCCATGCGTGGGAGGTTCTCTACGAAGCTTGTGAGGGAGGTCGAAGCGAGAATTGTGGCGGAGAATGACTCTTGAGGGAGGAGGAGACCGCGGATGGAGGAGCGGGAAGGACTCTGAGGGAGGAAAACTCTTTAAAGAAAGAAGCCCCTTTGGCCAAGCAGACTTTGAGCAAGGAAAACTCTTCGGCAGAGAGACTCTTGAGCAGGATCTTTTGCGTGGCAAAAGACTTCCGCAGCGCTCTTCAACCCCGGCGTCTCTGATCCGACCCCTCGACAAGACCGACCGAGCCATTTCGACCCGCTCGCCGCCCCCCGTGTCGCGCCGCGCCCCCTCCTCCTCTCTCTCTTCTCTCTCTCTCTCTCCCCCACTCCTCGCCACCCCTATTCTCTCTCTCTCCTCCACTCGCTCATCCCCCAACCCCCCTCTCTCTCTCCTCGACCCCCCTCTGCTCTTCCTCTAACCCCCTTCCTCCTCTCCCTCTATCTCCCTCCCCACCCCTTCTCCTATTACCTCTATCCCCTCCCCCATTTCGCTGTAATGCTCTCTCTCTCTCTCTCCTCTACCCCCTCCCCCACCTCCTCTCTCTCTTCATCTCTTCTCTGCTACCCTCCTCCCCACCCCTCTCTCTGTCCTCCTCTACCCCCTCCCCACCATCTCTCTCTCTCTCTTTCTACCCCTCTCCCACTCTCTCTTCTCTCTCTCCTCTACCCCCCTCTTCCCACGCCTCTCTCTCTCTCTCTCCTCTACCCCCTCTCCCCTCTCTCTCTCTCCTCTACCCCCTCCCCACCCTACTCTCTCTCTTCTCCTCTTCCCCCTCTCCCACCCCTCTCCCCCTCCTCTATTCACCCCATCCCTCCCTTTCTTTAAGGTCATCAGCTGAGAACGACAGGTTCCACTTCCTGACGATGTTGCGCTCCTGATTATTCTCCGCCTTCTCTTTCTTTCCCTGTTCTATCTCCCTCTTTCTCTTTCGAGCACTCTCAATGCTTCTTTCATCTCTTTTTTGGGGTCTGTCTGCGTCTGTGTCTTTCTTATTTTTCTCCTTCGCCTCTCTCTTTCTATCTGTCGTTGTCTCTCTCTTCTTTTTTCTGTCCGGGCGTTCGTCATCTCTCTCTCTCTTCTGCTCTCTCTCTGCTCTGCTCTCTCTCTCTCCGTCTCATCTCTCCTCTTTTCTTCTCTCTGCCTCTCTCTCTCTCTCCTCCCTCCCTCTCCTCTCTCTCTTCTCTCTCTCGCTTCTCTCTCGTCTACCTGTCTCCTCTCCTACTCTCTCTCCTCTCTCTGTGCTCTCGTTCTCTCTTCCCTCTCCTTCTTCGGTTCCTCGCCCCGCTCTCCCTCTCCTCCTTCCGCTGGGCTCCCCTTCCTTTCTCCCTATGCTGTACGGGTCGAGCTCCTCAACCTTCCGGGCCTCGTCTTCTCTCTCTCCGTCTGCTCAAATCACTGGTCTGGCATTTTTGTTGGAATCAGATCATCTCTTCTCGACATCTCATGTCTCGATCCGGCTTATGTATCCATGTCTCTCTACTCCTTCCTGCTAGGTCGGCCTAAGCTTGCTTGGTCACTGCGGGGGCCGCCTACCTACAACTCGATTATTACAGGCTATATGCACGCGGGCGGGGACAGGGACTCGGGGACGAATTTCGGGCGGCGTGGCTTTCTACTTTTTAGGCAAAGACCGCCAACATCCTACTCCTGCGCCGATGCCAGGTTAGGGCGTCGCTGCCGTTTCTTCCCTATCTCGCGGTCATTTGATCCTGTCTTCTAGAGCAATATCT
>NW_020868986.1:0-5000 GCF_003789085.1 Penaeus vannamei | reverse complement strand
GGATCATTCGCACTCATCTCGATAAACTGAACTGCTAAGACTGTTAGTGTGATGCTGGGTCTCAGGGCCTAAACTGAAATGGCATCTCTGGCTGGGTATTTGGATCATCTGGAGAGGAAACAAGAATATTGTGTTACCTAAATGAGGTCGGTTGTGTAACTTTGAGTTTAAACGCCATTCTGGTTTTCTCTTTGTGTTTTCCTCTCTTTGAATTAAAAAATGTAACACACTCACACACACAGAGACACAAACACGCACGCATGCACGCGCGTGCGCGCTCCCGTTCAGGTCGGTTAGTCGAAGAGAGAGAAAAAAATGATAGATATCTCCAGCCATGTATACTACATTACTTTACAATACTTTTTCTTCCTCTATCTCTTCTGTTTCTTTATCTTCCTCCTCTTCCTCCTCTTATTCTTCTTCATCAATAGTATTAGTATTCCTCCTACTATTGTTTCCATTCTTATTAATTTCCTCTCTCTCTCTCTGTATCTATCTATCTATCTGTCATCTCTTCCTTATCTATCTATCTATCATCTGTCTATCTATCTACCCATCTATCTTTCTCTCTCCTCTCTCTCTCTCTCTCTCTCTCTTCTCTCTTCTCTCTCTCTCTCTCTCTCTCTCTCTCTCTCTATATTATATATATATATATATATATATATATATATATATAGTATATATATATAATATATATATATATATATATAATATATTAATTATATAATATCTACGTATATATTCTCTCTCTCTCTCTCTCTCTCTCTCTCTCTCTCTCTCTCTCTCTCTCTTCTCTCTCTCTCTCTCTCTCTCTCTATCTACTCTATCCTTCTTATCTTCTATATCTCTGCTTTCTTGCCACTTTCTCTTTTCTTCTATTTCTTCTTGTTTCTCGCATTTTTTTTCCTCCTCGTATGTTTCTTATTTTCTCTTCCCTTTCTTTCTCATTTCCTTTCTTTTTTCTTTTTCTTCTTCTTTCTTTCCCTTATCCTTTATCCTACTTGTCTTATTCTTGTTTTTCTACTTTTCTTTACCTCATCTTCTTCTCCTTCCTTTCCCTTTATTATCGTCTTGTTCTGCATTTTCTCCTTCTTCAGCCAAATTTTTATAATCCTGTTTTTCAATCAGCCCTTTTTTCTCTCTCTAAGTTAAAAGGAATTATAAAACCTTTTAATATCTGTTTATTGGTCGTCACGCATGTGTTGTGTTTTTGTTTAGTTCTGGTATCAAAATGAAGATATTATTATTTTTGCTGATTACTTTTTTCTCGTATGATGTGTTAGTGTCACTCGCTACTCCCCTCATATATAAATACATACTGCCTTCAATCCCACTTATTCCTCTATATACCATCATATATCCTACATATTACGATGATAACTCTCCTAACGAGTGTGTCAGAAGTGCTCATGTGGCTCAATTACACATATTATCCTACCCTAACCACCGGTCTCTCACTATAACGGCATATCATATTTATAGATATATATTATACTATATATACTCAGTACCTACACCACTTATTTGTAGTGCTCCTTACCTCCTATTATAGCCTCAGTACTGTGTCAATACTCATTATCCAGCCCTCTCTGTTTCCTGCTTCTCGTGAAATTCGTATCACTCTCTCTCTTCCTCTCTCTTATATATATTATATCAATTTATTAATATATTATCTTTATGTTTCTATGTTATTATATGTGTGTGACATATCATCCTTTATAACTATCTCCTCCTATATTCATTAGTGTGCTCTATGTTCATAATCTAATAACTTTTCTTCCTGAATATCTCTCACATATTAATATAAATATGTGTTACTCGCGTTATAATCATACTAACTATATATTATTACTATATATATAATATAGTATTATGTATGTATCATGTACTAAATTATATTACATATAATATATAGTAGTTATATATTCTATAATAGTATACTATATAATCAGATTACGTATAATATAGTGTACCCTGTATGTATATACGTAGCTACAATTATGACTACTAGAACTATCATCGATATAGTACGTATATTATATAATATTAATCTATATATATCTACTATACTATATATATATATATATACATACATAATATACTATTGTATATGTGTGTCGTGTGTGTGTGTGTGCCTGTGTGTGTGTGTGTTGTGTGTGTGTTGTGTGTGTGACCTTGTGTGTTATGTGTGTGTGTGTGTGTGTGTGCTGTGTGTGTGTGTGTGTGTGTGCTGTTGTGGTAGTCATATTTCATATATAAATATATATATTTATATATATATACTTATTATATATAGGCTATACTATATAATATATATAATCTGTGTACTTAATCTCTCCTGATTGATCGTCCTCTCCTCACTCGCGTATTTGATCCACACTCTCTCACCTCGTTAGTTATCTCATATATAGGGAGTATTCTTTACCTTCGCTATAATATAACTTATCTCTACTGGACGCTACAAGTGTTTCCGTTCTCTTTCATATATCAACGCTTGATAGTATAGTTACGCCGCCTCCTGATGCTATACGTGGCTTCCAAACCTTACCTGCCGCAAAGCGCTTTTCGTGCCCGCTTTCCAGGCGTGTTCTTATATAGATTATTTAATATATTTACAGATATATATATATATATAACGTATAATAAATATATGTACTATCTACGTACTATATCAGCGCCTTATATATATATCTATATACTATATTGATCTATATACTATATATATAGGACTATATATAATATACTTCACATATATATATAATATAATATACTCTTCTATTATATATATATATATATATATATATAATTTATATTTGCCATATACGCTATCTGCAATGAATGCATGAAACGTTCACTTTGTTATAATTCTGCAATCATTAACGCTTATTCATTACATGAATATGACTCTCTGATATTAACAATAAAAGTCATCTAGAGACTCTGCAGCCTTAAATTATATATATATAATTGAACAATAATGGTGTCTCGGACTACTTGTCTCTGTGCTCGGGTCATATAACGAGTTGTAGACATCCTTTTCCCAAGGGAGGAAACTCAATTTTATTTTTTCCCGCGAAACAAAAAATACATTCCCTCATTTCCATATTGCGAGATAACAAGATACGAAGAACAAAGTTGATCAACTCAAACGCTTGGGACACACAACTAATTGGAGATAAGAGGTCCTTGGACTCTCCTGGTATCCTCCGTGCTCCTCCTACTGATGTACTGCAGTGCTTCTCGTGGTGGAATTCACTTGACAGCCTCTAAGAGACCGGAGTCAGGTAAGTCAGCATCTCACTCATTCCATAGTGCTAATTATTCATGGGGACACTTTTATATCCACTTCCTTTTTTATCCTCTCTCTCTTTGCTTTGGGCTTCTTTTTTGTTTTGTTCTGTATTCATTATTTATTTTTTATTTATTTTATGGTCGAGTTTGATTCTTATATCTTTGTTATTATTCATCATTATCGTTATTTGTGTTATTTTTACTGTCTTTGTTGTTGTATATTCCACCCTATCAGCATCGCTTCTTGCCTGCTCTTTCTCTATCTCTCTCTCTCTTCTTGTCCATCTTTTTCTTTCTTTTTTCCATTTAGTTTTTCTTTCTTTTCCTCATTGACATGCCTTCGCACCTCCCTCTACTTCTAACTTTTCTAATTTCCCCCAGAGATTTCCCTTTATATTTCTTTAACCACCATCTCCTCCTCCCCTCTTTCTTCCTCCTCCTTCCTTACCCTTCTACTCCTTTCTTTTGCTTTTTTTTTCGCTCTCTCCCTTTTCTTCTTATGATACATAATAATGATGATTTAAAATTTAATGATAATAAATTAATAAATTATTATCCATGTATTATTATATATTATTACCTTCATTAATTGATATTATTATTATCATTATCCAATTACGATTATCATCTATCATATCACATTACCCTATTTATTTCATCATTTTTCATTATTATTATTATTATCATCATTTATCAAATTTACTATTATCCCTATCATTATGTTTATTACTATTATTAATTATCTTATTTTATTACTTATTTGATTATGAATTAACTCAATTATTATTTTCATTCAGTCAACGTTTATCATTCGATTCAACTTATACTCAGTTCCGATCACTTCTTCTCTTTTTTCTTGGTTCTTCTTTCTACCCATTCTTCTTGTTGTTTCTGTTCCTCCTCCTCCTTCTCCTTCATCTTCTGTTTCTTTTCTCTTTTATTCTTCTATTTTTATTCTTATTCTTTATATTATTATTCTACTTTCTCTTTGCTGTCGCCTTGCTCCTTGCTCCTGTTATCGTTGTGCATCTTTGTATCCTTATCCTTCCTCATTTCTTCATTTCTTTCATCTCCTTTTACTCAATTTTCCTGTTTCTCTTCTATTTTTCTTTTGTGTTATCTTTTTCCCACATTGCTCCTATTTATCAAGTTCTCATTCTTCTCTCTCTCTCTCTTCTCCTCCTCTCTCTCTCTCATTCTCTTCCTCTCTATCTCTCTTCTACTCTCTCTCTCTCTCTCTCTCCTCTTATCTCAATCTATCTATCATCTCTTTCTCTCTCTCTTCCATATATATATAATTTTAGGTTATATTTTTGTATGCCATGATCATCTTCGTGTCCCACGCTCAGGTTTTTCCCCATACTCCCCCATTATCACCCAATTATCTAATATCCTCGTTCTTCGATTATTCATTACGAAAAAAGCATCCTGTACTCCTGGGATGGATTTTCCATCATATTATAATGCACAAAGGCAGAGATTTTTTTTTAAGTTTTTTTCCGGGAAACTGTTGTTAACTCTGCTAAGACCTGCATTATTGTTCATCACAGATCTTAAATACGCAAAATTAAATTGATTAAAAAAATCCCTTGTTATTTATTATTTGTTCAATGTAAATCTATGGTGACTAATCATAATTGCTAATAACCCTAGATTATTTGGAATTAAACATTGAAAAACAAATCTCGTGTTTATTATTACATTATTTT
>NW_020868985.1:328251-335751 GCF_003789085.1 Penaeus vannamei | reverse complement strand
CCCCCGTCCCTTTGTACCCCTTCCCTTCCTCCCTTCTCCTGTCCCTTCCCTCTCACTCTTCCTGACTCCCATTCCTCCCCGCGTCCATTCCCCACCCCCTCCTTCCTTTCTTTGAGTTGTCTTTGCTCGTACCCCCCCCCCTTCTTCTCCTTCCTGGTCTGTCCCGTCCTCCCTCCTCTCCTCTCCTCTCCCCTCCCTTCCCTCGTTCCTTCCCCTCCTCTCCCTCTGCATCCTACCATCTCCATCAATCGCATCCATATCTGGAAACTGCAGACGCCTCCCTGTCTGCTCTCTCCTCTCGTCTCTCTCTCCCTCCTCTCCCTCTCCCTCTCCCTCCCCCCTCCTCTCTCTCTCTCTCTTCTCTCTCTCTCTCTCTCTCTCTCTCTCTCTCTCTCTCTCTCTCTCTCTCTCTTCTCCTCAAGTTAAGTTAAGCCTCTTGATGAACAGGTCAAAATCAGTAGTCGGAGAAGCTCCCTCCCCCTTTCCCTCCCTCCGCCATCCTTCCTTCCACCCTTTCTCCCTCCTTTCTTCTTTCTCTCCTTCTCTCCTTTATCTCCTATTCTCTCTCTCTTGCCATCAGTCAGGCTCTCTTCCTTATTCCTTTAATTCCTCCTTCTTTCCATTTTTTTCCTTTTTACTCTCTTTTCTCCAGTTCCTCCTTCTCCCTTCCCTCCCTTCTCCTTATTCCCTTATCCTTGTCCTTTCTCTCTTCACCCCTATCCTTCGTCTCCTTCCTCCCTTCATCTCCAGTCCCTTCCCTTCCTCCCTCCATCTTCCCCCTCCCTTCCCTCTTCCTCCTCCCCTCCATGCTCAATCCCCTCCCTCCCTCCCTCCCTCCAACCCATCCTCATCCTCCCTTCCCTCCTCCTCTCTCTTTTCCTTCCTCCTTCCCTCCCCATCTTTACCTCCCCTTCCCTCCTTCTCCGCCCCCCCCCCTTCTCAGTTTGCCTTCCCCTCCTCCCTCCCTATCCTCACCTCCCCTTCCCCCAGGGGTTCCCTCCCTTCACCTCCCTCCCTCTCTCCCCCAGGGTCTTGATCGTCGCGGGCGTCCCCCTCACACAGCCTCCGTATGAGACAGCAATGTATCATGAGTTCAGAAGCACGGAGGAATGAGGAAGGAGGGAGGAGGAAGGAGGAAAGAGGTGTCGGACAGTGGGTCTTCTTCTTTTACTTTTGTTTCTTTTTCCTTTTTCCTCTTCTTCATTTTGTCTTCCTTCTTCTTCTTTTTCTTCTTTCCTTTCTTCTTCTTCTTTTCTCCATGTTTTTTCTTTTTTTTGCTTCTGGTGCACATTTTCTCCCGTTTCTCTTTTTTCTTCTTCTTTCTCTTAGTTCCCATTTTCTGTGGGTTCTCTTTCGTCTCTTTCTTCTTTGTCTTTTTCTTTGTTCCCGTTTATTCCCGTTACTTCCTTTTTCTTTTTTCTTATTCTTCTTCCACCTGGTTCCCATTTTCTCTCGTTTCTTTTCTTCTCCAGTTCTATTTTTTCTTTCTTTTTTCTTTTGTTCTCTGTTCTTCTTCTCAGCCAGGTTCTGTTGTTTCTTACGGCTCTTTCCTTCGGGGGAGAAAGGGAGGCTGTGGGAGGGGAGTGGAATAGAGGAGGGGGAAAGGGAGTGGGTAGGGGATTTTGGAGAAAGGGAGAGGGAGATGTGTTGGGGAATAAGGGAGGGTGGGGATATAAGATAATATTTTTTGGTCTCAGTCTATCTATCTATCTATCTGTATTGGCCCTAAGCTGGTTTTCTCTCATTCTTTTTTTCCATTTTTTTCATTTTTTGAAGCAAAGGGGGGGGGAGGAGATTCCGTTCAATCACACGTATTCCCGGGCCTTCGTACTTCTGTTTATGTATTACGGCGATAATGTTATGTAAATTTGATGTTAACGAGTAATGCATAAATTAGATTTCCAATTTGTAACTGAGTGTGTATTGGTGTTGCTGTTGGTAACCTTAATGATTTATCCATGAATATATATATATATATATATATATATATATATATATATATATATATATATATAGGTATAGATAGATAGGTAGGTAGGTAGGTAGGTAGATAGATAGTAATAGATAGGTAGATAGATAGATAGATAGATAGATAGATAGATAGATAGATAGATAGGAAGGTAGCTAGGTAGGTAGATAGATAGGTAGATAGATAGATAGATAGGTAGATAGATAGATATAGATAGATAGAGAGATAGAATACAGATAGATATAGATAGATAGAGATATATGATAGATATAGATAGATAGATTTATAAAATATATGTATGTGTGTGTGTGTGCGTGCGTTCGATTTGCAATAGAATTAACGCCGCATTTTTCGGAGGAAATAGAATGTAAGATAAGCAATACTGGATTAAAGCAAAGCCTGTAAAGACAGAGAAGAAACAGAAGGAAAACAGAAGAAACAGTAAACAGGGAAGAACCGCTTCCTGAGAGGAGCACGGCCTCCGTGCGCGACTAGGAGTGGTAAGAATGGAAAGAGGGAATGAGTATTATTGAGGAAAGGGAGTGAAAGGCGGCAGTAGATAGGTGAAAAGATAGATAGATGGAGAGACGAGGCGACGCATGGAGTCAGGTGCGTGGAGGGCTTGGGGAGGCGGGGGGGGGGGTGCGCGCCACAGCCACATGGGGATTTGGGCGGGGGGAGGGCCCGGGGGCGGACCCGGAGGAGGGCAGCTGTGGAATGCCGGTTATGAGGATACTCTTGTTATCCGGACGTCGGCGTCGATGCCGGTCGCATGTTTGTTATTCTGCGGGCGACTCCTGCAGCCGCTGGGCCATGACGGCGGCGTGGGCGTCGGCGGTGGGCGGCCACTACGCTTGCGAGTTACGAGCGACAGCCTGCGCGGCTGCTGAGCGTTCGGCGGCGCCCTTGCGAGGTCAGCGGGCGTGGGGAGGCGAATCTGGGCCAGCAGAACGGCGGAGACGACCTGCCCCTTTTTGCCGCGCCGAAGGAAGGAGACAGGCCGAGGAAAAGGCTTCACACGCGCAGGTTGACTCGAGATCCGCGGAACACGGGCGTTCGCGCGCGCCCGCCCGGCCGAGAGCCGACGCGAGGGCCCTTCGTCGGAGCGGGCGGCGGCGATGCCACTGCCCCCCCTTCAGCAGCGTCCAGCAACCCGCTCGTTGTCGCGGGCGCCGCAGCCCTATCTCCTGATCTGGGCGTCCTTCCCCCTGTGACGGCAGCCGTTTGCAGGTAGGAGGCCGAGCGATTGACGTAGAGATACGCAAGCCACTTTATTTATTTCTCTCTTCGGGGCGGCCCCGGGAGCGCGAGTGGCTCTGGGGGAAATGAGTCCGTTTTCTCTCCTCGTGCATGAGCCGGGGTGAGTCGCGTATTTTATGACGGCACAAAGCTAACTCTCCATTCATTTTTGTTCGTTTTCTCTTATGGATGAGTTGCCAAGCGTGTCTGTTTTTGCTTTGTTTCTGCGTGGACGTCCCTATAGAGTTCGTTCCCGTGAATAGCGCAGGGCCGGGGAATGCGCTCGTTTTCGCTCGTGCGGCGTCGGTGAAATTCATATAAAAACAAAAGGTTCGAGGGAATGAGAGCAACTCGGTGCTTTGATACTGTACTCGGCGGCGTGACGCGGCAGTTTCTCCCCGTGGTGTGGAGTGCCTCTCGGAAGGCTGGCACTGCGGCGGCGACTCTCCCGGCTCGAATCCTGCGCCCTGGTGTTACCTCCGGTGGCATCTTGACCCCGGCTTGCATCGCTCGCGCCATATTAGTCTCTCGTGCCTCGCGTCGGCCAGCATCGCGTTAGCATGGCGAACCCCGGGCGAGCGGGCAGTATAAAATTCACACCGTAAACTTGGAAGCATTATTTCTAATTACGAAGGTGACGTTTTACATCCTGGTGCCGGCGTTAATCCCAGAATCACGGAAGCACAGCGCATGTCGGCGGCAAGCACTCGTTAGCCGAGGGAGGCAGAGGGTGTATGCCTGGGGTTTGGGAGTGCGCGCACGGGGCAGCGCGATACATCAGCGTTGTACACTGAGGGACACGTTGAAGACGATTTTGACGTTAACGGTGAGAATAACGGCGTAATTATACCTTAATTGGCCCTCTCCACCTTAGAGGTAATTGGCCGGGCTTACGAGTCGTTACTTGCTGATGAGGGGCAGCGGGCGCGAGTCCTCCCTCATACGGCTGACACTCATTGCTGACAAGCGCTGGGTGACGAGGGGAGAATGACAATGCTGACGGCCTGGTTGGGTGGCGGGACTCTGGGCGATTTTCCCCTTTTGGGATCTCACTCATTCGCGCGTCAGGTCATTCGGTCACTCGCTCGTTCGCCCATTCATACGTTAGCTTCTGTCCATCCTCATTCATTTCTTCACGCATTTCCATTTTTCGTATCCTTTCATTGTTTTATCCTTGAAGGCAATATAATGTAAAAGTTCTCACGATCTTCGCTTTCCACTCTCACCGCCCGTCTACCTCCCCGCCCATCCACCCACACTTCCCTCCCTTGGCTGGACGCAGGAATGTAGTATAACCTACGCTGAGGCAGAGCGGGTTACCAGTTACCAAGGGAGAGCTGGGTAGGCCTATCTAGCTTCCGAAGAGGCATAGGCCATGACCCTGACCCCTTTCTATCATGTCTCCTGCTATTTGAATGTCTGAATTGTCTGTTGTGAAAGTATCCGCGTTCTTATAACCGGGTTTGTGCGTCCAGAGGTGTTGTTAGATTAACCGCCCGTGCTTCTCAAAAGTTGCGATCATCTAAACTCTCATCTACAATATAAACAGTGATTATGTTGCATGGTTGTATTCTTTATCTCATGATGGTAGTGCATTACCGTGAACATATCGATGTTGTAGATGGACGTTTGAGTTGACAAAACAGGGGTCTGAGAACATATTCTGTTCGAAATATATATCTTTTACAGTTTGTCGTTCTCTTTACTGCACTGTGCCAAGAACTACGCATTCAGATTCTAATTCATTCATAGCATCGTTCCTATACAGAGGAATTAAAAATACCTATGGATTGCCAAGTTCTATCCTTTGGGGTAATGAGTTTCAGATTTTTGCGCCAAAAGAATTAACTCACGAAATGAAATCGCTAAATTTACCCCTATGAGATGACATTTTGAATTTAATTCTATCCTTTTTTACGTATGGATGTAGGAGAGAACATTCATGGTTAGATTTTTACGTCTAATCATTCTGACAAATGTAGAAGCAAAACTATGAATGAGAATGAACGATTCTACATTCGAGGATATCTGGTCATCAGAATTATGGATTTATTAATTTTATTCATACCTTTTCTACAAAGGTAGTGTGATGATGTTCGTAGGGATAGTTGAGGCAAAAATCTCAGCCAGTATATTGCACCTCAATCTTTTCCGTAAATGTTTTATGGGATAGATAAGTAAATGGATTGATAAGAGTGACAAACACAATTGAGATTATTTGATATGTCAACGAATCTGGATTCGACCCTTAATTCTTTCTTTTTGATCGGAGGTCAGAGGTCAGGTCAGAGCAACATTTTGGTGAGAGGAAATAATATCTGGCGAAAAAGGTGATAGGACCTGTTCTTTATTTTTCTCAATTTTTAGTTTATACGTATTTGTGTAAGGAGACTCTTCGTCTTTTTAAAATTATTATTACTCCTTTCCCTCCCCTCTCTCCCTCCCCTCCCTCTCTGCCACAACGTAAAATTCAATTTGTTAACATGAAAGACAATTTCGTTCTTGCTCCGTGTGCTTGGGAGATGCGAGAGTTGCGATGCGGGGTTTTGAAAATATGGCCATTTTCGTTCAAAATGTGTGGGTGGGTGAGAGATGGGGGCGTGAGAGAGGGGGAAGGAGTGGAAGAGAGAGGGGTGGAGTGAGAGAGTGAAGGATAGGGGGGGGGGGAGTGAGAAAGTGAAAGATGGGGGGGGGGGGGTGGATGAGTGGAGTGAGAGAGAGAGAAAAAATAGGGGAGGGTAGGAGTGAAAGAGAGAGAGAGGGAGGGAGTGAACAAGAGAGGGGGAGTGAAAGAGAGAGGAAGGGGAGTGAGATAGGTGAGATAGTGTGTGTGAGTGAGTGTGAGTGAGAGAAAGAGAGAGAGAGAGAGACAAAACTAGAGAAAGAGAGAGTGAAAACGATAGAAACCGAGAAGGAATGAAAACAAACAGACACTGAACAAACGAAACATGTCAAAATCGAATGAACAACACCAGAAAAGGCAAGGAGTGCGTTGCCGCGTCCGAACCCTCGCTCTCCCGCTCCTTCCATGATAATCCGGTGTCCGAAAGAGCATCCGAAATATGACGCTGGAATTCCTCGACCTCTCGAGTTCATTTTTCTTCCTCTCTCCTTTTCTTTCTTTCTCTCTCTCTCTCTCTCTCTCTCTCTCTCTCTCTCTCTCTCTCTCTCTCTTTCTCTCTCTCTCTCTCTCTCTCTCTCTCTCTCTCTCCTCTCTCTCTCTCTCTCTCTGATTCTCTCTCATCTATCTTTATCTTCTCTCTTTCTACATCTATCTATTTCTTTTCTCTCTTTCTCCCTCTCTCTCTCTCTCACTCATTCACTCACTCCTCTCTCATCTCTCTTTTGCCTTTTTCTTTTATTCGGATTTTTTTCTCACTCTTTTCTTCCATTTTATCTATTATTTTTTTATTAATGATTCTCCTTGTCTTTCCAGGTAAGTGAAGTGACGGCGTCGTGATGAACCGGCGACGACCCGCTGGAGCTGAGGTGACGCCGGGTGAGGTGTTTGTTTATGGTGATGAGTCGACCGGTGAGGTGTTTGCTTATGGTGATGCGCGGGTATGGGGTGTTTGTTTACACTGATGCGTTGGGCGTGAGGGCGTGTTGGGGTGGGGGTTAGGGGGAGGGAGATGGGGTTGGGGTGGGGGGGGAGGGGAGTGTAGTGTTTTATGGGGATATATTGATATGAGGGAATCTTGCGTGCGGAGGAGGGGGCTGTGGTGAATTGTGATGGATTGCGGGAATTGTGGTGAATTGCGGGGAAACTGGATGAATTGTGGGAATGTGATGAATTGTGGGAAATGTGGTGAATTGTGGGAATTGTGATGAATTGTGTGTGATGAATTGTGGAAATGTGAATTGTGGGAAATGTGATGAATTGTGGGAAATGTTGTGAATTGTGGGAATTGTGGGAAATGTGATGAATTGTGCGAAATGTGATGAAATTGTGATGGAAAATGTGATAAATTGTGGGAAATGTGATGAATTGCGGGAAATGTGATGAATTGTGGGAACTGTGATGAGTTGTTCCCCTCGCCGAATATCTCTTTTACTCACAGGGCGTCGGTGTGCGAGCTGATCGTCAGAAAATGATGGGACGGGGATGCTTGTAGGACGGGGAGAGAGGGAGAGGGGGAGAAGGAGAGGGAGGGAGGGAGAAGGGAGAGGGAGAGGGAGGGAGGAGAGGGAGAGGGAGAGGGAGAGGGAGGGAGGAAGAGGAGAGAGAGAGAGAGAGAGAGAGAGAGAGAGAGAGAGAGAGAGAGAGAGAGAGAGAGAAGAGGGGAGAGGTG
>NW_020868985.1:309656-317156 GCF_003789085.1 Penaeus vannamei | reverse complement strand
TCTTAACGTCATCTTATCGTTTGTTTCTTTTTCTGTTTGTGTATATTTTGTATTTCTGTTATAGTTTTTTATTTTGTTTTATTTTCTTTTTTCTATTATCGCTATGCCCTATTTTTACCATTATCATGTTCTTTACCTCCCTTACGCATCTTTTATATATTTTACTCATATATTTGTTATAATTATTATTGTTATTATCATTATTGTCATTATTATTGTTTTTTTTGCTATTGTTTTTATTATCATTTATTTATTTTTTATTATTATTATTATTATTATTATTATTATTATTATTATTATTAGTTATTTATATGGTATTAGTGTTTTTTTTTTTTTTGGGGGGGGGATTATTTTGTAATTCTGTTATGTTCCCGCATCATTCTCATCCTTTCCTTGACTTCCCTACATATCTTATAATATATATATATATATATATATATATATATATATATATATATATATATATATATATATATATATATATATATATATATATATATATATATATATAGTATATATATATATATGTATGTATTGTATATGTATTTTTTTCCTTTTTATATCCTTTTTTTCCTTTTTTTCTTTGTTTTTTTTTTTGCATATTGTATTTCTATAATATTTTCGTACCATCATCATTCAATTCTCTCCTTGCATATTCTTTCTATCTTTATCATTTGTTGTGTATGTTAATTATATGGTATTATGTCGTGTTTTATTACTTTTATTTATTTTTGTTCTTTCCTCTTCTCCCTTAAACATTTTTTTCTATATTTTTTGTAATTTTTATTATCGTTTTTTTCTTTTCTTTTCTTAGTCTTTTTTGTGCTTTGTATTTCTGTCATATTTTCGTAGCGGCCTCATCCGTTCCTTCTTATCTTTTTCTATCATATTTTTTCTTTATTTTTTTTCCATTTCTGTTATGTTTGCTTTCCCTCCTCTTTCCTTCCTCTTCATGTTTCCACCTCCTTTGCATATATATTTTTATTCTTTTTTCTTTTTTCTTTTTTTTTTCTTTTTCTTTTTTGGGTATTTTGTATTTCAGTCATGTTTTCTCTCCTTCCTCATCCCTCCCTTTGTATATTTTTTTCTTCTTTTCTTTTCTTTTTATTATTCATCTTTTAGTTTTTTCTTTTCTTTTTTGGGGGGTATTTTGTGTTTGTATCTTATTTTCTTTCCTTTCTCACTCCTTCCTCTCCTTCTTTCCACATCCTTTATATATGTCTTCTTCTTTTCTTTGTTACTTATAATTTTTTCTGTATTCCTATCATGTTTCCTTTCCCTCCTCATCCCTCCCTCTCCCTCTTTCCATATCCTTTATATAATATATATATATATATATATATATATATATATATATATATATATATATATATATATATATATATATATATATATATATATATATATAATATACATACATTTTTTTTTTTTTTTTTTTTCTTTCTTTACCCCCCCCCCCCCCCCTTAGCCCTCATTAAGCTCCCCCAACGAAGCGGGATCGGGCGCCATCCGGAGGCGGGGGCGGCGCGGTCGATCGGGGGCCCCTTCTGCAGCGGCCGGGGTCGCTCTCGCCGGAGGGCCCTCGGAAGCGACTCCCATTCCCGAGTGCCATCTCGAGAGGCCCGGTGCGACGCGGGGACCGAGGCAGAACCCGATGTCTTGGCCGGGGCGGTGGAGGAGGGGAAGGGAGGTGGGGTGGGGAGAGTGGGGGGGAGTGAGGAGGGAGGAGGCGAGGAGGAGGTGGAGAAGGGTGGAGGGGGAGAGAGGCGAGGAGGAGGGGTGGGGGGGAGAGGGAGCGAGGAGAAGGAGGGGAGGGAGTCAAGGAGGAGGAGAAGGGGAGGGGGAGGTGGGAGGGAGGCGAGGGAGAAGGAGTAGGAGGGGGTGGGTGGGGAAAAGGGAGTCGAGGAGATGGGGGGAGGGGGGAGGATAGGAGGAGGAGGAGGGGTGGGGAAGGAGGAGGAGGAGGAGGAGGGGGGGATGGGGAGAGGGGAGGAGAGGGGGGGATGGAGGATTTTGTCTTGGGATTTCGGGTTGTGCGCGAGGGGCGGGATTGGGGGGCGTCTTCTTCGTCTTTCATCCTTTCTTTATTTTCCTTATTGATATCATCATTACTTTTCTATCATTATTATTTTGGTTATCATTATTATTATTATCATTATCATTCTTGTTACTGTTTTGTCAGTATTTTTTATTATTCTTTTTGTTTATCATCTCTCCCTTCTTCTAGTTCTTCATCTTTTTTTTCTTCCTCTTCTTCTTCTTCTTCTTCGTCTTCTTCTCCTTCTTCTACTTCTTCTTCTTCCTCTTTCTCCTCTTCGTCTCCTCCTCCTCCTCCTCTTTCTCTTCTGCATTAACTTCTCCATCTTCTTTCGTTCATCTTTTTCTCATTATTATTTATTTTCATTCTTCTTCTTCATCTTTTTCGTTCATCATATTTTCCTCCTCCTCCTCCTCCTTTTTCATCTTAACTTTTTTTCAAGTTCTCTCCTATCATATGACGTCATAACGTTATCAAGTTCCTCCTCCTCTTCCTCCTCCTTCTTCTTCTTCTTTTTCTTTTTATCTTAACGTTTTTTTCCCAAGTTCTCTCCTAAGATCATATGACGTCATAACGTTATTAAGTGATCCGGAGAAGAGAAAATGAGGCTAATGAAGCAAACGGTGAAATGAGATGCGATTGCTGACTTCAGATGAGGAGAAGTGGGAGGAAAGGAGGCAAAGAGGTAGATAATACGTTGAGTAGTGAAAGAAATAGATACAAAAGGGTGAAGCAGATCCGAAGCGAAGAAATTCTCAAAAGTCCAGGATTCTTTGCTTTTTTTTTCCTTATTCTTCTTTTGCTTCTTACGAGTGTAGTTTTTTTCTCTTTTTTTCCTTCTCCTTGATTTTCTTCTTCTTCTTTCTCTTCTTACGAGTGCATTTTTTTTCTTCTTCTTTCACTTCTTACGAGTGCATTTTTTTATCTTTTTCTCTTCTCCTTTTCTTCTTGATTTTCTTCTTTATCTCATTCTTCTCCTGTTTCTTCTTCTTACGAGTGCATTTTTTTCTCTTCTTTTTCTTCTCTTTGATTTTCTTCTTCTCCTTCTTTTCCTTCTTCTTACGAGAGCATTTCGGCGCGAGGTAGTGCCCCCAGCGGTGTAGAATGTGGACCTGTGACCCCTGACCTCGCCCCCTCCCCCTGCCGGGACGCTCGTCAGCTAATTCTGCGAGCCCCGACTCCACTTTTTTTTCTTTCTTCTCTTCTCCTCTTCCTCTTTTTCACTAGCCAAAAATTTTAACCCTCCTTCGCAGCTTCCTTTGACAACCGTTTTTTTTTTTTTTTTTTTTTTTGGGGGGGAGTCGGGGGTAGAGGGGGTCACGTTCTTTTTTTTTTGGGGGGGGGGTAGAGGTAGGAGAAGGGGGGTAGGCATCGTCAAACCTGTCTACCCACTAGGCTGGATCTTTACCTTTGAGTCTGACTGCCTTCCCTTTTTTTTTCTTTTTTTTTTTTCTTTTTTTTACCTTTCGCCCTGACTCCTTTTCTTGCTGATTTTGTGCTGACATCTGAGCTGACAGTTCAGCTGACGTGTTTTGCTGATGATTATCTCGACCACATAAGCAACAGAATTTTCAGATCATTTTGTTACGCGTTTGATTCTTAGGAAAAAAATATATCGATCGTTGCCACGTTTCTCTCTCTCTCTCTCTCTCTCTCTCTCTCTCTCTCTCTCTCTCTCTCTCTCTCTCTCTCTCTCTCTCTCTCTCTCTCTCTCTCTCTCTCTCTCTCTCTCCTCTCTCTCTCTCTCTCTCTCTCTCTCTCTCTCTCTCTCTCTCTCTCTCTCTCTCTCTCTCTCTCTCTCTCTCTCTCTTCTCTCTCTCTCTCTCTCTCTCTCTCTCTCTCTCTCTCTCTCTCTCTCTCTCTCTCTCTCTCTCTCTCTCTCTCTCTCTCTCTCTCTCTCTCTCTCTCTCTCTCTCTCTCTCTCTCTCTCTCTCTCTCTCTCTCTCTCTCTCTCTCTCTCTCTCTTCTCTCTCTCTCTCTCTCTCTCTCTCTCTCTCTCTCTCTCTCTCTCTCTCTCTCTCTCTCTCTCTCTCTCTCTCTCTCTCTCTCTCTCTCTCTCTCTCTCTCTCTCTCTCTCTCTCTCTCTCTCTCTCTCTCTCTCTCTCTCTCTCTCTCTCTCTCTCTCTCTCTCTCTCTCTCTCTCTCTCTCTCTCTCTCTCTCTCTCTCTCTCTCTCTCTCTCTCTCTCTCTCTCTCTCTCTCTTCTCTTCTCTCTTCTCTCTCTCTCTCTCTCCCTCCCTCTCCTATCTCGCTCTCTCTCCCTATCTCGCTCTCTCTCTCTCTATCTATCTCTTTCTCTCTTTCTCTGCTATTAAAAGCAATAAGTCCCTCAGTCGCGAAAACCAAAGTTTCCGCGAACTCAACATATCTCTCGGAAACTCCGCGGGATAAACTAAATAAATGACTTTCCGCAACTTTTATTTTCCTTTTTTTCTTCGCCAACGCATCCGCCTCGTCCACGGTTCCCCCTCCTCGCATCCCTCGAAGAATCCTGGCGTCACGTGCTTGTCTCAGCATCCTTCTTTGTCGTCACCATCATCCTGCAACGTGTTCCGTGCCTTCTCACTATCCCGGCATCCCGGCAAGCACAGGTACACTCCTGAAACCTCCTCACGCCCTCCCTTCCTCCTTCCCTCCCTCTATTCCACACGCCCTCCGTCCCTCCCTCCCTCTCTACTTCTCTTCCTCCCTCCCTACTTCTCCCCTGCCTCCTACCCGTCCCCTCCCTCCCTCCCTCCCTCAGTCCGCTCCGGGCTCCTTCCCCCCATCCCCTCCGCCACACTCCCTCTGGCCTCCCCCCCCCCCCTGCCCTCAGCCAGCCCAAGCCCCGGCCCTCCCCCGGGGCCCTCCTCAACAGCCCCAGCCAGCGCTCGTCCTCCCCGCACTCCCCCCTGATGTTTAGCTGGCACTTGGCAAATATCAAATATGCAACAAGAGAGACCCACAGCGGGGCGCCACGGACAAGGTCGGTCCAGACACCAGATCTCATCGCTCGAGAGGAGGAGAGGGGAGGAGGGGGAGGAGAGAGGAGAGAGAGGCTAGAGATGCAAGGGAAGAGAAGAGAGAGGGAGGATGGGAGAGGCAAGGAGGCGAGGAGATAGGGAAGGGAAAGAGAGATGGGGGAGATGAGAAGGGCAGAGGGGATGGAGTGTGAAGGTCGATGGCTTGTGAGGATGAGGACGGAGAAGGTGACAGGCGTGTGGCTCGGGGATCCCGCTTGTGTGTGCAAGGAATAGAAAGAAAACAGAAAAGAAAGCAAATGGAAAATCAGAAAGAGGAGACAGATAGTAGAGAGAGCCCATCCGCGGAGACTGTGTTACAACTGACGCGGAATAACTGCGGCGAACACTCCGAAGTCCCTGTTTTGAGAGCTGACGACATCCCCGCCTCATGCACCCACAACACCTCAGCCTTGAGGCGCGGCAGCCATGTTGTTGGAGGAGGTTGTGTGTCTGACGGCGAGTGTGTGCGGAGTTACGAATGAGGAGATTGTGTTTGACGTCCCAGCCGGCGCTTTTTTTAGCCCTGTAAAAACGGAGATTTATCATAAAGTCTGCCTCGTCGGTTTGTTAGTTGGAGTTATTTTTAAACGAGCAAAATGGCCTCGGACAGTGTAGTAATTAAAAGTAAATAATCTCAGCCGAACTCTTCCTCTCGCTGCAGACGTTTCGCGCCAAAACCCTTCCCGTCGTGGCGGCAAAAACATTGAAATATGGCGGGAAAATAGGAATGATTGACACTCGGAGCCGACCTCAACTTAACCCCCGTCCAGGTCCCCGCCGGGCGCTGTTCCTTCGGCTGAATAGCTTTTCTTGGGGATCCGCGAAGGCTTCGGATGTAACTTCTCGACTTGTAAGTGTTCGTTGTATAAATACGGGGCTTGTTGATGCCGGCTGATAGTCGCAAATGCTGTGCATGGCCGGTGTGCTGGCGTTTTGCTCTCGAACGATCGCGGTTGGAATGTGTTTTGTACGGACGTGAACAGGAAACGTTTAATTCTGGATGTGCTTTTTTTCTCTTGACGAAATGGCTTACGATCGAGTCTTGATTTACATTTTATCAACCGGCAGAGTCGCTCCTGAAATGGTAGGCTTACGGCGCGACGGACAAAGACGCCTCGCTTATTTGGCGCCTTAGACCTCGACCGAATCGGAGCAGTGACACCTCGCAGGCCCGGCCCGACTCGCTCCAGAAAGGTTATTAAGAACCCGGGTGTCGCGGCTGCCATGTCGCTGCACCTCGCACGGACATTTTATAATTCATGTCCCGAACGACTAGGGTGTAGACTGGCGACTTGTGGAATGTAATTTAAAGCTGTGAGGCAAGAACGGCGGCCAGAATCTTAAGTTGAACGTGCGCGCCTTCACCTGCCGCGCTCCGAGTGATTGACACTTCAGAACAATGCATATCTAACCAAGGAACCGTGAACGTGGGGACTGCCGGCTGGCCATCAGAGGTCGTGGCGGGGAGGCAATGCGGCGCGGGGAGGCCAGTCGTCCCTCCAGCGACCCTCGTCCTCGGACCCTCCTCGTACCTCGTCCTCGGCCTCACCGCTTCCACCTTAGCGTCTTCCCCTCTTCTTCCCCTCGCCAATGCCCGTACACTTACCCTCACCTTCACCCCTTCTTCCTCCCCCTCTCCCAGACCCTTATGCCTTCCTCTTCTCCCTTTTCCTCCTTACCCTTCCCCTCCTCCCCATCCTTCTCTCCCTCCTCCCGCTGATGCTGGCACGAGTGGGGGGAGAGGCGCCCTGCGGACTTTTACCTTTCCTCCTTTTCCTCTCCTCCTGCTTCTCCTTCTTCCTTTCCTCTCATCTTTCTCCTCCTCATTCCTTTCATCTCACCCTCCTCATTCCTCCTTTTCTCTCATCCTCCTGTTTCTCCTTCCTTTCCTCTCCTCGTCATTTCTTCCCTCCCCTCCTCCTCCTCATTCTTTTCCTCTTGTCCTCCTCCTCCTCATTCCTTTCCTCTCCTCCTCCTCCTTCTTCCTTTCCTCTCATCCTCTTCCTCCTTCCTTTCCTCTCATCCTCTTCCTCCTCATTCCTTTCCTCTCATCCTCCTCCTCCTGCTCTTCCTTCTCCCTTTCCTCTCATCCTCCTCCTCCTGCTCTTTCCTCTCATCCTCATCCTCCTCATTCCTTTCTTCTCTTCATCCTTTTCCTCCATCTTTTCCTCTCCTCATTTCTTGATAACGAGGCAGATTTTTTTTTTTCTATTACATCCTCTTTATTCTCGTTCTCTTTTTTTTCTTTCGCTTTTTCTTTTAAGAGAAAGGATGGCGGCAAACGTGATCATCCGCGAGGAGGAAATGCCAAAGCGGTGATTCTGCGATTCTCCCCCAAAGAAGAAATTCAATAAACAAGATTATTCAGCAGCATATAAGCCTTACGTGTGCGCGCGAGTCGAGGCGGCGGCAAAAAAGGTTGACCCGGGCTTCGGAGGATTCGAGACAGCTGCTCGTTAGG
>NW_020868985.1:289656-294656 GCF_003789085.1 Penaeus vannamei | reverse complement strand
GGAAGGAAGGGAGGGATGACCAAGTAAGGGAGGAAGGAAGGAGGGAGCCGAACCGAAGGAGGGAAGTAAGGAAGCGACCGAGTGAGGGAGGGAAGTAGGGAGCGACCGAGTGAGGGAGGGAAGGAGGGAGCGACCAAGTAAGGGAGGAAGGGAGGGAAGACCAGAACCGAAGGAGGGAAGTAGGGAGCGACCGAGTGAGGGAGGGAAGGAGGAGGAGAGCGACCGAGCGAGGGAAGGAAGGAGGGAGGACAAGTAAAGGAGGAGGGAGAACCAGAACCGAAGGAGGGAAGTAAGGGAGCGACCGAGTGAGGGAGGGAAGTAGGGAGCGGAGCGAGGAGAGGAAGGAGGGATGACCAAGTAAGGGAGGAAGGGAGGGAGACCAGAACCGAAGGAGGGAAGTAGGGAGCGACCGAGTGAGGGAGGGAGGAGGAAGGAGGGAGCGACCGAGTGAGGGAGGGAAGGAGGGAGCGACCGAGTGAGGGAGGGAAGGAGGGAGCGACCGAGTGAGGGAGGGAAGGAAGCGAACCGAGTGAGGGAGGGAAGGAGGGAGCGACCGAGTGAGGGAGGGAAGGAGGGAGGGCAGAGACGAGCGAGTGAATAAAGTAAAGGGCGATTCGGCGATGATGATGATTACGCCTCCCCTCGTGGCTCCCGCGGCCGGCTCCCTCGCTCGCCGCCGATGACCATAATTCAGCGGAGGATTGATGTCGCCGGCCCAGCTGATTGAGGCTATTATCGTTATCATTATTAGGGCTGGGATGATTAAATCGATGATGAGTATGTTAGCAGCGTTGCCATTAGCTTTATTATTGTTGTAACGGGTTATAGATCAGCCTTTAGCGGCCTTATTAAATCTTGGGGAGTTGTGGGAGTTGTTGTTGCTGTTGTCGTTGTTGCCGTTATCTGATTTTGTGATTTGTTTTCAAGTGGCGTTGATTTTTTTTTTTTTTTTCATTTTCGATCTAATAGTCCACCTTCGTTATAACTTACGGGTCATTTTTGTATACGTTATTTCGTAAACGATTTCACAGCTTTCGGGTTTCATATACTTTTTTTATTGCTCTTCATTTTTTTAAGTACACTTATTGCAAAACACACACACAATCTCTCTCTCTCTCTCTCTCTCTCTCTCTCTCTCTCTCTCTCTCTCTCTCTCTCTCTCTCTCTCTCTCTCTCTCTCTCTCTCTCTCTCTCTCTCTCTCTCTCTCTCTCTCTTCTCTCTCTCCCTCCTCTTCTCTCCCTCTCTCTCTCTCTCCTCTCTCCCTCTCCTCTCTCTCCTCTCTCTCTCTTCTCTCTCTCCTCTCCTCTCTCCTCTCTCTCCTCTCTCTCTCTCTCTCTCTCTCTCTCTCTCTCTCTCCTCTCTCCTCCTCCTCCCTCTCCCTCTTCCTCTCTCTCTCTCTCTCTCTCTCTTTCTCTCCTCTCTCTCTCTCTCTCTCTCTCTCTCTCTCTCTCTCTTCTCTCTCTCCTCTCTCTCTCTCCTCTCCTCTCTCTCCTCTCTCCCTCTCTCTCTCCTCGTCTCCTCTCCTCTTCTCTCTCTCTCTCTCTCTCTCTCTCTCTCTCTCTCTTCTCTCTCTCTCTCTCTCTCTTCTCTCTCTCTCTCTCTCCCTCTCCCTCTCTCCCTACCTCCCCCTCTCCTCTCCCTCTCTCCTCCTCTCCTCTCATTCTCTCTCTTCTCTCTCTCTCGTTTTTTTTTTCTTTCTTTCTTTTTATGGCCGCCACAGCCCCGGAAAGTTCTCCCTCGGGGCTACTCTGGCCGGTGCAATAGTGACATGAAACCTTACTTAGGAAAAGGATCATGAGACTGCCTCGGGCTGCCTCATGGGCGGACCGTGGGCAGGACTCGCACCACGCAGAAAAGGATGTTTTTGTTTTTGTTGTATTTTTTTTTTTTTTTTTTTTTCATTGTCATCCATTGTTCTGGGAACCAATCTTTTTTTCTTACTGTTCTTTTTTTTTTTTGAGTTGGTAAGGTAGCGTGAATTCTAAAAAAAAAAATGATCTCTTTGTTCTTGTTGTTCATTTGTTTATGAGGGACTGCGATCGGTTTGACGAAGAGAAGAGAAGGGAAATGGGGAAGTGAGTCTTGCTTGAATAAATTCTTATCATACTTTTACTGAGATTCGGTCGACTATGAAGCAGATAAGTGACTGAGTTAGGATTGCGTGAATGAAGGATTATAAAACCTCGCATTGAGATTTGATCGGTTATTGAGCTAATGAGTGTGTGAAGAGTGAATGAATGAGTGAGTGTGAGTGAATGAGTCCAGTGAGCGTATGAGATTGATATCGATTTTGAGCTAATGATGCGTGAAGAGTAAGTGAGTGAGTTTAGCCTATGAGTGAGCTGTGAGAAGTGAGTTGCGTGAGTGAGTGAGTGAGTGAGTGCGTGAGTGTGAGCTGAGTGAAGTGAGGAATCCCATGAGTAGAATTAATTCGGTCTAATCGAGACAATCTGATCTTGACAGTCCTGCAATGGGCATCTCCCGTTTGCCTCTCCTCTCTCTCTCTCTCCTCCTCTCTCCTCTCTCTCTCTCTCTCTCTTTTCTCTCTCTCTTCTCTCTCTCTCTCTTCTCTCCTCTCTATCTCGCATTCTCTCATCTATCTATCTAATCTATCTATCTTAATCCCTCTCTATCCCTCTATCCTCTATCCCTCTCTCTCTCTCTCTCGCAGTGAAGCACGTCGAGTCCCTCATACGTGGTCAGCGAGCCACATAGAAGGGTTAGCCGCCTCTATACCACCTCCCCCCCCTCCCATCATCAACCCCCCCTACCCCTGCACCCCCATTCCTCCTTGATCCTCCCTCCACCCCCCTTACCCCCCTCCCCCCAGGACCATCATTACCCCACTGCGCCCTTTCTAAAACAATTAGTGATTGTAACAAGGGAAGGGTGGGGTTGGGGGCCCGGGATGATGATGGTTGGGGTTATTTGGGGGTAATTTTGTCACCAGGGGGCGCAGGTGGGCTGGGGGGAGGGGGAGGGGGCTGGGAGCATGGCGGGGGACGCGGGGTCGCCTCCGAATGGCCGCTCAAGCAGGGGCGCCGCCGTCGGGGGGGAGGGCAGGGGGGGGGGCTCTCGGGCTCTTTAGGTCCGTTTGCTTCTGGGTTTATATGTATACATACACATATGTATATGTATGTATATATATATATATATATATATATATATATATATATATATATATATATACATATATATATATATATATATATATATGTATATATATATATATATGTATATATATATATATATATATATATATATATATATATATATATATATGTTGGTATATATTTTTTTTTTATGTATATATATATAGATGTATAAATGCACACACACAATGTATATGTATATATATATATATAATATATATATTATATATATATATATATATATATATATATATATATATATATTATATATGTATGTGGTGTGTGTTGAGAGAGAGAAAGTGTGTGTGAGTTACATATGTGTGTGTGTGTGTATTATTATATATATATATATATAATATATATATATATATATATATATATATATATATATTATGTATATATGTATGTATGTTTGTATGTATGCACACACCACCGAGGCAGATGAAAACCCCGTGGAAGAAAGCCGCGGAGAGAAGGGGTTCCTGAGGCGGGGCTCCCTTCGCATTCTCGAAACAGGAGGTAACTGGAAACCAGCAGATGTAAAGGGGTAAAATGGTTATAAGAGAGAAGGAGAGAAGGAGAAAGGAGGGGGAGGGGGAGAGAGAGGGAGAGAGAGAGACAGGGAGACGGAGAGAGAGGAGAGTTAAAGTGAAAGAAAGAGAGAGAAGAAAGTGAGAGAGAAAAGTGAGCGAGAGAGAGAGAGAGAGAGAGAGAGAAAGAAGGAGCGAAGGGCGGAGAGAATATAAAGAGGAAGAATGGAGGGAGAAAGAAATAAAGCGGGTGTGGGAAAGAAAGGCAGATATGTAGAGAGGGAGAAGAAAGGGCTTCGTGAAAAATATAAACAATGTGAAACGAAGGGCTTTTGTACGAAGGGAAAATCCTAGGCTGTGGTGTGGAGGGTCGAGGATCCTGCCGGGGCCTTTGTGCAGTCGGTGGAATAGGGGAAGTGCGTGGTGTGTGTGTGTGTGTGTGTGTGTGTGTGTGTGGGTGTGTGTGTGTGTGTGTGAGGTGTTGCGTGTGGGTGTGTGGGTGTGGGTGTGTGTGTGTGTGTGTGTGTGTGTTGTGTGTGTGTGTTGTGGTGTGTGTGTGTGTGTGTGTGGTGTGTGTGTGTGTTGTGTGTGTGTGTGTGTGTGTGTGGTGTGTGTGTGTGTGTGTGTGTGTGTGTGTAGTGTGTTGTATTTTGTTTGTTTGTGTGTGTTTCGCATTAAAGGGAGGAAATGGGAAAGAGAGAAGAATAAGGAGGAAGTGATTGTGCGTGCGAAGGGGAGGAGAGAGGCGCAGGGAGAGGGAGGGGAAGAGAGGAGGGGGTGAGGTCGGCCAGCTGCGGACTGGAAGGGAGGAGGGAGGGGGGGGGAGGCCGTGGGTGGGAGGAAGGGGTGGGAAAAGGGGCGGTTCTCAAACGTGATTTGTTTAGAAATCTGATTAGTTGTAAATGCGATGTTTTTGAAGCCCCCCCCCCCCGACGCAGCCCCGGCCAGCGCTGTACTTGCTTCTTCAACTTCCTTCTTCTTCTACTTCTCCTTTCTTTGTTTCTCTTACTTCCTCTCCTTCTTTATCCGTCTCTCTTACTTCTTTACCTTATTCTTCTTTCGTTTCTTTGACTTCCTATTCTTCCCTATCTGTTTCTCTTCTTCTCCTTCATCCGTTTTAATTACTTCATTTCCTTTATCTATTTTCTTACTTGCTCTCCTTCTTAATTCGTTTCTCTCACTTCCTCTACTTCTCCTTCTTTCGTTTCTCTTACTTTCCTTATTCATTTGTTGCTCTTCCTCTATTTCTTCTTTCGTTTCTCTTCTTCACTTTCTTCATGTGTTTTTCTTACTTCCTTTTCTTATTTTCCTACTTCT
>NW_020868985.1:277156-284656 GCF_003789085.1 Penaeus vannamei | reverse complement strand
GGAGAGAGTATGAGGAAAAAAACAGGAAGTAAAGGATGGTAGGAAGGGTAGAAAGAGGAGATGATAGAAAGAGAAAGAAGAAGAGGAAATTGGAAGTAGTGAGAAAGCAAGAGAAAAGGAGGAGAGATAGAGAGATAGAAAGAAGGGGTTAAAAGCTATAAAGAGATGGCATAAGGGAGGGAGAGAAGAAAGAGAAAAAAGAGTGAGAGAGAAAGTAAGGTGAACGAAAGAGAAGGAAGAGTGAGAGGAGGATAAGGAGAGAGAAAATAATGGAATAAGGAAGAGAGAGGAAAGGAAGGAGGAGGAAGGAAGCTGACTAAGAAGAATATGAAAAGGAGGGAAGGAGAGGGAGAAGAGGAAGGAAGGAGCATAAGGAGAGAAAACAGACGAAGAGGAGGACCAAAGGAAAGAGAGAGAAAGGGAAAGAAGGAGAGAGAAAGGGAAAGGAGGAGAGTAAAATGAGAGAAAAGGAGGAGAGGTCGATAAGAAGGGGAAAGACGGAAGGGGAGGAAAGAGAGGGTGAAAATGGCAGGAAGGAGAGGAAAACTGGGAACAGAATAATGATAATAATAAAGGAGGAGGAGAGTATGGAGAGAGAAACAGAACAGGAGAAAGAGAAATAAGGTAAGAAGAGAGGAAAACGGAGGACAGGATTAGGCGAAAAAAGAGAAGGAGAAGGAGGAGTACAAGAAGAAGTAGAATAAGAGGAGGAGGTGGAGAAAAAGAAGAAAAAAAGAAGAAAAAAGAAGAATGGGAAAAAAGAAGAAAAAGAAGAAGAATGAGAAAAAGAAAAAGAAGAAGAATGAGAAAAGAGAAGAAAAAAGAAGAATGAAATAAAGAAGAATAAGAAAAAAGAATGAGAAAAAAAAGAAGAAGAAGAGAAAAAGAAGAAGAATGGAAGAAGAAGAAAGAAGAAGAATAATGGGAAAAGAGGAGAAAAAGAAGGAAAACGAGAAAGAGAACAAGAGAACAGAAAGATCCATCCTAATGGGGGAATCTGACGTGCGGTTCCGAGTGTATTTTTGCCTCGTTCTTCCGACCATCGTCTCCGGGGCTTCGTTCCCTCCGCCGCTCTTGGTCGCGCCGCCTGCCCTTCGCTGGGGGAGGGAGGGAGGGAAGGGTGGGTAAAGGGAGGGAGGAGGGTAGAGGGGTAAAGGGAGGATGGTGGGGAGGGAGGGATGGAGAGGGGTAAACGGAGGAGGGAGGGTGAGAGAGGTAAAGGGAGGATGGGATGGGGAGGGGTAAACGGAAAGGAGGGAGGAGAGAGGTAAAGGGAGGATGGGAAGGGGGTGACGGAAAAGGGGAGGAAGGAGGGAGGGTGAGAGAGGTAAAGGGAGGATGGGATGGGGAGGGGTAAACGGAAGGAGGAGGTGAGAGAGGTTGGAGGAGATTAAAGGGAGGATGATTGGTATGAGAGAGGGGTCCGGAAGGAGGAGGGTGAGAGAGGTAAAGGGGAATGGATGGGGGGAGGGATGGAGAGGGGTAAAGGGAGAGAGCATGGAGAGGGCGAGGGAGGGAGGAGAAGGAAGGAGGGAGGGAGGGATAGGGAGAGCGGAAAGGAGAGAGAGAGGGATGGGGAGGGCGAGGGGAGAGGGAGGGAGTGAGGGAAGAATCGGGATGGAGGGCGGGAGAGAGGGAGGAGGTGAGGGGGATTTTGTACGTTTCCTCTCGTCTGACATTCGACAGCACTTACGCCGCCTGTCGCCGCGACGCTCGGGATGTGAGAAAATCCGCGGAAGGCAGAGCCGCCATTTTTTCGCGGCCGGAGGGACCCGCGGCGAGGCTGGCTGTCTCTGTATTTTTATTTTTAATCTTATTATTATTCTTCGTCTTCTTTTCTTCCTATTCGTCTTCGTCTTTTGTTCCTATTCTTCTTCGTTTTCTTGTTATTCCCCTCTTCTTCTTCTTCATCTACGTCGCCGTCTGTTTCTTTTTCTTCATCATCTTCTTCTTCTTCTTCCTTTTCTTCTTCTTCTTTGTCTTCTTCGTTTTCTTCTTCGTCTTTTCCTTTTTTATTTTATCTTTCATCCTTCCCCTCTTTCCCTTTTTTCCTCTTCCTTCTTCACTTCCTTTTTTTTTGTTGTTCTCCTTTGCCTTTTTTTTCTTTTTCCTTCTCGTCTTTTGCTTTTCTCTCTCATTCTTCTCCGTCCTCCTCTTTTTCTCACCTTCCTTATTTTCTTCTTTCTCTCTTTTCTTTTTTTCAGTGCTTCCCTTTTTCTTAGTTCTTGTTGTCTTCGTTTTCTTCCTTCCGCTTATCTCTCTGTTTCCTTATTCTTCGCCTTTGTCATCTTCCTTTCTTTTTCCTCTTCCTTCTTCATTGTTTCCTCCTCCGCCTCTCGCATATATCCCTCTCTCTTCTTCGTTTTCCGAATTCTCTTCTTCCCTCTTCTCTTTTCATCCTCTTTCTTGAAGTTCTCCTTTCTCTCTTCCTTTCTTCTCATTTCCCTCTTTCTCCTCTTCCGTCTGAGGATTTTTATCTTCGTAACTCTGTTAATTAGTTCGTGCTTTAGTGTTTCCCTTCTTCCTGTTCTCTCCTCTTTCTCCTTCTCTCCTTTCTCTCTTCTCCTCTCTCTCCTTCTCCCCTCTCCCTCTCCTTCCTCCTCCTCCTTCTTCTTCTCCTTGCTCCTTCTTCTTTTCTCCTTCTCTTCCTTCTTCCTCCTTCTCCATCCCTCTCCTTCTTCTTTCTCTCTTCTCTACTCTTTCTCCTCTTTTCCCTTCTCCTTCCTTCTCCTCTTCCCTTTTCTTCCCTTGCTCTTCCTCCTTCTCTTTCCTCGCCCCCTTCCATCCTTTCCTTTCACTCCTCTCCTCTCACCCTTCCTCCCCCCTTCCCAGCCCTTCCCTTCTCCTTCGTCTTTCCTCTCTACTCCCTTCCCTGTCTTTCTTTCCATCTCCTTTTTTTCTCTTCCCTCTCACTTTTCCTGTCCCCCCCCTTCCCCCTTTTCCCTTCTTTTCCTCTCCACCTTCTTCTCCCCCCCTTCCACCCTCCTTTCTCTCCCCTCCCCCTCCCCCCTTCACCCCTCTTCTCCCCTCCCTTCCTCTCGCCTTCCTCCTCCCTCCCTTTCTCACCTCTCCTCCTTCTTCCTTTCTCTCCCCTACTCCCTCCATTTCCCTCCCTCCCCGTTCACCTTCTTCTCCCCTCCCCTCCCCCATTTCTCTCCCTCCTCCTTCCTTCCCTTTATCATCCCCTCCCCCCTCTCCTTCCTTCCCCACTGTGACTAGCCTGTGGTTCCGCCCTGTATTGTCCGGGGAGAGAGGTAATTCTCCTATTTTTTTTCTTTCTTTCTCTTTTCCTTTTTCTTCTTTTTCTTTTTTTTTTTCCTTTTTTCTTTTCTCCATTTTTTTTATGTTCTGTCTTTTTTCATTTTTTTTCCATTTTCTTCCCTTATTTCCAATTTTCTTTCTTGTTCTGGAAAGGGTGTGTGGAATAGCAAAAGCCTCATGATGAATAAGAAAAAAGGGAATGATGAAGGAAAAGAAGAAACGGAAGAGAAGACGAGAGATAAAAAGGGAAGGAAAGGTGAAGAGGAAACAAGGAAGAAAGAGGAAGTGTCGTGTAAGAAGTAATTAATAAAATCCATATCGCTTTGTCATTTCCTCTCTTTAATCTTTTTGAGAATCCTTTTCCTTCAAGCAATTCCCATGCAACAAACATTCACGCACACGAACCAATGCTCGCAAACACTTAAAAAGAAACTATCACTCAAAAAGAAATATATATATATATATATATATATATATATATATAATATATATATATATATATATAATATTATACATATATATATATATATATATATATATATTATATATATATATATATATATATATATATATATATATATATATTATATATTATATATATATATATATATATATATATATATATATATAGAGAGAGAGAGAGAGAGAGAGAGAGAGAGAGAGAGAGAGAGGAGAGAGAGAGAGAGAGAGAGAGAGAGAGAGAGAGAGAGAGAGAGAGACATTCCACAAAGTCTTAAACCAACATGAACACACACAAACATAAACTCATGTCAACTCAAAAACACCATACACGCATTAAGGCAAAAGAAAAACAAATACATACAAACAACTCAGTTCTATAACCATCCTGTGTTGCCCGCGTCGTGTGGGAAGAATGCAAGGAAAGAATTAAAATAAGGTCATTCTTAATCAAAGAATTAAAATAAGGTCACAGTTAATCAAATAAAGAATTGAGATAAGGTCATGCTTAATCAGAGAATTAAAATAAGGTCACAGTTAATCAAATAAAGAATTGAAATAGGGTCATGATTAATCACAGGTCGGAAAGTGTAATTTGCCTGAATGATTACTGAATGTCTCCTTTTTTGAGGAATTTGATCTGAATGTGCCTAAGTCATTGCGTCAGGTGACTATGCTTTGTATTTAGATTAAAGTGAATAGAAGTGACTCTCCGCAAACAGGTCCATCGAGGGAGAGACTTGCTTCGGACTCGCGCTGTGTCTCGTTGGTCTCAAAAGAGGAGGGACTTTGGCCATAGCTGGAGCGTGGTCCAAGACGCATAATTTCTCGTAGCAACACCTGGTCTGATTCATAACTGGTTATGAAGGATTGAACCAGTCGAGTGATTTTTTTAACTGGGTTATATCTGTGGTGGTGGAGGTATGACACCCGTGTGACCACACATATATATATATATATATATATATATATATATATATATATATATATATATATATATATATATGTATGTGTGTGTGTGTGTGTGTGTGTGTGTGTGTGTGTGTGTGTGTGTGTGTGTGTGTGTGTGTGTGTGTGTAGTGTGAAAGAGAGAGAAGGAGAGGGGGATAGATACTGAGAGACAGAGAGAAGGGGGGTGGCTGAGAGAGAGAGATAAAGGAGGGAGAGCCAAGAGAGAGAAAGAGGGGGAGAGAGAGAGAGGGACTGCCAGACAGAGAAAGAGAGAGAGAGGAAGAAAACAACCGAGAGAAAGAGAGAGAGAGAGAGAGGAGGGGAGAGAGAATACAACCGAGAGTGAGAGAGAGAGAGAAGGGGGGGGGTTAGGGAGGAGATGAGGCTCTGCTTGATAAGATTATTATTGTTATGCAAATGAATGATAATTGGTGTAGAAATTGCTTATGTAAAAGCTATTATAAGAAATTAATATTTCATGTATAACACATAGTTAAATATCAGCCAAGGGGTATCATTATCATTAAGCTTTGCCTGTTTGAGGAGCAAAAACCTACCCGCGGCGCCCGGGAAGTTTAATCAACACCAGAACCCGAAGCGGATCCCATCTCGAGTTTGTTTTGATTGGGAGATAATTACGGCGTTTCCCCGGCGCGTCATGGCGAGAGGCCTCCTGGCGAGCGGCCTCGTCCGGCGCTCCCCGGCCGGCGCTGGGGCTTCGTGAGTCTAATTACCGGGGCTCGCATGAGGCTCGGGCCGCCAGCAGGACGCCTCACGGACGAGGACCGCGGCATTAGCAAGCACAGAAGGCGCAGGAGTCCTCGCGGCGTGATCTCCGGCGGGGCCCCCGAGCCTCCCGGCGCGCGCAGACGTCTTGGGCGGAGCCGTAAAATTCCCATCAGCCCACACAATCCGCGATGACAATTGCGGGCGCCGACTCGCGAGGGGCCGGCCGCGGGACGACCTATCGCGGGGATGACTTTTTAAAAATCGAAAGTCATTAAAGGCGAGACGGAGGGAGGGAGGGGAGAAGAGAATAAGATGGCGCGCGGCTCCACAAAGTCCTCCGCGGGCCATAGATGTCTAAGCGGGATCGCCGGCGCCCTCGGTAGCCACAGCCAAACGCCCCGTGGTCTAATTTTATGGTTAGATGACCCCTTTCCTCTGCATATTGAGCCCCGGCGCCTTGGGATCAATGGGCGCAGAGGCCGTTGTGAATGCGGGGAAGGGCGCTGGTTTGACGGCGTGAGCGAGGCATTCTGCGCATTCGCTTCTGTCTGTGTGTTTCTGTTTCTCTCTGTCTGTCTCTCTCTCTCTCTCTCTCTCTCTCTCTCTCTCTCTCTCTCTCTCTCTCTCTCTCTCTCTCTCTCTCTCTCTCTCTCTCATCTCTCTCTCTCTCATCTCTCTCATCTCTCAATCTCATTCCTCTTCCTCTTCCTGCTCCTCTGTCCCTCTCCCCGGTCTTCTCATTCTCCCTCAGTCTATCCCTCTCCATCTCTTTCTATTCTCATTTCTGTCTTTCTCGATCCTTTCATCTCTTTCGACGTCTTTATCGCTCTCCTCTTCCTCCTCTTCCTTCTTCTCCTCCCCTTTCTCCTTCTCCTCCCCTTGCTCCTTCTCCTTCCCTCCCCTCCCCCTTCTCCTCCTTCTCCCTTCCTCCCTCCCTTTCCTCCTCGCCCAACCACGGTATCTTGAAAAAAAAGAAAGAGAGAAAAAAAAGAGAATCCTGCTCCTATGATTAAAACATTAAGAGATTATACGAGGGATAATCCCCCCTTCCCCCCCTCCCCCCTTCCCCAACCCTGACCACCTTGAATGGAAAAAAAATCTTCTCGGTAGCTGAAATAATAGAAATCCCTCTCTTCTGTTGCACTTTCCGGCTACTTGCGCTGGTCAGGAGAGGGGAGGAGGGAGGGGGGTGGGTAGGGGGTAGAGGGGTGAGTAGGGGTAGGGGTCAGGTGGGGGGGGGGGGAGGGGGAGAAGGCGTTTCGATAATTAACAATAAATTCAAGGAAGAATGCGTCACGTACGGCGATCTCGACGCTGGAGGAAATAGCTATCCAACCGGTATAAAAGTTTATATGATTGATTTTAGTGTTCATAAGTGTTTTTTTTTTCTTCTTCTTTTCTTTTTTTTCTTTCTTCTTTATTTCGTCGTATCTAATGTGTTTTTTTTTTTTTCTTTCTTTATTTTGTCGTATGTAATGTGTTTTTTTTCTTTTCTTTTCTTTATTTCGTCGAATCTAATGTGTTTATTTTTTTCTTTCTTTCTTTCTTTCTTCTCCTTCTTCGTGTCTTGGGTATATGATCCTTAACTCTAATCCTCTTATGCTGATTATTAGATGCCTGTGATTTTTTCTCTCTCTCTCTCTCTCTTTCTTTCTCCGTGTATCTTTTCTCTCTCTCTTTTCTCTCTTTTCTCTCTTTTTTCTCTCTTTGTCTGTCTTTCTCATTCTCTTTCGACGAAGTTTTTTTTTTCTCTCTCTCTCTCTTTCTCTCTTTTTCTATCTCTCTCTCTCATTCTCTTCCGACCAAAAACAAACACACACACCCTCACGCCCTTCGCCAGGGCCTGTGCACCGCGCGGGCGTCCTTGATTTGAGGGTATCGCTTCGCCTCCCCCAAAAGCCTATATGGACGCCGATTACGTAATTCCGAAGAAGTGTCTCGTTACATATTTATCAGGAGCGATCTCGGTCTGCCGGTTTTGCGTTCCCGGCTGAGATCAGGTGGCCGGGGAATCGCGTCGGGTCCGGTTACCGGGGTTGGTCACTCTTGTTACCGTTCGTCTGCGCCGGGGCCTGTGATTTCTCTCTCTCTTTCTCTTTT
>NW_020868985.1:255683-272402 GCF_003789085.1 Penaeus vannamei | reverse complement strand
CTCTCTCTCTTCGCCTTTCTCTTTTTTCTTTCTCTTATCTTTCTTTCTCTCTCTCTCTCTGCTCTTCGTCTCTCTCTCCTGCTCTGCTCTCTCTCTCTCCTCTCTCTCTCTCCTCTTCTCTCCTCTCCTCTCATCTCTCTCGTCTCTCTACTCTCTCTCTCCTCTTCGCTCTCTCTCTCTCTCCTCTCTCTCTACTCCTCTCTCTCTCTCTCTCCTCTCTCTCTCTCTCTCTCATCTCTCTCTCCTTCTCTGCTCTCTCTCTCTCTCTCTTTCGCTTTCTTTTTTCTCTTTTCTTCTTTTTTCTTTTCTCGCTCTTCCCCTCTCTTTCCCTCTCTTTCTGCTTTCCTCTTTCTCCTCTCTCTTCTCTCTCTCTCTTCCATCTCTCTCTCTCTCTCTCTCGTCTCTCTCTCTCTCTCTTCTCTCTCTCTCTCTCTCTCTCTCTCTCTCTCTTGCTCTCTCTCTCTCTCTCTCTCTCTCTCCTCTCTCTCTCTCTCTCTCTCTCTCTCTCTCTTCTCTCTCTCTCTCTCTCTCTCTCTCTCTCTCTCTCTCTTTTCTCCTTTTTTATGGCCTTTTTTTCTTCTAATTAACGTATCCTGATTTTCTCGCGCGAGTGCCGGGGAGATTTAGGTTAAGCGCCCGTCGCGAGAGGGAGAAACTTAACTGTACATTTTTTCGGTGGGCGTTCAGCGAGAGGAAGAGAGGGAGAGGGGAAGAGAGAGAGAGGGAGTGAGGAAGAAACAGAGGGAAGGAGGGGTATGGAAGAGCGGGAGAGAGGAAGGAGGTAGGAAAAGGAAGAGGGAAGGAAGGGAAGAGAGGGAGATGGGAGAGAGAGAGGGAGGGAGAGGGAAGGAAGGTAGGGAGAGAGGGAGAGAGGAAGGAGGGTAGGGAAGAGGGGAAGAGGGAAGGAGGGTAGAAGAGAGGAGAGGGTAAGGAGGGTAGGGAAGAGAGGGGAGAGGGAAGAGGGGTAGGGAAGAGAGGGAGAGAGGAAGGAGGAAGAGAAGGGAGAGGGAGAGGGGGAAGGGAAGGAAGGGAGAGGGAAGGAGGAAGGAAGAGAGAGAGGGGAAGGGGGGTAGAAAGAGAGAGAAGGCTGTGGAAGAGAGGGGGGAGAAGAGAGAGAGGGAGGAAGAAAAGAGAGAGGGATAGGTGGAGAGAGAGAGAGAGAGAGAATGAGAATGAGAGTTGACAGGGGAAATCTGCAGTACATTATTTTGTATTGCAGTTGTCGCTTGTTACTGGTATTTGACAAGGGGCGGGCGATGGCGGAGGCGAAGGGAGGGGGGGGGGCATGGGTGTGAAGAGATGACGAGGACGAGGGTATCTTTTTCGCCCCCCCCCTTTGTAGGTTAATAAGAGGATACAATAAGTTGTTCATCTATCTATCTATCTACTCTTTTCAAAGGCATGCCATTTAGAGAGAGAGAGAGAGAGAAGGAGAGAACGGGAGATTAAAGAGAGAGAAAGAGAGAGAGAGAGGAGAGAGAGAGAGAGAGAGAAGAGAGAGAGAGAGATGAAAAACAAAAGGGGGGGAATGAAAAGGAGATAATACGGTATATATAACACAAAAAAATGAAAACGAGATAATCCGATAAAGGAGAGAAAGGAAAGGAAGAGAAAATTCTTGGAGGAAGAATGAAAAGAAGAAGGAGGAGGAGGAGAAGAAGAGAAGAAGAGAGTAGTAGGAGGAGGGGGAGAAGGAAGAAGAAGAAGAAAAAGAGGGGAAGAAGAGGAGGAGGAGGAAGAGAAGAAGAGATGGGGGAAGAAGAGGAGGAGAAGGAGAAGAAGACGAAGAAGAGGAGGAGAGGAAGGGGGAAGAAGAAGAAGAAAGAAGAAGAGGAGGAAGACGAATAAGAAGAAGAAGAAAAAGAGGAGGAGGAAGGGGAAGAAAAAGAGGAGGAGAAGAAAGAAGAAGAGGAGGAGGAGAAGGGAGAAGAAGAAGAGGAGAGAAGAAAAGAAGAAGAAGAAGAGGGAAACAGAGAGCAAACATGACTTTACGATCAGCCGGGATTTTTTATGACAAAACTCCCGGAAATGTTTCATCAGCTCTGTTTGTCGAGCGATTTTTTTTTTTTTTTTTTTGTGAAGTGAATTTTTCTTGTTTCTTTTTTCTTCGTTTTATTTATCTTTTTTCTGAGGCTGTAATTTATTGATTTATTGTGTATTTTTTTCTCTTTAGATCGCTTTTTATGTTCGTGATAATGGTGATAATAATGGTAATAATCTGAAGAATAAGAATAATGATGATAATAATAATAATAATGATAATAGTAATAGTAATAGTAATAATAAAGTAATAAATAATATAATAATAATGATGGCAATAAGGATAATAGCAATAATATCATCAGCATATTCATTAGGAGAATGACGATGTTAATAACAACAGCATATTCACCACAAAAATTACAACAACAACAACAACAACACCCCTGTTCACAACGGACACAACCATCATCATATCCCCGAAGTCACTCGAGAAATTCGACGTGTTTGTTCTTCCTGTTTGTTCTTCGCAGATCGGCTGTTCTCTCACTTGCCACAAAGTCGCCAAGTAAATATCGCATTTCAGTGAGATCAAACAAGGGCTTGTTTGCCGTCTCTCAGGCGGTGTGAGGTTTCGGGGACTCGGCTGCTTGATACGGCGTGCGCTGAGGTGTCGCCGAGGGGAGGGAGGGGGAGGGGAGGTAGGATGGGGAGGGAGGGAGGGGCGGAGGAGGGAAAGGGGGTGAGGGTGGGATGGGGAGGGAAAGGGAGGGGGCGAGGAGGAGAGGTGAGGAGTGGGATGGAGGGGTGGGATGGGAGAGGGAGGAGTAGGGAGAGGGGAGGGGTGGGAGGTAAGGGGAGGGGAGATGGGGAAGTGAGGGAAGGGGTGAGGAAATGAGAGGGAGGGATGGGGAAGTGAGGAATGTTTGAAGGATGAAGGGTTGTGAGGGAGGAGGGCGGGATAGGAAGATCGGGAAGTGGTAAGGGATGAGGGGGGGGGGAGGAGGGGAAGAGGCTTTGGGAGGGGGGAGGGGCGAGGGAGAAGGGAGGGGAGGTTGACATCCGGCCGCGCAGAGAACTTGATATGCATTCGCTCTCAATTTTCTCTTTCTCTCCTCGGAGCGCTCTCTATGTAAATATTTTCTCTGGTTTTCTATCTTTGTCTTTGTCTCTGTGTCATTCTGTCCTCTCTTCTCTCTCTCTCTCTCTCTCTCGTCTCTCTTCTTCTCTCTCTCTCTCTCTCTCCTCTCTCTCTCTCTCTCTCTCTCTCTCTCCTCTCTCTCTCTCTCTCCTTCTCTCCTTACTCTCTCTCTCTCTCTCTCTCTCTCTCTCTCTCTCTCTCTCTCTCTCTCTCTCTCTCTCTCTCTCTCTCTCCCTCCCTCTCCCTCATCCCTCCCTCCTTCCTCCTCCCTCCCCTCTCCCTCCCTCTCTCCCCCTCTCCCTCTCTCCCTCTCCTCTCCCCCCTCCCTCCCTCCCCTCCCTCCTCCTCTCTTATTACTCTATTCAACTAACCTTACATAATTAACGCTACAACCCTTAGCTGCATTTCCTCCTAATTTACTTCATTACCATCATCTCTAGAATCTCATGTAGGGTCGGATGGTGAGGTTAAATAGACTGTGATAGACGGGGCACAGCGGTTGGGCAATGAATGAAAAATTTAACTTCTCCGCTTGTTAGCAGGGGCGCTGCGTGTGGCCTCATTGGGTCCGTGTGCGAGCGTGTGTTTGTTCGTTTGTGTGTACGGTGTTGTGTTTGTTTGTTGTGTAAGTGTATGTATGTGTTTTTGTTGTACGTGTTTGTGTTTGTCGTTGGTTTGTTTACGTGTGTTTTGTGTGATGTGTTCTTGTGTGTACGTGCGTTTGTTTGCTGTGTGTGCGTTGTGTTTGCGTGTGTACGTGTTTGCTTATGTGGGGTGGGGGTATGTGTGTATTTGTGTATACGGTGTATACGTGTGTGTTGTGTGTGTGTACAAATATATAGATGCACACACATGTGTGTGTGTGTAATGTGTGTGTGTGTGTGTGTGTTGTGTGTGTATATATATATATATATATATATATATATATATATATATATATATATTATATATGCTGCATATGTGTATGCCCGACTGTTTTTGATATGATTACACAGATATTTGCAGAGACAAGAAGAGAAATTCCCTCCCTCATTCCCCTCGTTCTCACCGCCGCGGACCCCCTCGGCAGGGCTCCAGCTGACCCAGTTACAAGCACATTAAGATGAAAGATAGGTATCACATCACTTAGTCTCCCCCCCCCCTTCATTCTCTTCCTCTCCAGCCCTTCATCAGGAATTTATTCATGTATGCAAAGTCTCATTTACATATTTCCTTTTTAAGGTTAGACCACTTCCTCCGCGGTTCCTGTTCTCACGGCGCGCGCGGGAAATAAAGGCGGGAAGTGTCGTTTTCTGCGGGCCGTTTGAATCCGTTTTCTGTAGGCCTCCAGGAAACGTTTTTTTTTATTTATTATTTTTTTTTTTTGTTTTTTGGGGGGTTGTTTGTTTGTTCAGGAGACAGCTTTTTTTTTTTTTTTTTTTTTTTTTTTGGGGGGGGGGGCTTTCAGGAAACGGTTTGTTTGTTTATTTTCTTATTCTCATTTATTACGTTGACGGGAAGTGTCGTTTTGTGTTTCTTTTTCCGACTCGTTTTCTTCGATTTCCAGAAAAAAAATTCTCATTTGTTTTTGTTTCCGTGAAACGTTTTTTTTTTTAATGAGGGGTGATGTGTTTGTTTTATTTCCTTTCGTTTTCTTTGGCTTCCAGGATTTGCTTGTATTTTTTCCTTTGTTTCGATTTAATGTTGCTGTTGCTCTGTTGCCATTTTCGTAGTTGTTTGTTGTTTATGACTTTGTTGTCTTCTTCGGCTTAACGTTGTTTAGATCGGTGTTAATGCAGATTTCTTTACAGGAAGTTTTCAGTTTACTTTTTTTTATCTTTTTTTTGTCATCTTTCATTGTCTTGTCAACTGTTTCCTTTTCAGGGTTTATTCGGATATTCCTCTGTGATTGTTATTTCGTTTTCTTTTGTTTGACGTCTTTGTTATCTGTTATTTTTTATACAGAATATAGTAGTTTTATATTTGATTTGAACACTTCTGATCTAGAATTGCAACGATAAAAAATAACTAAACTCGCAAACTTTATTTATTTTTCTTCTTCCAGGTACGCTTGGAGTGGCGACTGTACACGACGGTTCATCGTGTTGTGAAGGTACTGGTCATTTTATCTTGGTTTTTGCCCTTCTCTCTCTCCTCTCTCTCTCTCTCTCTCTCTCTCTCTCTCTCTCTCTCCTCTCTCTCTCTCTCTCTCTCTCTCTCTCTCTCTCTCTCTCTCTCTCTCTCTCTCTCTCTCTCTCTCTCTCTCTCTCTCTCTCTCTCTCTCTCTCTCTCTCTCTCTCTCTCTCTCTCTCTCTGCCTCCCCTTTGTACATTTAATTTTTTTCTTAATATTTCTTGGTTTTAACCAAGAGCTGTTTATGTGTCTTGTATCCACATTGTATATCTGTATCTATGTTTGTCTATCAGTATACCTATATATTTGTACATCTATCAATTTGCAAGTATGCATGCATGTATTTATGTATGCATGTACGTAATTATGTATGTATATATGTATGTACGTACCATGGTATTTATGTATATATGTATGTACTATGTAGTATGTATAGTATGTATGTATGTATGTACGTGCGCCCGGACATACATCCATAATGCAGGTACACGACGCATATCCACTTCCTCATATTTTAAATTCCTCATTTAATTTTCCTCATATCCTTACCCATAATTTGTATCCGATAAGGCAAATTGGTTCGTTTATTATTGGGATCACGCCCTTCTTCCACGCCCTGATCCTGAGGGCGTGAGGCGGGGCTTGGGCAAAGGGCAGAGGGATTGTGGGCGGGACACACACACCCTAAGTCTCCAGGGAGGGGGGGGGCGGAAAGAGAGATAGGTAGAATGAGAGGAGGGAAGAGGAAAAAGAGGAGATGGAGAGAGAGGAAGAAGAGGGGCGGGAGGGAGACGGAGAGAGAGGAAGAGGGAGACGGAAGGGGGAGGGAGGGAAGGAGGGGAAGAGGGAGGCAGGAGAGAGAAGAAGGAAAGGGGATAGAGAGAGATTGGGAGGGAGGGAAGGAGGGAGAGCTAGTGAGAGAGAATATATAATCTAGAAACATGATGCAAGTAAAAAAAAAAAAAAAAAAAAAAATATAAAATAATAATAATAATTAAACAAGTAGAAAAGGGAAGAACTAAAAAAGACTGATATAAGTGGACGTTTCTCATACATAAAATAACTTCAGCAAAAGGCGGGGGTTGTGAGACGCCATCCTCGCTTTCTGATTGGCTCCCGAACTAACGCTGACAGTCCTTTTGATTGGTCATCTGGCCCGGGCATGGCGTAACTACATAACGAGGGACTGAGGTAATCACCGCGCCCACTTAACCAATTAACTACCTGTCCTTAATGGCCTAATGAGGTATTTGTTAATTTAGAAAACATTGTTAGCCCGGAATGTGTGTTTGTGATTATGAGGGAAACATTGACCAAACATTATAGTCCTACCGCTATGTTTTTATTGTGTTTATTTTATTTATCTCTTGTATGGTTAATTCGTGTGTTTTCTTTGTTTATTTTCTTTTTTTCTTATTTCCTTTGTTTCTTCTCTGGTAGTTAGTAATTATATACAGCCGGTTTGGTAAAATTGTACGCGTCCCAAGCCAATAAATATTCATTACACGGTCATGCTAATACACGGAAATGGATGCATGTCTCTCATTCTAGATATGCATATATACCGGATAGATATATAGATAAAGCGTATCTCTATCAGTCAGGTTGACAGATATGCATTTATTTCTGTGAATATGGATGTCCGAATGTGTGAATATTCATTGGGTCGCGCCTTACACAGTTTTAACAAACATGACGTTATTTATGATGTTATTAATGATTATTATGAAAAGGGTTTTGGGAAGTTGCGAATGTTTCGAGAATCTCACGTTATCGTCTTATTACTTTGGTATTTTTCGTCTTTATTACATACTCGTTTATTGCTTTACTTTATTACACAATTTCACGTCCATTCATACGTAGCGATGGGCAGTACTAATGTGTTTTTTCTTTGTTTATTATTAAGTTATGGTATTACGTAACGAGGTACTTAAATATATTAACGGATGGTTAATCTATGTAATAATTCATTTTATAGATTTGTTTGAATGTATTTAGTGTTCATTCTGATTCAGAAACACAAACGGATTCTGCTATCAATCGGTTATGATGCTGGCTAATGGCATACTCATTTTGAATATATCAACTCATTTTTGGGGTCAAAGTATACCGATATAGCTATGGTTCTTTTATCTTAATAGAGATAGGATTACTTAAAACCGTGTTAATTTTAAATGCATATTAGAGATACCACAATACTTGTGTGTTCCTTTGTTTCATTTTCTATTTATAATATCAAGTGTTTATTGCCGTGCTAATCTGATGTGAAGGCTCCGAGGGAAGCATTTATTCAATTTCTCTCTCTCTCTCTCTCTCTCTCTCTCTCTCTCTCTCTCTCTCTCTCTCTCTCTCTCTCTCTCTCTCTCTCTCTCTCTTCTCTCTCTCTCTCTCTCTCTCTCTCTCTCTCTCTCCCTCTCCTCCCTCCCCTCCCTCCCTCCCTCCTCCCTCTCCTCTCCTCCCTCCCTCCCCCTTTCTCCCTCCCTCCCCCCCTCCCTCCCTCCCTCCCTCCCCCCCTCCCCCCTCTCCTCTCCATTCTCCCTCCCTCTCTCCCTCTCCCTCTCCCCCCCCCCCTCCCTCCCTCCCTCTCAAACCACCCTCGGTTTGCGCCAAGTCCCCGGCCGTTGGACAGAAATGCGCAGCGGAGACCTCCGTGCGAGGAATTCGTAAGGGCTGAATCGCCGGCTGGAGGAATGACGAGGTGCATCTGCATTTGAGGGCTGAGTAGGGATGTTCGTCATTAGGTGTAATTGCGGGTGTTATCATTCTATATAATATCCGTGGCTGTGGTTTGTGGCCGCGGGATCAGCATTCTTTTAATCGTTTTTTTTTTTTTCTTCTTCTTCTTCTCCTTTTCTTTTTCTTTTCCTTTTTTTTTTTTTTTTTGTTTTTTTTTTAGTCTTTGGACGTGTGTGTGAGTGCGTTTGCAGGTATGGTCGTTATTATTGTTTATGTGTACGTTTTTTCTGTGTGTGTTTTAGGGAGTTTTGAGAGATCTCATAGCAGTGGCATTGGTGAAAATACCATGGGGAGTTCACACCAGCCAAAATCTCTCGCTCTCTTCTCTCTCTCTCTCTCTCTCTCTCTCTCTCTCTCTCTCTCTCTCTCTCTCTCTCTCTCTCTCTCTCTCTCTCTCTCTCTCTTCTCTCTCTCTCTCTCTCTCTCTCTCTCTTGGAATTCCTCTTGGAATCTCTTGTTCACCTGCCCGAGTGTTCATAACGGTGTTTGTCATGTGGCGAGTTCATAGCAGTGTTCATCAAGATCTTATTAATGACACATCCGCCTGAAGTCAGCGTCAAGAGAGACACATGCAACCCCACGCAACGACAGTCCAAAATGGGCTCAACGACAGATAAGCATAAGGGCCAAAAACTCCGTCGCTTCTTTCAAGGCGGGTTAGGAACCACAGGTAGGATGTCTCCAGGCTAGCATCGCTCCTTAATGAAATCTTTTAGGAGCTAACTTGACGAGGAGCCCATAGTACTTGCTAGTATGTAGGCCCCTCGAGATCCTAAAGTCTAGCCGCGATTTGGAGCCCTCGGAGAGCTGTAGTCGGTCTGTTTGTGCAGCCCGCTCCCGGTTCGCTGCAGTTCGTACGCGGGGACATTGCAAGGATGTCCATATGCTGTCGGTTCGTGTGTGTGTGTGTGTGTGTATTGTTTGTGTGTGTGTGTTGCGCGTGGAATTTCCCATAATATAGCTTCGGTATTCTGTCGGTATTTGTAAACCATAAAGCAAATACAACCAGCTTTATAATTAATGAAGGTTTAGTAGCCCGCATCACCATACGTGTTTTGAAGTTTAGCCAAGTATAGATGAGGCAGCGGTGTTTTGATATTTAGGCCTACACACAAAGAGGATTTTGATATGTAGGCTTTTAACATGTAGCTTCTTCTTCTCAGCTGTTTATTAATGGGGTTATCTCACGCACGTAGGCATACATAGCTTCAAGTAACGTAAATCACAGACCAGAGGCATTGTCACCTGGTTATTTATGCGTTTAACATGTAGATCTTATTCCTAGGCGGTTGTTAAGTAAGTTTTCTGACAGACTAAACCTCCGTCTCTTTCAGTTTCACGAAATCACAGGCGAGACAGTGTTACCTGGTATTTATACAAGGACCTTTTAACGTGTAGGTAATTTCTAGCCATTTATTATATTCATTTTTCATGTACATAGGCCTACGTCTCTTTAGGTTTCGCGGAATCGCAGGTGAGGCAGTGGCATCTGATGTTTATAGAAGGGCTGTTTAATATGTAGGTCGTTATTCCTAGCTCAGTTGTTATACACATATTGTCACGCATATAAACCTACGTCTTTTTTAAGTTTCGCAGATCACACAGGAAATAATACCACCTGATGTTTATACGAGGACCGATTGACAAGAAGGTCGGCATTCCTAGGTTTTTCATCACGTGCATAAACCTACGTGTTTTTCTTTTCTTTTTTTTCTTTTCTTTTCTTTCTGTCTTTGTGAATGACAGATTTTTTTTTTTGCGAATGACAGATGAGGCGAGTTTTGCAGACAGAGGCAGTGTCACGTGTCCGAATGCGATGCCGACATTACGCTGACAGCCGCCTCCTTCTGTCCCTTGGCTTCTCCCCCGGGGCTACGAGCGGACTATTGTAAACAGCTTGTTCAGCCAATTATAAAAGTCCCTCGTTATCTGTTTGGAAACGTGGATATGTATTGTGCTGGAATTTGTGTGGGAATTTTCGATTACTTTTGTCTTGTGTGGGTGTTTTGTTTGTTTGTTCCAGTTTGTTTCGTTTTGTTTTTCTTCGATTTGTATTTGTTTTTGTTCTTTTAGGTTCGTTGTTATATGTTCTTATTGATATCTGTATTTGGGCTACTCTCTCTCTCTCTCTCTCTCTCTCTCTCTCTCTCTCTCTCTCTCTCTCTCTCTCTCTCTCTCTCTATATCTATATCTATATCTATCTCTCTCTCTCTCTCTACCTTCGATCTTATTTTCATTGTCTGTATTTCGTTCCACCCTTTTCGCATACTTTTATCATCTGCATTGCCCTCCCTTCTAATTCATCAGTCACTTTTTTATATATCCTTCCTATTCCTCTCCACCAAGTAGCTGCTCGGTGTGGGGTGGGGGGGGGTACAGAGGTTGGTCATATATCAAACACGATCACCAACCTCCCCCCTTCCCCCTCCCCCCACTCCACCATGTTTTACCCACTCCCTGGTGCCCCCCCCCCCCGACTACTCTCCCCTTTCCCTGTCCCAACCCCTGCCCCCCACTACTCTCCCTTCCCTGCCCCCCCCCTTGCCCCACCTTCTCTCTTCGTAAGGTAATAATGGATGACGTCATAATAACCTCCCGTATTGAATCCTTTCTTGACCTGTGGCGCTTGGAGGACACACACGCACACATGTATATTTATGTATATATATATATATATATATATATATATATATTATTATTTTATATTATCTCTCTCTCTCTCTCTCTCTCTCTCTCTCTCTCTCTCTCTCTCTCTCTCCTCTCTCTCTCTCTCTCTCTCTTCTCTCTCTCTCTCTCTCTCTCTCTCTCCTCTCCCTCTCTCTCTCCCTCTCTCCCTCTCTCCCTCTCTCCTCCCTCCCTCCCTTCCTCCCTCGCTCTGACAAATATAAGACAATGAAATAAAAAACAAACAAACACCGACGGGAAAGTACATATTACAGGCCTAGCTTGAGGCAGCGCGTGTACATGTACTTGTACAGCCACGCGCACCAAGGACAGACAGACGCACGGCGAGACTTAATACGTACATATACGTGCTTTGTGGACGCGCGTGGGGGTGCGACAGTAAGAGAAGGAAGAGTGACGTAAGGTGCTTCAGTGCTGAGGGTGAAGCAGCTGAAGTGAGGGGATTGAAAGAGAGGGGAGGAGAGAGGGTGGAAAGAGAGGGAGGGGAAAGAGAGAGGGAGCTGAGGAAAGAGAGGGATGAAGAGAAGAAGAGAAAGAGAGGGTGGATAGAGAGGGTAGGAGATAAGGTGGAAAGAGAGAGGGAGCTGAGGGGATTGAAAGAGAGGAGAGGAGAGAGAGAGGGGGAGGAGATAAGGTGGAAAGAGAGAGGGAGCTGAGGGGATTGAAAGAGAGAGGGAGCTGAGGGGGTGGAAAAAGAAGGGAGGAGAGAGGGTGGAAATAGAAGAGAGGAGAGGGGGTGGAAAGAGAGGGAGGAGATAAGGTGGAAAAGAGAGGGAGAAAGAGAGGGAGGGGGAATGGGTGGAAAGAGAAGGATAAGAGATAAGAAAGAGAAGAGGGGATTGAAAGAGAGTGAAGAGAAAGGGTGGAAAGAGAGGGGAGGAGAAGGGAGGAAAGGAGAAGTGAGGAATGGGAGGAGAAGGTAAGTAAGGGGAGTGGAGAGGGAAGGGGAAGGGGTGAGGGGAGAGGAGAAGGAAGGGGATGAGGGGAGACAGGAAGAAAGAGAGGGAAGGGGAAGAAAGAAAAGAAAAAATGAAAAGGAAGGGGTGGGAAGAAAGAGAAGGAAAGGCAAGGGATAGAATGAGGAGATAGGGAAGAGATAGAAAAAAGGAGAGAGGGAAAGGGAGGATAAATGAGAACAAGGAAGGAAGGGGAGAAGAGGGAAGAAAAACAGAAAAAGGGTGGAAGAGGAGAAAGAAAGAAGAAAGAAGAGAGGGAAGGGAAGTAGAATAAAGAAAGAGAGGGAGAGAGGGGAGGGAAGGAAAGAAAATAATGAGAAGATTGGAAAGGAGAGGAAAGGGAGGACGAGAAGGAAGAAAGGGAAGGAAAGGAGGAAGAAGAATGAGAAGAGAAGGGAAAGAGAGAGAAGAGAAGACGAGGGAGTCAATGTATGATATGAATTTTCTTGTGATTTCATATGGAAACATTTTGCATTAACACAAACCCGTTTTTCCGTATCTATATATCTGAAAACTCGTCTACACTTCACCCTCCCAATCCATCTATCTGTCTATTTGTCTGTCCGTATCTCCTGTTTTTCATATATATATATATATATATATATATATATATGTGTGTTGTGTGTGTGTGTGTGTGTGTGTTGTGTGTGTGTGTGTGTGTGTGTGTGTGTGTGTGTGTGTGTGTGTATTTTTTCCTTGACTCTCTACCCATCCATCTCTCTCTCTCCTCTCTCTCTCTCTCTCTCTCTCTCTCTCTCTCTCTCTCTCTCTCTCTCTCTCTCTCTCTCTCTCTCTCTCTCTCTCTCTCTCTCATTCTCTTTCACACACAGACACAGACACACACACACACGCACACACACGGTAGAACAGTACCTGTGTCCAACCTATCATTTTCTCATTAACCTGCGACCTGCCACCCGCCGCCGCCAGCGCAAGGCAAACCCGTCCCTCACCCCATGTGGTATAAGGACGAAAATCCCGCCGTCGGAACGTCCTGATTTATGAACATTTTGGTCAAACAAGGAGTTGGAGGGCTGTCTGGCCCGCGATGCCCACTGGAGAAAGGGGGAGGGAGTTTATAGTAGTCCCCGAGTTTACCTGGTGGGTGATGCCCTTTGTCCTGCCCCATTGTTTTTTTCTCGCAGGGGTCCGCCGTGGGTAGGCCTACACTGTATGCCCTCTTTTGTGACGTGTTCTCGAGGTGGCCTGTGGTATGCGGTGGAGGGGTGTTGGAGGGTGATAGGGGGAGGGGGGAGGGAGGTTGAGGGGTTGAGAGGTGGAGGTGGTGTTGAAGAGGTGGAGGGTGGAGGGTAGGGGGGTTGAAGAGGTGGAGGGGTGGAGGGTAGGGGGTTGAAGAGGTGGAGGGGAGTGGAGGGTGGGGTAAGGGGGTTGAAGAGGTGGAGGGTAGGGAGGGGGTGGAAGGGAAGGGGAGGGGGGGAGGGCACTGATGTCGCAGGTGCTCTATCGGTTGAATGTTTTCGCACTTGGAGAACTGGGTCTGTGTTATGGCCTGCTTGGCGAGTGCGTTTAGTGTCCGTGTTGTTTCGTGTATTGATGTTATTGTGGCTTTGGCTTTGCTTGTGTGTGTGTGTGTGTGTGTGTGTGTTTGTCTGTCTGTGTGCCTACGTCTGTGTGTCTGCGTCCGCGCGCGTTTGTGTGTATGTCGATAGCCGTGTATTGTGAAGTTACATACATACCTATATATACATACATGCATTCATGCATACATAAATACACAAACACACATACACACACACACACACACACACACACACACACACACACACACACACACACACACACACACACACACACACACACACACACACACACACCACACATCCACACATACGTGTCCTCGCGTGCCCCCCCCCCTCCTATGCACTTCCTCGGTCCACAATCCCAAATCCCTTTTTTTATCTTAAAACTCCCTCGACGTCTTAATCGGCCGGCCCAGTCGCTCCTCTCCCTCTCGAGCGAAAGTGGACGCCGGAAGTGTCCAGCCGACGCCGAGGGGGGGGGGGGGTAGACGCCAGGGGGAGAGGCACCAGGAGGGAAGGGGGGGGGGCGAGAGGTCAGGGCGGAGGGCCAATAAATTCTTCCTTCCGCACTTTTATTGCTTGGCCGTTAAAGCTCCACGTGGCATGAGGTCTTCCCCCCCCACCCCCACCCCACCCCACCCCCCCCTCGCGCGCTCCCTCGCCGTCTCTGGAAAGGAACTTGACGAGGCCTGCGCTAGTTGCGACTCTATTATTATTTTATTTTATTTTGTTTATTTATTATTTTTTAATTTTTTATTTTTATTTTTTTTTTTTTTTGCCTTTGTTTTTGCTTCAGTTTTATGTACTTGTTTTATTTTTTTAAATCTTTTCCATCAATAATAGTTGGGTTAAGGTGGCTCTCTTGATGAGGAGAGAGAGAGAGAGAGAGAGGAGAGAGAGAAGAGAGAGAGAGAGAGAGGAGAGAGAGAGAGAGAGAGAGAGAGAGAGAGAGAGAGAGAGAGAGAGAGCGAGAGTATGAGATTTAAGATTTTTTTCAGATTAATTTCAATTCCATTTGTTACAATGGATATCCTTTGCTGTGACATATTGTCTGTTTTATTTTGCCTTCTAAATCTCCCCCTGTGTGCAAGGGATGGCCGGGGTTGCCATCCACTGGCAGCGCGCGGGATCGAACGCAGGTCAGAAAGATTGCAAGACCAGCACGTTCACCACTGTAAACACACACACACACACACACACACACACACACACACCACAACACACACCACACACACACACACACACACACACACACACACACACACACACACACACACACACACACACACACCACACACACACACACACACACACACACACACACACACACACACAGAATGAGATAGATAAGGGAGGGAGAGAGGGAGAGACAGACAGACAGATAGAGACATTCAGAGACAGAGAACGAGAGAAACCAGAGAAATACGAAAACAGAAAACACGAGTCTCCGAGTTTCAAAAATTCCTCTTTTTTCTTCATTCGAGACAGACAGACAGGTAGACAGATAGATAGACAGACCGGAGCAAACCATACATACACAGACAGCGAGAGAGATAATCCAAGAGAGAGAAAATGAAAGAGAGAAAAAAGACGAAAACGACAAAACGACCGAAAGGCTTTTTCCTCGCTCTTCGAGTCCGAAACTAGGATCCCCCCCCCCCCCCCCGTGTTCGCAGCCCGAACGCCCGCAACCACGGAGCGCGGGTGTGTGAGGTCCGCCGAGGAACGGATCGGGAAGAAAGAGGCAAGTAATAAAGATGAGAATCTCGAGGATGAATGGATGATGAGTGTTTGCTGACAAGGGCGAAGAGCGTGTTAAGAGGGGGCGAGTAAGAGACTGAGCGCTACTCTCTCTCTCTCTTCTTTCTCTCTCTCTTTTCTTTCCTCTCTCTCTCTTTCTTCTTCTCTCTCTCTCTCTCTCTCTCTCTCTCTCTCTCATATATCTATATCTTCTTATCTCTCTCTCTTCTCTCTCTTCTTCTCTCCTCTCCTCTCTCTCTCTCTCTCTCTCTCTCTCTTCTCTCTTCTCTCTCTCTCTCTCTCTCTCTCTCTCTCTCTCTCTCTCTCTCTCTCTCTCTCTCTCTCTCTCTCTCTCTCTTCCTCTCTCTCTCTCTCTCTCTCTCTCTTCTCTCTCTCTCTCTCTCAGCTCTCTCTTCCTTCTTCTTTCCTCTCCTCTCCTCCCTTTTCCCTTTCCATCTGCCTCTTCCATCTTCCTCTCTCTCTCTCTACCTTCCCTTTTCTCCCCCCCCTCAAGCCATTTTCCTTGTTAATCCCAAAGCCAAGCCATTTTCCTTACTTCATTTTCCTTGATTTGGAGCGAGGGAAAGTCCCCCTTATGAGGCGGTTTTCCTAATCCTTTTGTTATCTTTGTCTCTGTCTTTCGGAGGAGTGTGAAGGAGTTTCCAACCCTGAGGGATTATTTCGGGGGGGAGGGGAGAGAATGTCGGAGGAAGAAGTGAAAACGGAGGTTAAGGCAAAGGGAAAAGAGAAAATGAAAGAAGAAGAAGATGGAGGAGGGAGGGCGAGAGAGGAGGGAGAACCCTCTGAGGAGACTTTTTTTTCTTTCTTTTCTTTCTTTTTTTCTGAGTTTTTATTCTTCCTCCGAATGCTACGGGTCGGGATTTCGGGATTCGGCGAGCGTGACCGGGGAGGAACCGCATGCCGAGTCGGAAGCCGGAAATAAAAATGCCGAGTTGATTGTGTTCGTTTGGCTTGTCCTGAACGTCGAGGCGGATTCCGCAGGTAGTCTCGACGACGGCGGGGCCACGGGGAGGTTGTGGCACGACGCTGAGAGGGGGAGGGGGAGGGAGGGGAGAGAGGGGTGGGAGGGGAGGGAGGGAGGGGGTGGGGAGGAGGGAGGACTGGGGAGGGGAGGGTTAGGGAGAAGGAGAGCTGGGGAGGGAGAAGGAGAGGGAGTTAGGAGTGGGGGGGAGAGGGAGAGGGAGGAAGAGGGAGATGGAGTGGGGGAGGGGAGGTTAGGGAGAAGGGAGGGAGGAGTGGGGGGGGGGAGGGAGAGAGTGGGGGAGAGGGAGAGAGTTTGTGTATGTGTCTGCGTCTGTCTGGTGTGTCCGGACCAAAGACTGTCGCTGGTTTTCTCAGCCTGTGCCGACAGTCGGAGATGACTTCCTCTCACCGGAAGCAAAGCCCACAGGAACCGCAAAGCAAAGCGCGGGAGAAGAGGATGGAGGAGAGGATAAGCGAAAGCAGGAGGAAGAGGAAGAAGCAAACGCGAGGAGACTCAAGGCGGGTTCCTCTTAACCCTTTTCTCACACCTCGCCGCCCCTCCTCCCTCCTCCTTCCCTCCTTTCCTCCCCCTCTTCTCCTCCTTCTTCCCTACCCCTTCCATTTCCTCTCTTCTCTTTCCTCCTCCATATTCCCACCTTCCCCTACCCCTTCCCTCCTTCTCCTCCCAACTACTCCCTCTACCCCCTACCCCTCTTCCTCCCCCCCCTCATCCTCCTCCTCTCCCCCTTTCTCCCCTACCCCGTCTCTCTCTCTCTCTCTCTCTCTCTCTCTCTCTCTCTCTTCTCTCTCTCTTCGTCTCTCTTCGCTCCTCTCTCTCTCCTCT
>NW_020868985.1:247363-251310 GCF_003789085.1 Penaeus vannamei | reverse complement strand
GAGAGAACGAAAAGAGATGCAGACACGGAGAGGAGATAGAGCGAGAGAACGAAAAGAGAGAGAGAGGCGAGAGATAGAAGAGAGCCGGAGAGAGAGGCGAGAAGCCGGGCAAGGAACCCCCGTGGCCGCAGAGGGAGCACCGGGGGAGACAGTCCCCGCCGCTTCCTCGCATCACTTTGTATTTGAGGTGAACTGTTGCATTAACCCCCTTTATCTTCTTTGGCGGCCGGTTATTTCGCAGTCCGCTTTCCTCCGGCGCCCTCGAGGTCACCGCGCGCGTCGCCATCTCGCGGGCGGGGGCGGGCGTGCCAGTGCCATCTGCGAGGTGCCCCCGGATTCGCGTGCCCGGCCGGAGGGGAGGGGGGGGGAGGGGCGAAGGAGGGAAAAGGTGCCTACGCGCTTTTTGAGGCGGGCGAAAAGTGGCGAGGGCGGCCATTGAGTGAAAAAGAGATAGTCCCGCGAGCCCCGTGATGGACGCCTCGGACCTGTTCTCCTTTCACGGTCGCGCGTTCTTCATTTTTGTTCTCTTCGCGGTTGTATCTCTTCGACTTTCCCCCCTCTCTCTGGCTCTCTCTCTTTCTCTCTGTCTCTGTCTGCCTCTCTTCTCTCTCTCTCCTCTTTTTTCTCTCTTCTTCTGTCTTTCTTCTCTTTCCCTCTTTCTCTCTCTTTCTCTGTCTCCCTCTCTCTCTCTCTCTTCTCTCTCTCCCTCCTCTCCTCTCTCTCTCTCTCTCTCTCTCTCTTCTCTCTCTCTCTCTCCTCCTCTCCTTCTCTCTCTCTTCCCTCCCTCCCTCCACCTCCCTCCCTCCTCCTCTCCCTCCCTTCCCTCTGCTCTCCTCTCTTTTTTCTCTCCTCTCTCTCTCTCCTCTCTCTCTCTCTCTCTCTCTCTCCTCTCCTCCTCTCTCTCTTCTCTCTCTCTCTCTGCTCTCTCTCCCCTCCCTCCCTCCCTCCCTCCCCCTCCCTCCCTTCCCTCCCATCTCTCTCTTCTCTCTCTTTCTATCTCTCTCCTCTCTCTCTCTCTCTCGCTGCTCATCTCTCATCTTCGTGCTTCTCTCTCTCTCCTCGCTCGTGCGTCTCGTCGTTCTCTCTCTCGTGCGTGTCTCTGGCGGGCTCTCTCTCTCTCGGCGGTGGTCTCTCGCTCCCTCTCCCTCCCTCCCCCTTCCCTCCCTCCTCCCCTCCCTCTCCTCTCCTCATTTCTCTTCTCTTCTCTGCCTCTCAGCTCTTCTCTCTCTCTCTCTCTCTCTCTCTCCTCTCTCCCTCTCTCTTCTCTCTTCTCTCTCTCTCTCTCTCTCTCTCTCTCTCCCTCCCTCCCTCCCTCTCTCCCTCCCTCCCTCTCTCTCTCTCTCTCTCTCTTTCTATCTCTCTCTCTCTCCTTCTCTCTCTCTCATCTCTCATCTACTCTCTCTCTCTCTCTCTCTCTCTCTCTCTCTCTCTCTCCTACTCTCTCTCCCTCCCATCCCTCCCCTCCCTTGGCGGGGCGCGGGTCCCTCTCAACTCTCTACGCGTCACATACAATAACATCTGATTACATATCTACTCTCTCTCTTGCTCTCTACTCTCCCTCGTCTCTCATCTCTCTCCATCATCTCTCTCTCTCTCTCTCTTCTTCTCTCTCTCTCTCTTCTCTCGTCTCTCTCTCTTTCGTCTCTCTCTCTTTCTTGTCTCTCTCTCTTTCTTCTCTCTCTTTTTGTCTCTCTCTCTTTCTGCCTCCTCTCTTCTGTCTCTACTCTCTTTTTGTCTCTCGTCTCTCTCTCTCTCTCTCTCTCTCTCTCTCTCTCTCTCCTCCTCTCCCCTTCCTCCTTCCTCTCCTCCTCCTCCGTCCTCCTCTCTCCTCCTCCTCCTCTCCCTCCTCCCCCTCCCCCACTCCTTCTTCTCCCCCCCCCCCTCCTTTAGGCTGCGTTTACCACCTCCACTAAATTCATTGCTCACCGACCCTCGTTCAACGATAATTATAAAACTGAAGGTAGATAAAAAGAGGAAACGCACACACACATACACACACACGCACGCCACACACGCACGCAACACGCACGCACGCACGCACACGCACACGCACACACACACACACAACACACACAACCACACACACACACACAACACACACACACACACACACACCACACACCACACCACACACACACCACACATACACCACACACGTACACGTCACACAGCACCACACACACACGCAACACGTACACCACAACGCAAAGCACACACATCACACACCACACAAACACACCACACACACACACACACACACACCACACACACATCACACATGACACACATCACACACACACACACACACACACACACACACACACACACACCGCGCGCAGCACTAACCTCCACGCACACACGCACACACAAACCACACCAAATATACACAACAAGAGACATCCTAGCCGCGCATCTCCGTATTACCCTTATCGCATGACACAGAGTCTCGAGTAAACTGGTCGCTCTGATAAGGGTTGACCGGTCCAGGTAGGTGGTGGGGGGTGGGTGATGGGGAGGGGCGGGATGGGCGGGTGTGAAGAGCTGCGAGGGCTTGTGGGCGGTGCAGAGAAAGAGATGGGAGGTGGAGGAAGGGAGGAGGAGGGGGGGGAAAGAGAGAAAAGAGAGGGAGAGAGAGAGGAGAGAGAGGGAGAGAGGGGGAAGGAGAGAAGAGAGAGGGAGAAGAAGAGAGGGGACGAATCTTGTTTTTTTTTTCTTTATAGGAGCTCGTACCAGTTCATAGATATCATTTTTACTGTATTCATTTATATTCTATTTCTAACCGTGTGTTGTGATATTATCTGTTTATTTATGCATTCACATTTGCCGTAAATCTTTATCCCCTTTCTATAAGGAAAGGAAATCGTTCACAATCTTGGTTATATGTCTCTTCTTTTTGTTTGCGTTTGTTTTGTCGGTCTCATAATTGTTCTATGATTTTTTTTCCCTTCCTCTAATGCAACTTTGCATTACTCTCTCTCTCATCTCTCTCTCTCTCTCTCTCTCTCTCTCTCTCTCTCTCTCGCTCTCTCTCTCTCTCCTCTCTCTCTCTCTCCTCTCTCTCTCTCTCCTCCTCCCTCCCTCTCTCCCTCTCTCCCCTCTCCCCTCCCTCCTCACCTCCTCCCTCTCTTCCGCTCTCTCTCTTCTCCTCTCCCTCTCCTCCCTCCTCTTCCTCTCTCTATTCCCTTCATCAGTATCTTCTGCTTGCGCTCCGGGAACTGGTTATCGAAGACCGCATGAGAAGAAACCGAAGGGACGCGACGCAAAACTGAACCCTTTTGAGATCCGGAAGCGAGCGCGCCCGAAGGCTGTGTGGGCGGCTTCGGGCCGAGTGGCTCGCTCCGTCGGCCAACCTGGAGAGATAAGGAAGAGGCGTTTTAGCGAGATGGGGAAGATGATGTTTAGTGGGGGAGGGAGGAGAGAGAGGAGGGAGGGAGGGAGGGAGGTTTTTACGTGAAGTAAGAGAGCGCGGAGGAGGGAGGAGAGGAGGGAGAGGTTTTTAGTGAATTAAGAGGAGGGAGGAGGAGAGAGAGGAGTGAGGGGAGGTTTTTTTGAATTAATGAGAGAGAGGGAGGAGAGAGGAGGAGTGAGGGAGGAGAGAGGAGGGAGTGAGGGAGGTTTTTAGTGAATTAAGAGGAGGAGGGAGGAGAGAGGAGGGAGGAGGGAGGTTTTTAAGAATTAAGAGGAGGGAGGGAGGAGAGAGGAGGAGGAGGAGGAGAGAGGAGGGAGTGAGGGAGGAGGAAGTTAAGAGGAGGGAGGAGGCTTAGAGGAGGGAGGGAGGAGAGAGGAGGGAGTAGGGACGGTTTTGAATTGAGGAGGGAGGAGGAGAGGAGAGAGGAGGAGTGAGGGACGAGATGGAGTAGGTAGGAGGGGAGGAGGAGGGAAATGAGGGAGGGAGGAGGGTGAAGGAGATAGGGAAGGAGAAAAGACGGAGGAGGGAGGTTGGGGGT
>NW_020868985.1:229863-242363 GCF_003789085.1 Penaeus vannamei | reverse complement strand
CCGTAGGGGAGGGGGTCATTGGAAAATGTCGTGGAAACGTTTTGTATAATTATGTACGTTCACAGGTATGTGAATGCATAGGCACGCGCGCGGACGTTTACACACACACACGCGCACACATACTCACTCACTCATTTATTCACTTACCTTCACGCACTCGCACATAATCAGACGCACTCAGTCATCCGCTCGCTCACTCAATCATCCCATCTTCCATTCTCCTTGCGGCGCGCGCCCTCCGACACCTCCAAGCGCGGCGTCTCGAGGGCGCGGGCCACAGGCCTCGCCGATAAGACCGGCGTTTTCGCGACGCCCGCCCTCGCGCCGTCGTCAGCGGAGGAAATTGGCCGCGGTTAATCCGGTTTTGCGAGCGACGGTTTTCTACATGATGCGCGCTGACACCGCACCCCCGAGGGCCCGGATTGCCCTGGGGTCGCGGGCGGCGAGGCCCCTTCCCCGACCCGAAGGGCGCGATGTCGAGGGGGCGCGGGCGCGGAGCAGAGGGCCGTCGCACCCCGGGAGGCGCCCAGGACCCCCGCAGCGGCGCATCCTCTGTCCTCGCCGCAGGACCGTACCTGCGTCCGGGCCAGCCGCCGGCCGTGACGCAACACACGACATTTCGGCTCCAGAGGACGGACGCGCCGCTAAACGCCCATGACAAAACATCTGATAAGGAGGGACAGATGGGCCGCGATAAGGCCTCGCGGCCCCCTGCCTCTCCCCGGCCGAGATACGAGGCGCAGATACGGCAGGACCCCCGGCAACCCGAGGCGGCGGCGCGGCGGCCCGGCCAGGACGGGTCGGCTGACGAGCACGCAGGGTGACAGGTCCGCTGCCAGGGGGGAGGGGAGGGGCAGGTGAAGGGGCGGGGTGGGGGGGACGGCCCCAAACAAACACACAAACTTTGCAAGACTTTGTTGAGTCAGACGCTCCTCGTAGAGAGCCCCAAATCAGGCTGTCCCAGGGGCAATGTTCGAAAAATCCACCGGGCATTTTTCAAGCTGCCATGACCTTGCTTAACTGGCCGGCGGTTAGGACATGCAGGCCAGACGGGACACGAGGAAAAATACACGGACCTGGATTGTATTTCGCAGCAACTAGGAGAAGAAAATAAGTCTGGACAAAACAAGGGTTATTTACACCGAGAACTGCGATGTCGAGGAGGAGGAGGAGGAGAGGGAGGAGAAGGAGGAGGAAAGGAACGACGACAACGACCAAGAAGAGTGAGAGGAGGACCACGTCGGCGACGAAGAAGAAGAAATAAAAGAAGAGTAAGAGGAGGAGGACGAAGACGATGAAGAAAAGAAAAAAAGAGTAGGAGAGGACGACGACGAAGAAAAGAAAGAAGAAGAGTAAGAGGAGGAGGACGAAAACGGAGAAAAATAAATAAAGGAAGAGTGAGAGGAGGAGGACGAAGAAGAAGAAAGAAAAGAGGAGTAAGAGGAGGAGGAGCAAGAGGCATACGAGTCGGAAATGAAACGGGTAGCGCAGGTGTCGACTCAGACCGGCTCGGTGGGAGTGTGTCGAAGTAGGGGAAGGAGGAGGGGGGAGGGGAGTCCAGGGATGGTGTTGGGGAAGAGAGAGGGAGGGGGAGAGAGGAAGGGAGGGAGGGATGCGTTCAGGAGGGGGAGTCAGGGATGGTGTGTTGGGAAGAAGAGAGGAGGGGGAATAGGGGAGAGAGAGGAAGGGGGGGGAAGGGGAAGGGAGAAAGGGAGGGGAAGAAGGGAAGGAGGAGGGGATGGGGATGGAAAGAGGGGGGAAGAGGGACTGAGAGAGAGGGAGGGGCATCCAGGATGGTTTTAGGGGAAGAAGAGAGGGAGGGAGGGGGGAGGGGGATGCAAGTAGGAAAGGGTGACGATCCTGACGCGGGCGGCTGGGAAGGGCGTCGAAAGCGAATTAGCACAGGCCAAGGAGGCGGATAACGAAGGAGATAACGCAGGAGGAGGCGAGGGACGGGCAGAGACCCACGCACGCACGCACGCACGCACGCACCTCAGCATGCGTATCACTGGTAGTTTGGGAAGGAGGGAATGGGAGGGAGGGACGAACGTGACAGAAATGCAGCTGGGATTGGCGGAGGGGGAGGGGGAGGGGGGAGAGGGGAGGGGTGCGTATGAAGGTAGGGGTGTTTGAGGGGAATAGGGTTATGATAAGAAGGATGTTTTGTGGGGAACACAAGAGAGTGAGTGAGAGAGAGAGAGAGTAAAGAGAGTAAAAGAGAGATAGAGAGAGAGAGTAAAAGTGAGATAGAGAGAGAGAGGGAGGGGGGGAAGGAGAGATAAGATGTTGGGAAAAGAGAAATATGGAGCATGAATAAGGAAAGAGGAGGAGCGGGGGAGAGAATTAAAATCGCGTGCGGTTATTGAAGAGGAGAAAAAGAAAGAGATATCAGTCACATGGTACGACGTTTTAAAAACAATGGGAAATCTGGTTTAAAAAAAAAAAAGCAAGGAGGGGTAAAAGATTACTTACGAAAGATTAAGCAAGTAGATACTATCGTTAAAAAGAAAAGTGTTTTTATTGCAAGTACCAATGATGTTTGTGTTTTTGTTTCACTTGGAGGATTAATTCTGCGGAGAATAGTGTGCTGTAGTTTGTTTTGTTGTAGTAGTATTTTTTGTTGCTTGTTTTGTTTTGTTATATTTATTCTTAGAATGTGTTGTGTTTGTTTGTTGATAGTGGATAGTGGGTGTTTTTCTCTGTTTATTTTTAGAATTGTGTTGTTTAGGTGTTTGTTTGTTGGTTTGCTTCGCCTTTGTTAGGTTTGTTTATTTTTTTCTTATTTACTTTTGTGTATCTTTTTTTGTTTTGTGTGATATCCATATTTGAATTGTTCTTATTCCTTCCTTCTGGTTTGTTTTGTTTATTTGTTATTAATGGTGCTCAGCAATCGCTTGTTTGAAGGGCTGTCCGTTTTCCAATTTTCTCTTGTGTTGCGCTAATTGTTTCAGTCCTGCATTAGACCCTACTCCTGAGCTTGCTTCAAATGTGACCCGTGCTCTCTCGCTCTTCTTCTCTCTTCTTCTCTCTCTCTCTCTCTCTCTCTTCTCGTTCGAGATCTCTCTCTACTCGTACGTGATGACTGTCTCTCTCATGACTCTCTCTCTCTCTCTCTCTTCTCTCTCTCTCTCATTTACTACGATCGTATACTAGTACTAAGAGCTCTAATTATCTGTTTTCGCTATCAGTATCGAGACTTATTGAGTCTATTAGTGGATTGTTATAATTGATGCTTTGGCACTCCCTAAATTACTTAGAGAGATCTGGATATAATGCTTAGAGCAACTATAGGAGTAATGAGATTATATAGATAGATATATACGATATAATTAGTGAATATGAAGAGATATATAATAAGATATATTAGTTGCAGAACGACAGTAATACAGAATAGTGCGATGGTGTAATTGGAGGGGAGACAGACAGGAGAAGTGTATATTTATTTGATTAGTAGATATATATTGAGAGATAATGAGGAATTATTTAATATAAGTTATTAATAGAGCTATCTGATATAGTATATATGTATTTCGTCTGGCGGAGATTGTAGACGCACCAGGAGATTTTGAATCTATTAAGATGACGTGGAGAGAAGATCGAAGAATAAAGAATGTCTAAAATGTAAAGATTAAAGGACTACAGTCATCGAGTGACGATCTTCTGCCATTTTCTTCTACTTGCAAGTCTACGCCTCCTCCTTTTGTTTCTGTCTTTTGCTCTTTCTTTTTTCGTTTTCTTAAAAAACCTCCATCTCCCTTTCCTCGTTCGTCCTCCAACCTCCTCACCCTCTTCTCTCTCTCTATTTTTTTGTCTTTTGTCTTTGTTGTCTTCTCTCCTCTCAATCTTCTTTTTTTTTTCGTCTTCTTTTAGGCTTGTGTGGTGTGTTGGGTCCTCCTGTGGCATTTATGGTGTCTTACTACTGGCCAGAAGAAGGGAGCAGAGGGGGCGGCGATGTGGCGTGATTCCATATGAAAGGAGTAGCGGGACGCACACGGTCAGCACCCAGCCAGCTCTCGGCGGGAACCCAAAACACTCCATCGACCTTTTTATCCGGACGCCGGTCTTGGCAGGTTGTTCTAAGGCGAGATGTTATCACTTGCAAAGAACATTCCACATGACTTGTTCTTCCATTAATATTGGACTCGTTGGAATATGATAAGTTCGTTTTGTTACTACGCTTGGGGGGAAATGTGTGAGTATACAACCATGTGTTGAAACCGACGGGACCCCATGTCAAACTTATCAAAGACTTCCTGGATTAATTTCTATTCATATATTATATATATATTATAAGTATATTATTATATATTATATAATATAATATATTATGTGTGTTTGTGTTGTTTTATATGATCTGTTGTCTTGTTGGTATAGGTTGTGTGTTCTAGTAACCACGTTGTGATACATTGATTTTCCAAACCATTTGTGTATGGTATGTATTGGAGCTTGTGTGTGCCGCTGCCTATTTCTTCCCTATCTCCTCTCTCCTCTTCTGTCTTTTGCTTCTCATGTCCTCCTCGCGCTGCCTCTCCTTCTTTTCTCCTCTCTATTGGTGTGTGTTTGGTGTGTGCTGTGTGGGTTCGTTGTTTCTTTCTATAAATTTTGCCTCATGTGCTTCTGATTATTAGAAATCTCTCAATTATCTATTCTCCATCTAATACATATTGCAGAATTAGGCAAAAACATACCTGAGTTATGGCTCCCTCGACGCTCACCCCTCACTCATCCGGTTTTTTAGAACAAGTTTAAGCCAAATTGATATAAAGACAACACGAGGAAGAACATCCCGGCGACGCAGCGTGTGTTAAACTGTGTACCTGGCGCTCAAGTGTAACGGGACAGGTGCGATAGGGGAAGCATTGCAGAGTGAACGACTAAAATAATCTGATGGAAACACGTGTGCTCTACCTTTTTTTTTTTTTTCTGATCGTGTGTTTTATGTTTTCTGTACTAGATATGATCTTCTTCTTTTTTCTTTTCTTCTATGTCTTGGCAGGTCAGTACTTGTTGTCTTCTTCCTACTCTGTCCCGGCCTACCGCTTTCTGTTCGCCTTCCTCCCTATGCCTGCTATCTATCTTCTCTCCATCCTCCCTTCCTTCTCTTACTCCTTCTCCTTCTCCTCCTACCCTCTTCTTCTTCTTTCTTCTTCTTTCTTCTTCTTCTCTCTTCTTTTTTTTTCTTCTTTCTCATTTTTTCTTCCTATCCTCTTCTTTTTCTTGGTCTCTCTCCTTCTCCTCTTCTCTCCTCCTCTCCTATGCTCCCTTCCTCCTCCTCCCTCCCCTCCTACTCTTCTCCGTCTCGTTCTCCTTCCTTCGGATCTTGACGAATGGCGTATTGTTCGATGCCTTAGCTTGGCTTTCAGCTCGGCCTCGACTCCGCGCTCCCTCCGTGCTCTCCATCTCGTGATCTTGGCTCATTGCTCTCGTCTAGTATACATTCCTAACCCTCCCTCTTCTCTCTCTCTCTCTCTCTCTCTCTCTTCTCTCTCTCCTCCTTCTCTCATATTTTCTCCTCTTTTCGATTCTTTTTCACACTTCGCCTTGCCACCTCCCATCTATGCGCTAGTCTCTCTCAATGCCTCGTCATCATGCCTCTTATACTCTATATTGAAGTGGTCGCGCAGACTCTCCCGTTCGCCATCTCGCTTTTCTCCTGCTCTCTCGTGTGTGCGTCCTCTGATGACCTCTCCGTCTTATGTCTTCTGTCATCCTCTCTTCTTTCCTCTCTCTTCTCTTCTCTTTCTCTCCCTCTGCGGTTCTATTATGCCATCTCAGTGCTTGTACTTTCCTCTCTGCTCTCTTCCTTGAACCGGGAGAGGTCCTCCGTGATAAGGACACAGGCATTTCTTGAGAAAAGTCCCTCCCCTCCTCTCTCTCTTTTCGGTCTTTTTTCGTTTCTTTGCCTATTCTTCTTGCTCCTGTGCGTTTCTCCTCTTCACTCCCCTCTCTCTCTCTCTTCTCTCCCCATCCCTCTCCCTCTTCTCTCCCCTCTCTCTCCATCCTTCTCCTCTCTCTGCTTTCTTCTTCTCCTTCTCCCTGTCCTCTCCTTCTCTCCTTCTCCTCTCTGCTCTCCTCTATTTTATCTATTATCCTATTGCTATCTTACTTTTCTTATCTCTCTCCTCCTCTCTCTCTCTTATCCTTTCTTCTCTCTCTTCTCTCTCTATTCCTCTCTTACTTCGTTCTATCTCCTTATCTCTCTCATCTCTCTCTCCTACTCGCTCTCTGTCTCACCTCTCAACTTCGTCCCTGTCTCTCCCTCTCCCTATCTCCTCTCTCTTCCCCTTCCTCTCCCTCTCTCCTCTCCCTCTCTCCCTCTCCCTAGTAAATAATCTAACTCTCCCTCTCCCCTCCCTCCTCCTCTCTCCTCTCTCTCTCTCTCTCTCTCTAATCTATTCTAATCTATCCCTTACCTTCTCTCTCCTCCTTGTCTCTTCTCTTTCTCTCTATCTTTCTTTCTCCCTTCCTTTTTCTTCTCTCTCTCACCTTTCTTCTCTATCGCTTCCCTCTTTCTTTTCTGTTCATCTTTTCTTCTCTTTCTTCTCTCTCCTGTTTTCCCACTTTACTTTCATTCCTCATTCATATCATTTCTCTGCTTCATCTTCCCCTCCATCCCTTCCTTTCTTTTACATTTCCTCTTCCATCTGCTATTTATTCATTATTGCAATCGTACATAGTCCAATGATAAAACTTTTTTTAAAGCAATATTAATAATAATGATTAATAATAATTGTAATAATAATAATAATAATTATAATAATAATAATGATATAATATGATAATAATGGATAAATAATAATTAATTGAATAATAATGATACATATTATAATAAAGAAAAATGATAATTTCTGATGAATACAGACAATATTTCTTTTCTTTTGTCTTTTCAGGTAAGATTAGGAAGTGAGGCTGGAGGCTCCAGGGGGTAGGGTGCTTTCTGAATTTGTTGAGGGAGGAAGGGGGGAGAAGAGAGGGAGAGAGAGGGAGGGGGAGGAGGGAGGAGGGAGAGGGAAAAGAGGGGAGGGGGAAAGAGAGGGGAAGAGGGAATGGGAAGAGGGGGTTGGGGAAGGAGCAGAGAGGGAGTGGGGAAGGGAGAGGGGGAGGCGGAAAAGGAAGAGAGGGAAAGGAGAAAAGGAAGGTGAGGGAGAGAAAGAGATGAAGAGGACATAAGCCTAGATGAGAGAGAAAGAGGAAAGCGGGATGGAGAGAGAAAGAGGAGGGAGAGAAACGAGAAGAGAGAGGGAGGGAGAGAACGAGAGAGAGACGAGAGAGGAGAGAAAGGAAGGGAGAGAGAAGGAGAGAATAATCAGAGAGCGATAGAGGGAGCGAAAGAAGAGAGAAAGGGAGAGAGAGATAGGGAAGATGAAAAGTGAAAGAGAGAGATAATGCGTAAGAGAGGATGAGAGTTGAAGGCAGAGTCATGTATTCTGCTCAATGTACTTCAAATTTTCATAACTTTCCTTACCAGTCCACCTTGGCCTGTGCCCCTGTTGTTTTGACGCAGGTGCTCTGCTTAACTTGGCTTCTTACCTGTGTATCGGCTTCACTCGTTCCCTAGCGTCTGTCTTGGTATGTCTCGCTATGCCTGTCCTGTCTCTCTGTCTTCATGTCTGTTGCCTTGCATGTTGTCTCTGTCCTGTCGTGTATATGTATGTCTCTTGCCTGTTCTGTCTTGTCTTCTTCTGTTTGTGGCTCTAATCTGTTTTCTGTCTGTCTCGTCTCTGTCCTGTCTGGCCTGTTCTGTCCTGTTCTGTCTGGCCTCTCTGTTCTCTGTCTGTCTTGCCTGTCTGCTCTCTGTTCCTGTCTAGTCTGCCTGTTCTGTCTGTCTCCTGTCTGTCTATCTCTGTCTGTGTCTGCCTTTCTCCGTCTGTTGTCTTGCCTGTCTCTTGTCTTGTCTTCTGTCTGTCTTTTGTCTGTATGGCCTGTCCTGTCTCTGTCTGCTTCTGCTGTCTCTGTCTATCTGTCCTGCCTGTCTCTGTCTATCTGTTCCAGTCTGGTCTCTAGTTTGTCTGTCTGCCTTTCCTGTCTGTCTATCTGTGTCTGTCTACCTTCCTGTCTGTCTGTCCTGTTCTGTCTCTGTCTGTCTGCCTGTTTTCTCTGTCGTGTCTGCCTTGTTTCTTCTATCTGTCTGTCCTGTCTGTCTGTCTCCCTATCTGTCTGTTCTGTGTCAGTCTCGCCCTTGTCTCTGTCTATGTCTCTGTCTGTCTGTCTGTCTGTCTGCCTGTCCCTTCTGTCTGTCTGTGTCTGTCTTACCTGTCCTCTGTCTGTCTGTCCTGTCTGTCTCTGCCTGTCTTCTGTCTGTCTGTCTGTCTGTCTGTCCTTTCTCCCTAGTCTGCCTGTCTGTGTCAGTCTGTCCTGTCTCTGTCTATCTGTGTCTGTTCTGTCTGTCTGTCTGTCTGTCTGTCTGTGCCTGTCTGTCTGTCTCCTGTCTGTCTCTCTGTCTATCTTCTGTCTCTGTCTGTCTGCCTTTGTCTGCCTCTCTCTGTGTCTGTGTCTGCCTGTCTCTCTGATTGTCCTGTCTGTGTGTCTGTCTGTGTCTGTCTGTCTACCTGTCTCTGTCTGTCTGTCTGCTGTCTGTTGTCTGTCTCTGTCCTGTCTGTCTCTGTCCTTGTCTCTGTCTATCTGTCTGCCTGTCTCTGTCTATCTGTCAGTCTGTCTCTGTCTGTCTGTCTGCCTGTCCCTGTCTGTCTGTCTGTTGTCTGTTCTACCTGTCTCTGGTCTGTCTGCCTGTCTGTCTCTGTCTGTGCTGCCTGTCTCTGTCTATCTGTCTGCCTGTCCCTGTCTGTCTCTGTGTCTGTCTGTCTGTCTGCCTGTCTGTCTCGTCTGTCTGCCTGTTTCTGTTATCTGTCTGTCTGTCTCTGGTTCTGTCTCTGTCCCTATCTTGTTCTGTCTGTGTGTCTGCCTTGTGTCTGTCTGCCTGTCTCGTGTCTGTCGGTTGTCTGTCTGTCTGTCTGTCTGTATATGTCTCTGTCTGTCTGTCTGATTGGCTGTGTCTGTTTATCTGTCTGTCTGATTGGCTGTGTCTGTTTATCTGTCTGTCTCTGTATCTGTTGATCTGTTTGTCTGTCTGTTTGTTGATCTGTCTCTCTGCCTGATTGGCTGTCTCGGTTTATCTGTCTGTCTGTATTAGCCGACTTCATCCGACTCCCTCCAGTGCCCTTCGGTTAAGGGATTAGCAGGTGATTATTATATCCGGATTGGCTTTTATGGCTTTTGATCTCTTCTCTCCTTCGCTGTCATTTATTTCTCTTTCATTTCCTCATTTGCTTGTTTGTGTGATTTATTTCATCGTCGGCATTGCTCTCACGAAGGGCTTTCGACCCACGCAAATTAGGCGCAGTAATTATTCCAAATACTGTAGTTTCTCGTATATAAGTATCAAGCGCACACGTAGCATATGTGGAGTCATCAGTACATCGTACAGCGTGCTTACCTATCTCTGCCATAAGTATGAGGACGAGTATTAGCGCGCGTATGATTCCCTTACGGGGGGGGGAGGGGACATTCCTCTAGGTAGAGTCGGGAGGGGGGGGAGAGGGACATCCTCAAGGTAGAGCTTCAATTCGGAGGGGGGGGAGAGGGGACATTCCTCAAGGTAGAGCTCAATTCGGAGGGGGGGGGGAGAGAGGGGACACTCCAAGTTCCTCAAGGTCGAGTTCAAGTGGCTCTCCAAGATGGAGGATTGAGTAATAAGGTGTGACAGGCAAGGTCTAAGTAGCAGAGGCTTTTGAAAGGTCGGGTCTGGTCGGTGTTACGAGGGAGGGAGGGAGGGAGGGAGGGAAGGGGGAAGGGAAGAGGGAAAAGAGAAGGGGGAAGGGGAGGGAGGGAAGATAGAAGGGGAAGGGAGGGGAGGGAAGGGAGAAGAGGAGGAGGGAAGATAGAAGGGGGAAGGGGGAATGGAGGGAAGGAGGGAAGGGGTGTTCTCACAACCTTTGTGCATAACATTCCTCGACACTGCGGAGTCCAAGTGTGTGTGTGTGTTGTACGCATCTCTCTCTCTCTCTCTCTCTCTCTCTCTCTCTCTCTCTCTCTCTCTCTCTCTCTCTCTCTCTCTCTCTCTCTCTCTCTCTCTCTCTCTCTCTCTCTCTCTCTCCCTCTCTCTCTCCCTCTCTCTCTCTCTCTCTCCTCCCTCCCTCCCTCTCTCTCCCTCTCCCTCTCCCTCTCTCTCTATTCAATCTCTTTATCTATTTCTTACGCACGTGTGTATGTGTGTGTGCGTGAATGTGTGTGTGTGTGTATGTGTAAGTATGTGTGTGTGTATGTGTGTATGTGCACCTTGTTTTTAATGTTGATCTTATTAGTTCTGAGCCTTTTTCCGCGGTCTGTTTTCGCTGGAGAAATCGCTGCATACGATTTATGTCCGCGTTAAAGTTTTTATCTTGTCTAGTTCGCGTTTCTAAAGTGTCGTGTGTGTCCGTCGGCGAAAAATGGCCGATGTGGATCGAACTTAGATGAGGTCGGGAATGTGTCTGTGCGTTTGTGTGTCTGTGTCTGTGTATGTATTTTTAAGTTTGTGTATATGTATATATATATATATTATATATATATATATATATATATATATATGTATATGTGTGTGTGTGTGTGTGTGTGTGTGTGTGTTGTGTGTGTGTGTGTGTGTGTGTGTGTGTGTGTGTGTGTGCAAGGAACCCATAACTGTGTAGCTCCACTTCCATTTAGCCGATCGAACCCAAAAATGAAATTGATTTTTTTCCTAGAGTATTCTGACGCCTGTTAATGGTAAGGAACTCTTCGTTATCGTCAATAAAAGAGTGGAATTTTGGTTTTACTTCTGATAATTATACAGGAAATTATACAAGGTCATATATCTAGCTATAACTAGCATCTTACAGTGCACTCTTATTGGCTAAACGTGGTGACGTCATTAGCTCCGCCCCCTTTCTTGACCCCAACAATTTGTGTGATATTTGATGTGTTTTTCAGTGTAATTTCTTTCAAAATGGTTCACTAACAATGGCAAGAAAGTTATCGAAAAAGATACCAAGAAACATGGAAATAAAACAAATATTTAATGTTTGTAATGAATAAAACTAATGGGGCGGGGCTTAGCTCAGAAGTTACCAACTATTTTTCATCCACACATATATATATATATATATATATATATATATATATATATATATGTGGATGTATGTATATTGTATATTACATATATACACATATGCATATACATACATACATATTGATATGCATAAACATATTTATAGACATATACATATGTATGCATATGTGAACATATGTCTATATATATGTGTTTTGTGTGTGTGTATGTGTGTTTGAATGTGTTCGTGTATGTGCTCGCGCACGCGCACTACACATACACGTATATATATATATATATATATATATATATATATAATTATATATATATATATTTATATCTATTATATATATATATATTATATAAACATAGTTCCTGTAACATATGTATGTGATTTAGATGACCAGATAGCGTGTGCCGCCCAGAGCCACCCACTTTAGAAGCAATCTTTTAAATCTAGGTACAGCTAAAGATCAATATATCTTGCAATGGACTCAAAGTTTCTGAAGATGTAATAAATCTCTGCATATTACTCAGGTAAAAATATGGCCTTGATAACAGGTATGTCGGCCAAGGAGTCACGAAGACCTCTGACGTTTTTTTTTTTTTCTTTCTTTCTTTTTCTTTTCGTTAGATTTAGTATTCACCAAGGGGGGAAGGGGGGGGATTGTATTATTTTGTGAGTAATTATACAGGAAGGGTGCGGAAGGGAGGGGTAGGGGAGTGGAGTATGTCCGGTGGGGGAGGAGAAGGTCGGGGAGGTAGTTGGAGGCGAAGGAGGGAAGGTGGTGGGGGAGGGAAGGGAGGGAGGGGGTGGTGGAGGGAAGGGAGAAGCGGAAGGGAGGGAGGGGAAGGTGGTACGTGGAAGGGAGGGTAGAGGGAAGGAGGAGGGGAAGGTGGTACGTGGAAGGGAGGGAAGGGGATAGGCGGAAGGGAGGGAGGGAGGGGGTGGAGGGGAAGGGAGTAAGCGGAAGGGAGGGAGGGGAAAAGGAGCGAGGGGGCACCAGAGGAGTAATTTGTTTGCGCGGTGTCACCCCCTGCCACGACTATGCCCCGCGCGCTCGATCCTATCTGGCAGGGGGCGGGGGGGGGTGGGAGAGAGGAGGAGAGGGGGAGGGGGGGAAGCAGCAGATACAGCAGTAGCAGAAGAGGAGCAGAGCGCGTCAGCTCGAGATCGCTACCAGAGCACGGCGGGGCGGGTCCAGCGGCGATAAACTTGCCCGATAAAGGCGGAGCGGCGTCGATGCGCGGCCAAGTGACCCGTGGGACATGAATAAATTTGATAAAAGTCGTTAGCATCAACCTAAACCGATGTCGGGATTAAAAAAGAAATCAATAAGAAACCCACTCGAGGCTGATACGGAAGGGGAAGAAGGCTCGATGGCGGGGGATTTTTTTTTGGGGGGGGGAGGAGAAAGCTTTATAATTTTGGGATTGG
>NW_020868985.1:214863-219863 GCF_003789085.1 Penaeus vannamei | reverse complement strand
TTATTATATTATTATTATATTCATCATCATCATCATTATTACTGATATTCTTAGTGTTGATATTATATTACAAATTTATTGTTATTCTTAGATACTACCTGCCTACAACTACTATACTAATACAAATATTATTATTATCATTATTGCTTTCAATATGATGATGTGTTTACCATTATGATTATCATTTTATTACTGTAAATATCTCTCATTAAAACTGCTATGAATATGCAGTGTTAGTCTGAAAGTGCTATCAATACTTATCTATTTTTCTCTATATTAATTAATTTTTTCACTAATCATTTTTTTAAGAATTAATATATTGTTTTATTGAAATGCTATTTTATCTATTTTACTATTTTTTTTATATCTAGAATATTCGATTACTTTTAAGTGAATATTGATATTATTTTAGAAGAATGTGATCACCATCATCGTCATCATTATCATCTCGTATGAATTTTTTGAGGTAAAAACGTTTGAAAAAGTAGTTATTGTTGTTATTGTTATTAATGAGGACATTGATGATTCATACTTTTTTCTCGTACTGGTATTAGCGCTATTATTGTTTTATTGTTTTTAATAACTTTTATCATTTTCGTTATTATTTTGGTTGTTATTGTCATTTATTTTCTTATTATTGATTTGTTGCTTTTTTCTTATTGTTATTTTACTATTATGTTTTTATTGTTGTTATTTAATGCTTATGATTATATTATTATTTACTGTTATATTACTTATTATTATGTTTTACTTTATTTTTGTTGTTGCTGTTATCATTTGCTTTTAATTACTTAGTGTTGGTATATTTATATTGCTTTAACCACTCCATCTTACTGATAATCATAGTTGGCAACTTCTGAGCTAAGCCCGTCTCATCAACTTTATTCATTACAAATGCTGAATGTTCACTTCATTCTCATTCTCTCTCTCTCTCTCTCTCTCTCTCTCTCTCTCTCTCTCTCTCTCTCTCTCTCTCTCTCTCTCTCTCTCTCTCTCTCTCTCTCTCTCTCTCTCAGTTTTTTTTTTGCCATTTTGTTAGTGAACCATTTCAAAGAAAATACCCTGAAAAACATAAATATATCACGCATTTTGGGGTCAAGAAAGGGGGCGGAGCTAATGACGTCACCACGTTTAGCCAGTGAGAGTGCGCGGTGAGATATCAGATGCAGCCAGATGCATAATCATTTGTATCATTTACTCGCTATTGGTATGATTATCAGAAGTAAAACCAAACCCCCGTCTTTTTCATTTACGTAAAGATGAGGAGGAGTTCCTGGCCATTAACAGCTGTAAAAACACTCCAGGGAAAAAGTCGATTTCATTTTTGGGTTCGACTACCTAGTTATAGGTTCCTTGCGATAACCAATGTTAATGATGATATATATATTTTTTTTAATTAATATTTATATATATATATTAATATTGCGATATATAATAATTTGAATGTATATATTATAATTGATATATATATATATATATATATATATATATATATTAATAATTGATATATATATACATTAATGATAGTATTTTCATTTTATTCTTAATAATCTTGATAGATATATTGATATTATCATAATTTTGTTGTATAAAGGACAATGGTAATTTTTATTTCTTGGTCCAAGGGGAGAGTTATAAGTGTATCTTCTTATCCTTTTAGTTAACCTAGATTCCATTATTTGAACAGAAATGGGGATTGCACTTATTGTATGATTTTGTGTCGTTAGTGATCCCTTTTTTCTTTTCTTTTCGTTTCTTTTTTTTTAAGTTTAGATTTTGATAGCAGATTGTTTGTTGTTAGTTGTCAGCAACATTCGTCCATTTTGAAGTTATTTTATTTTATTTTTTGCAACAATCACCTGTTTTATCATGACTTGCACATTGTGTTTGTTCATTTGCAACAGCAGTCGGGCAGTCAGCTGTTGTGTCGTTCCCGCCATTTTTATCGCCCTCCATTTTGATAAACTGTCATCACAGCTTCTTCATTAAGAGCCTCGATAATTATTCCCGAGTGTCGCATCGCGCTAAATCCCCCTCATTAACGACTGCTAATTACCCCCCTCCCCCCTCAGAAACCCCCCTTAATCGCAAATTGATTGTCGGGGGACTCCTGGTAATTACAAACGCCTAATGACCAGAAACGTTTTAAAAAGTTTCCCCGATACCGCCTAATGATTCCCCTTGATTTCACCTAATTACGGGTGGCTTTGCTTCCCCCCCCCTTCCTCTCCCCCCTCCCTTAATTATCTTTATTGTGAGGGCTTCGCTTCATCATTAGTTATCCCGTGAGGCTTTTCTCCCTCCCCCCCACCTCCCCCCGCGTGGAGATGGTTCGTCTGCCTCATGATTGCATCGCACGGGGGGAGGGGGGAGTTTTGGGCGCTTCGTGCGGCTCCATACCCTCTCACTTCTGTGTTTCTTCTCTCTCTCTCTCTCTCTCTCTCTCTCTCTCTCTCTCTCTCTCTCTCTCTCTCTCTCCTCTCTCCAACACACACACACACACACACACACACACACACACACACACACACACACTCTCTCTCTCTCTCTCTCTCTCTCTCTCTCTCTCTCTCTCTCTCTCTCTCTCTCTCTCTCTCTCCTCTCTCTCTCTCCATCACTCACTCTTTTACTTTCTCTTTCTCACTGTCCCCTTCCCTCCCTTCCCCTCCCCTCCTCCAGGGGCTGTCATCTGTGGTCGGCTTCCAGTGTTTACCAGCTTCCCTGCTCAGAAAGAAAGAAAAAAAAAAAAAAACTTTCATTTCTCGCCAAATTTTCTTTCTGTTTGGCTGATAAAATTCTTTTTTTTTTCCTGATAAAATTTTCTTTCCTTTTTTTGGCTGATAATGTGTATTTGGTACTATTCGTGGCGTGACTTTTAAGGGAATGATAGGTGAATTGATTCTGATTTTTGCTTACATTCGTGTTTGTGTGTGTGTGTGTGGGCGCGCGGGTGCCTGTGTGTTAATGTGTGTGTTATGATAGCTTACGAACGCCTTCCTTGAAGCTCCAAAGATCAAACAAAAAAGGCGCTTAAGAAGAACCCGCAGGACGGCCAAGTCCCCAAAGGAGGCGAGGCAAAGCACCCTCGACGCTTGCCTCGCCGTAAGGAAAACACGGGCGTCCCTCTCGCGGCGCGCCCTCACGCCCTCACGCCCGAAAGGACCGCGGGCTGGCGGTGTTGACGCAGGGGCCGTTCGAGAGCTCGTCCCCCTCTCTCCGCCCTGCTCCTTCTCCCTTTCCCCCTCTCCTTCTCTCCTCTCACTGCCCCTTTCTCCCGCCTATTCGCACTTTCTCCCTCTATCCTCCTCTCCTTTTATTAGCTCCTCCCGCCTATTCTCCTCTACTCCTTTCCTTCGCCTACCTTCTCCGTCCTTTTCTCTCTTTTACCTTCTCCCTCCTTCCCCCTCCTGTCCCCCACTTGCCTCCTCCCTCCTTCACCTACCCTCTCCCTCCTTGACCCCCCCCCCCGCCCCCCCGTCACCTCACTCCACCGCCCGAGGGAGGGCTGTGGGAAAGGGGGCTCCGGGGCAGTGGCGACGCGCCGTGTTTGTGTGACGTGACCCGGGGCGAATTAAGGACGCGGTGGGGGGGGGGTTGTTGTCGACACCTTGGCCGAGTGTTGTGTTGGCGCTGACAGGCGTGGGAGCCGCTGCTCGGTTCCCGCCCCGACGCCCACGCACCCGTCCCTTGGCGCGGATTATCTTTTTGGTCCAGCGTTGGGAGGGCTGCGGCGCGTCCGGAGGGGTTTCGTCAGGAGGCTTGGCGGTCGGCTGCGACACCGGACACGGCAGAGTCGAAGGCGTCGCCGCGACCCCGTTTCGTGGCGTCGGCCCAACCCGACGGTGACACTCGGCACGTGGCCGGAGTCGAAGTCGTGCTCGGGAATCACACCGATGCCAAGAGAAGACGAGTAAATGAACACGTGACGAGCACCACGCGGCACGAGGGCGTGTGGCGGCGGGGAGGGCGGCGCTCGCCGATCTGAGGAGATTAACTCGCGATCGCCGTTTGCCTTCGCGGGTGACGTCACGAGCGCCGCGCTCGGGGTCGCCCTGCGCTCACCTGGCCGGCCGTCCCGCGGGGCTGACGAGGCCGTCCATCAGCAGGCGAGCGAGACGACAGCCTCGGCGATTCTGGCGTCTGTTCCGACGGCGGCGACAGGAATAACAACGACCACGACGGCGGCGACGGTCGTGCAGCGCGAGAGAGAGGGAGAGTCGCCCCGACAGATCGCATCGCCGTAACTCTGCTTAGCGATACGTCATGTCGTTCTGATAATCGTTTATTCATTCCTAGCAATCAAACCCCGCTGGCACGACAACCGGACCTGTTATTGAATTAGAGCTGCAGCCCAACTGCTCGATACTTGATGTTGACAAGCGGGCGTCGCTGTGAATGTTTTAGTCATGGTCTTCGGCCTCGGTGGCCTTGACACCGCGGCTTGGCGCTGTCTCCGAGCGCTGCCGCAAGTGCGCGCTCAGGGGAGGGGAGAGAGAGAGAGAGAGAGAGAGAGAGAGAGAGAGAGAGAGAGAAGAGAGAGAGAGAGAGAGAGAGAGAGAGAGAGAGAGAGAGAGAGAGAGAGACACTGACTGACTTGCATCGGAGGCCGATCGGCTGCCAACTATGGGTGGCTGATCGCCTGGGTTTCCTCCTGGAAGCCCCGCGAGGTCCACCGCGCGGCCTTGGGTGTCCTTACCTGCCGGGGAACGTCAGCTGTTTTAATGTAAACTTCAAGCGGCGTCTCGCCCTATCGGACCGGACATCTCGCTTATCCTTGTATGCCTGGGACTATCAGCGCGAGGCGGGCGGCGTGGCATGATGGGGAGACCGGCGGTAGAAAGAGAGAGAAGGGGAGGGAGAGAGATAGAGAAACGGAGAAGGAGAGGAAGAGGGAAAGAGAGGGAGGGAGATTGAGAGATAGAGAAGGAGAGGGAAAGAGATAGAGATAGAGAGGGAGAGAGAGATTGAAAAGGATAGAGAGATAGAGAAGGAAAGGGAGA
>NW_020868985.1:197363-199863 GCF_003789085.1 Penaeus vannamei | reverse complement strand
TACTGAAAGATCTCAAGGCTTCCCCCCCTGTTCCTCAGCCCCCTCCCCACCCAGCCGATCGCAGGCCATCCCTCCGCCCGCCCTTCCCTCAGCCTCCCCTTCTCGCCTCGCTCACCTCCTCCCTCTCCCGCAGGTGATCCTCAACAGCTGCTCCCGGCTGACGGACCGCGGGCTGTCGCTGATCGGGCGCCGCTGCCCCGAGTTGCGTCATCTGGAGATCAAGGGCTGCGTCAACGTCACCAACATCGGGATCTTCGAGCTGGTCACGCAGTGCGTCAATCTCGACCACTTAGACGTCACCGGTAAGTTGGGCGGTCGTTCTGGGGTCGTCCTCGTGATGTGACCGAGAGGCGTCTGGGAATAACTTGGAGAAAATCGTTTTAATGTTGTTGTCGCTTTGAAACCGGTTTGTGTCATGGGAGGTCTATCTTTGCATCATTGTTTTGAGGGTGATTCGAAATCGAGCTAGTGCTTCAGATCTCCAAATCCTAATGATTGAGAAAGAGCCGCCGGTGACCGGTCTCCTCTCCCCAGGTTGCCACCAGATCACCTGCATCCACCTGACCCAGCAGGGCAACGTGGAGCCCGAGCCCATGCATTCCCGACAGCTTTACCTCCAGTACCTCGACATGACGGACTGCTACGCCCTCGAGGACCAGGGCCTCAAGGTCATCGTCAAGAACTGTCCACAGCTCCTCCACCTATACCTCAGGAGATGTATTAATATCACAGGTGAGTCTCCCGGGCTTTGTTTGGCTTGTCAGTTTATCAAAAGGTGAATTCTCTGGAAGGTTCGTCGGAGCCACCGTCTTTTCATCTTTGAAAGTCAAGGGAAATGCTTTTACATTGCAAAGACAACGACGTCTCTTCCACAAACGTAGTTTTAGTTACATTAACAATAAGATTGATGCAAAGTGTAAATGCAGACGCGTGACGGACCTGTCTTCCACAGACGCGGGGGTGAAGCACATGGCCAGCTACTGCCTGATGCTGCGGGAGGTCAGCGTGTCCGACTGCGTCCAGATCACGGACTTCGGCATGTACGAGCTGGCCAAGCTGGGCCCCAACCTGCGCTACCTGAGCGTGGCCAAGTGCGACCAGATCAGCGACGCGGGCATCAAGCAGATCGCCCGCCACTGCTACAAGTTGCGCTACCTCAACGTGCGGGGCTGCGAGGCTGTCAGCGACGACTCCATGGAAATGGTGGCCCGGTCGTGCCCGAGGCTGCGGGCGCTCGACATCGGCAAGTGCGACGTCACCGACAACGGCATGAAGCTCATCTCGGAGCACTGTCCGAACCTGAAGAAACTCTCCGTGAAATCGTGCGATATGATCACCGACCGCGGCGTGCAGTACATCGCGTACTATTGCCGCGGGCTCCAGCAGCTCAATATTCAGGACTGCCAAGTGACTATCGATGGCTACAGGACAGTCAAGAAGCACTGCCGACGATGTATCATAGAACATACTAACCCCGGCTTCTTTTAGTGGTGTGCGCGCTCGTGCGTCAGTGTTCCCCAGTGTCGTGCCAGTGATTAGAAAAATCATACCAGTGCCAAATAATGTGAGCCCTTGTCACTTCGGCCCACGAACGAGACCCGCGACCTGCGGCAGCTGAGCTCGGCGCCAGCGTGCCATGCAGCGACTGCAAGTGCCAACTCACCTGTGCCAAGTTGACAGTGCCAAAGTGGTGAGGTGACTCCCTTAAGCATCAACGTACTCACTCCTCTGTGTACCAAAGTAATGCTACTGTCGTGCAGTGTACAGTGCCAGATGTTGCTTTGTAGTATGTACAGTCCTCCCAGCAGTAGTGCCAGTTCTCTCGTACATTCTGTACCTTTTTCGCCTTATGTTCTGTGATTATAGAGCCGAGAATCGCCTGGCTCCACATGGAGTCCCGAGGCCGCGCGCAAGACTCCTTGAAGGCGACGTTTTGCCCGGTTTTCCTGACCTCCTCCCCCGCGGTGGCGACGCTGCTTCGGAAGCCGGAAGCGCCTGCCTGCTGCGCCCTGCTCCCGAGGGCGGCGCTGACGAGCGAGCGACTGAGCGCGTCGCCCGAGCGCCCCGGAGACCCCGTGGCAAGGGTTTCTGACACGGATTGTGGGCGAGCCGCGCGACCAGTAGGAAGACGCCGTGTGTCTTCCCTGTAACCTGGAGTGTGCTCGGTGCCACGAAGAGCGTCGACAAGCATGTACAAAGCCAGTTCGTGCCGAGGCACTGTGACTAGTGCCAAATGCCTTTACAGAGTGACTTCATAGTGTAGAGGGCAGCCGCGCTGTTGCAACGGTGTACGGCGCGGAAGTGTGGAGTTCAGAATAATGTTTTTCATCAGAGGAGTGACTGAGCGCGCTGATTGGTGGAGCGCAAAGTTCCGACTGTGACCAGCCTGTCGCTCTTGCAATGCCACGTGATCAGGGACTGAATTCTAGACCTAATTAATGAGGTGTTCTTGGGCAGTGTTTACGAATGGAGGTGCAGATGTAGATGTGTAGTTTTGCCT
>NW_020868985.1:149863-189863 GCF_003789085.1 Penaeus vannamei | reverse complement strand
GGAGAGAGAGAGAGAGAAGAGAGAAGAGAAGATTAAGAGAAGAGAAGAAAAAGAGAGAGTGGCTATACGGTCTTCAATTAGCACAACACAAAATATGGTGCGAGGAATAAAAAGAGCGACTTCGGAATTGTTAAAATCAGCATCATAGTCGCTATTGGTAATATTGTTATCACTTACTTTATATGAATGCACTGTCAGTTCCATTCTTGCCATACTATTTTATTATTAGCAACGTAATCATTAATATCGTTATCATTATCACAAAAACATTATTCCTATTATAGCAATCATTATCAGTGTTGTTTTTGTTAGTGTTGTTGTTTTAAATATTATCATTATCAATATCATCATCGTCACCATCATCATTATATTTAATAATATCTTATGTATTATAACTAATATCATGATTAGCATTTTCATTATTATTGTTGTCATTATCATCAATTTTATTATTACTACCACTCTGGCCATTGATATTATCATCATCTTTAATTATTGCCATTGTTATTGTTATCATCATTATTGACATTTTAATGATCATTATCTTCATAATCATTATTATTTTCATTATTACTATTGGTGTTATTGTTATTACTACCATGACCTTTATTATTATTATTATTATCATTATTATCACTATATTCATTATCATTATCATTGTTGTCATCATTCTGGTTAATCTATCTATTACTACTCTCATCATCATTAACATTATTATAATGATCATGTTATAATGAATTACTGTCAATTTCACTTTATCATTGTTATTAAAGTCACTGTTATTATCCATGTTGTTATTATTAATATCTTCATGATCATTTTCTTTATTATTGTTAATTTTATTAGCTGTATTGGTATTTTATTAGTTATACATTATTATTTTGTTCTTGATGTTATCATGACTCTTATTACAATCATTTAAATGTTTTTTAATATTGTCAATACTGACAAAAATTATATATATCAATTAATGTATAAAACTCGTTAATTGAAGAATATATTAATATAATATTACTGCTGACTCACTTGGTAACCACCCAAAATATGCAAATAAATGTAGACTCGCAAACTACAATATTAAACATTGTAAAATCATCGTTCCCTGACATTTCTGAAATACGTATTCTAATGATCTAATAAAAATAAATAATAATGTTGGTTGGGTTAGGTTAGGTTAACTTGGGTTAGAAAAGGATAGATTTTAAAAGATAAAATTGGTTAAATGAAGAATAACGACATAGCAAAACTTAAACCTTAATGTTAACTAATGAAGGCAAAAACTAAAACATGCAAATTGCAAGTTTTTCTGACTCGGAAGTCTGCAAAAAGTAATGATGATAACGATAACACGAGGAGTAGTGATCATGTCAACAAAATAAAGAGAAAATCATATTTTTCCTAGTATTTTTCTTTACCTCAGTGCTTAGAGAGAGATATTATTGAACTCATTTATATAACAAACTACCACTATCTATATAAAAATCTACCACAAGATTAAAAAAGTATCCACTGTAGTAAATAAGTATCGGTCATATATATTTTGCACTTGTTAATTTGTGAAATTTAGTGGTGTCGCTTTAACATATATTGATAGAGGAATATAAGCCAAGCAGGAATACATATAAAATATCCCAGTGAGGTGATTTGTCTTTTTTTTCTTTACTAGAAGGACAACAAACTTTCTAATCAATACATTCCGTGTTGATTAAATATGATGTACTGATATAATAAATAAAGGTATAATGTCAGAGTAGAACTCTGTGGAGCAACGATTTAGCATTTTATATTTTAGTTTCCGATAATACTTATAAGTTTTCTCTGAATATAATGACACGCTTTCGTTTTCTTTGAGAGTACTAAAGGGTAACTAATCTATAAATCGTGCTAAACTTGGCAGTATGTGTATTAGAGATGTGCATATAAAAAAACGTTTGTTGACTATTTCTTAGATCTTGTGGTAATACTAATGAAGGCAGCCGAGGAAAATTTAATATATACCTAACATATACCGAGGAAAATTTAATAGAATTATTGACTAGTGTACATGGTTATAGGTTATGGTTAGGTTAGGTTAGGTTAGGTTAGGTTGGTTAGGTTAGGTTAGGTTAGGTTAGGTTAGGTTAGGTTGGGTTGGTTAGGTTGGTTAGGTTAGGCTTTGTAGGTTAGGTTAGGTTAGGTTTAGGTTAGGTTGGTTAGGTTAGGTTAGGTTAGTTTAGGTTAGGTTAGGTTAGGTTTTGGGTTAGGTTAGGTTAGGTTAGGTTAGGTTAGGTTGGTTGGTTGGGTTAGGTTAGGTTAGGTTAGGTTAGGTTAGGTTAGGTTAGGTTAGGTTAGGTTGGGTTAGGTTAGGTTAGGTTAGGTTAGGTTAGGTTTAGGTTAGGTTAGGTTAGGTTAGTTGGGTTAGGTTAGGTTAGGGATAGGTTAGGTTAGGTTAGTTTGGGCTGGTTAGGTTAGGTTAGGTTAGGTTAGGTTAGGTTAGGTTAGGTTAGGTTAGGTTAGGTTAGGTTAGGTTAGGTTAGGTTAGGTTAGGTTAGGTTAGGTTGGGTTGGGTTGGGTTGGGTTGGGTTGGTTAGGTTAGGTTAGGTTAGGTTAGGTTAGGTTAGGGTTGGGTTGGGTTGGGTTGGTTGGGTTGGGTTGGGTTTAGGTTAGGTTAGGTTAGGTTAGGTTAGGTTAGGTTAGGTTGGGTTAGGTTAGGTTAGGTTAGGTTAGGTTAGGTTAGGTTGGGTTGGGTTGGGTTGGGTTGGGTTGGGTTGGGTTGGGTTGGGTTGGGTTGGTTGGGTTGGGTTGGGTTAGGTAGGTTAGGTTAGGGTTGGTTGGTTAGGTTAGGTTAGGGGTTGGGTAGGCTAGGGTTAGGTTAGGGTTAGGTTGGACTGGTTAGGTTAGGTTAGGTTACGTTAGGTTTGTTTTGGGTTGGTTAGGTTGGTATGTTGGGTTGGGGTTAGGTTAGGTTGGGTTGGGTTGGGTTTGGGTTTGGTTAGTTAGGTTAGGTTTAGGTTAGGTGGGTTGGTTTGGATTTGGGGTTTTAGGGTTGGTTGTGTTGGGTTGGTTAGGGTTAGGCTATGTTGGGTAAGGTTAGGTAGTTATGTTGAGTTAGGTTAGGTTAGGTTGGACTCGTTGGTTAGGTTAGGTTAGGTTACGTTAGGTTGTGTTGGGTTGGTTAGGTTAGGCTATGTTGGGTTAGGTTAGGTTAGGTTATGTTGGGTTGGTTAGAGTTAGTGTTAGGTTAGGTTTAGGTTACGTTAGGTTGGGTGTTGGGTTTGGTTAGGTTAGGCTATGTTGGGGTTTGGTTATTTAGGTTGAGTTAGGTTATTGTTATGTTAAGTTATGTTTATGTTGGGTTAGGTTAGGTTGAGTTAGGTTGGGGTTAGGGGTTGGTTAAGATAGGTTAGGTAAAGATTGGTTAGGTCAGTTAAGGTTAGGTTCAGAAATTTCCTTCGGGATTTTGGGCACACTGACACCGGCGCATCTTGCAGTGGAGCCAACTCTTGTTAGGATTTTGATTTTTTTTTTTTTTTTTTTCAAAATTACACTTTTGGGATTCCNGTAACAAGAAAAAAATGTTTTTAAAAGGAAGAACAAAAAAAAGACGAAAAAAACGTTTGAAAAGGAAGAACAAAAACAAAAGACGAAAAAAAAACGTTTACAGAGGAAGAACAAAAAGAAAAAGAAAAGAAAAAAAAAGGAAATCTCCCCCTCCCCCCCCCCTCACGTCTTCCCCCTCCCCCCTCACGTATTCCCCCCTCCCCCGTCTTCCCCCCTCCCCCCCCTCACGTCTTCCCCCCTCCCCTCACGTCTTCCCCCCTCCCCCCGTCTTCCCCCTCACCCCCTTCCCCCCCCCCCCTCACGTCTTCCTCCCCGTCTTCCTCCCCCCGCATCCCGCCACGAAGTCCGTAGTCATCAGCGCCAATGAGGACGGGGCGGACGTGACGAGTCCTGAGTCAACCGCAGCGGATCGAGGCAAACGAAGGCTACGTGAGTCAAATTGTGAGTCAGATTGAGGTAGATTCAGAATCGGCCGAAGTCAGCGTGAGTTAAAAATTCTGAGTCAATCAAAATTGAGTAAAATTACTGAATCGGCCGAAGTCAGCGTGAGTCAAATTAAGTCAGATTCAGAATCAGCACAAGTCAGCGTGAGTTGAAATCCTGAGTCAACCGAGGTCAACGTGAGTCATTTTTTGAGTCACAGTCATCACGATTTAATTCAACTCAGCCGCATGAGCATGAGTCAAATTCTGAGTCACCTCGATTCAACCCGAGTCTAAACCCGCTTAAAGTCAGCCAGAATTTCGCGTGAGTCATTGCAAGCTTTGTTGACTCTTGCAATTAGAGGTCGAGGCGAAGGAAACCTTGGCATGGAGAGCACGGAGCCTCCCCGCCCCCCCTCTCCCCTCTCCATCCTCGTGTGGGGGGTGGGGGAGGGTAGCGCTGTTGGAAACTTGTGCTTGGGAGGGGAGGAGGAGAGGAGAGGATAGAGGAGGAGGAGGAGGAGGAGGAGGATGGAGGGAGAGGAGGATTAGGAAGGGGAGGTGGAAGAAGAAGGAGGAGGGAGATGAAAGAAGATAGGAACAGAAGAAGAAGAAGAAGGAAAGAAGAAAGAAATAAGGAGGGCGGAGAGGAAGGAGGGAAAGGAAAAGGAAAGGAAATAGGGAGAGAGAGAAGGGAGAGGGGGGAGGAAAAGCGGGAGGGGGCGTGTTTACAGCCCTTGGTGACAACTGAAGGAGATTCTTTCTGCTATTTTTCTTGTCTATTTCTCGTTCCTCTCTTTCATTCATTATATAACATTTCCCTTTTTATTTCTTTTGTTATATTTATCTGTTAGGAATTATTATTTTTTCACCATCAGTTTCTTTACTGTTTTCTCCTTTCTTCATTTCCTCCTTTCCCTTTCACCCTTATCCACTATTCCATCGTTTCCTTCTCTTCTCATCTCGCTTTCTTTTCCTCTATTTCCTTTTCCTCCTGCATCTAGTCTCGCTTTTACCTCTCTTGTCCCATTTCCTTTTTCTCCTCTTTGTCTTCCTCTTCCTTTTCCTTTCCCACTTCCCCCACTCTCGTCCTTTTCTCCTTCCTGCTTCGTCTTACTTTTCTTTATCCTCTCCCTTGTCTTTCGTTTCCTTCTTTCGCCAGCGCTTTCTCCTCCAATCTCTCATCTCCCAATTTTTCTTCCTCTTGCTCTCCTTTCGTTTGCATCTTCCCTACGCTTTCCATTTTGTCTTCCTCTCTCTCTCTCTTTTATCCCTTCCTCTTTTCTTCTCCTTCCTCCCTCTCCCTCCGTCTCTCTCATCTTCCCCGTACATTTCCCTCGTCTTTTTCTTCTTCCCTCTCACTTCCTCTTCACTCCCCTTTTTTCTCTCTCATTCCTTCCCCTCTTTTCTCTTTCCCCGTCTGCTTCCCTTCCCTCCTCTTTTATTCCCCTTTCTCCTCCCTTCTCCTCTCTCTCTTCTTCATTCCCGTCTTTCCTCCTTTCCTTCTTCATCCCTCCTTTCTCTCATCTTTCCCTCTTGTTTCCCTTCCCCTTTTATCTCCTCCCATCTCCCTTCACCTTCCTCTTCTCCCTTTACCCTCTCCCTTCACAATCCTCTTCTCACTCTCCCATCTCCCCTCTCCCTTTTCCTCCTCTCCTTCTCCCCTTCCTCTTCTCACTCTCCCCTCTCCTTTTCCTTCTCCTTCTCTTTCTTTTCCTCCCTCTCTCCCTCTCCCTTTTCCTCCCTCTTCTCCTCATCTCCATCTCCCTTTCTCCCTCTTCTCCTCTTTTCTTCCCTCTTCTCCCCATCTCCTTTTCCTCCCATCTCCCTTTTCCTCCCTCTTCTCCCTTCTCCCTTTTCCTCCCTCTTCTCCCATCTCCCTTTTCCTCCCTCTTCTTCCCTTTTCCTCCCTCTCTCCTTCTCCCTTTTCTCCCTCTTCTCCATTTTCCTCCCATCTTCGTTGCTCAAAAATAACAGGCCCCTTCGCCATGCTCATCACGCAGGCGGGCCCATCAGGTTATGAGCATCATCATGCAGGTTGCAAGGTCGACTCGTGCATGACAACAATCCTATCGGTGCATTTGTCTTTTGTGGTTGTTCGTTTTTTTTTTTTTTTCTTATTATTATTTTCTTATTCGGGACTTTTGGTTTTTTGGGTTTTCTTTTTTCTTTTGGAGTTTCTGTCTCTTCTGTCTTTCTCTGTCTCTGTCTGTCTCTGTCTCTCTCTCTCTCTCTCTCTCTTCTTCTCTCTCTCTCTCTCTCTCTCTCTCTATCTCTATCTATCTCTATCTCTCTATATGTTTCTCATTCGCTCACTCTCACTCAGACACACAAACAACACACCAAACACACGCACGGACACCCCCTCCCCCTCCTCCTCCACAAACAACAAACACACACACACACAAACTCCCCCTAAAACAAACACACAACAAACCCATACCAACAAGAAACACACACGCACGCATCGTCCCCAAAAACCCTCGCAAGTTCGCAGCCGAAGTGATCCGAAACGGGGTTCGAAACGGGTCTGAAGCGAATCCGAAACGCGGATCGAAGAGGCTCAGGAACTGCTTCGGGAGTCGGAGTGCGTCCAAGCAAAGAGTGGACGTGTGTAGTCGGTGCTTGCGTAATGAAGCTACACCGTGGGCCCTTTTTTTTCTCTCTTGTATTAATTGAAATGATGAACGTGTCTGAGGATTTATTTAGTGATTTTCAAAGACGTCTTTTCGTTTATCGGGATTTATTTATTTGATGATGTGTGGTGATTTGTTATGTTTGTGTTGGGATATGCAATGGCGGGACGGGTTGTGCTTTGTGCAGTGATGTGCAGTTTAATTATAGTGATGTACAGTGACGTAATAGAAAGTATTTATACTGTAATAAACAACGTATGTATAGTGATATGCAATGACGTAATTGGATGTTTTTGTACAGTAACAAGAAATGTACGTACTATACAGGAATAAACAGTGACGTAATGGGAATACACCTACAGCGAAATGCATGTGTGTACAGTGATATGAAATGACATAATAGGAACTACATGTACAGTGATAAGCAATGTATATATAAAGATATACGTGTACAGTGACATGCAGTGTATGCACAATGACATACTATGACGGGATACGCGCCGCAGAGGTGTGCAGTGACGTAAGAAATTATATATTGTAAGCATAGGTCGCTGTGTGTTTTGTTTTTCAATAGAGGTGTAAATACGTTGTTTGTTTTGCTGCCTGAACAACGAGCCTGAATGAGTTGTGAATTTGTTTTATTACGAAAGTGTGAAAGTATGAAACAATTTAACAAAGCGTGATTTAGACGAGACGGGATGAAAATGCAATTGCAATTTGATAAAGATGATAATGGCTGCAATTTATCCAAGCCACTTGGAGGGAGGAAAATCAACACGATCTCTCCAGTATTTTGTTGTTGATGTCCACCAGATAGTAATTACGTCCGCGATTTGATAATGGGCGTAATTAAGCAAGTACGTTGATTGTGAAGTCAGTAATGGTTGGTTTATCCTTACTTAATTTAGAAGTCGTGGAGGGGGTTTGTAAGTGAGGGCTGCGAGGGAGAGCATTGCCTTCATTACTTACATTGGTTACAGAGGCTGGATGGGTTATTATTTGTCGTCTTCTCTCTTGCTGTTTCTTTCCTTATTTATTGTTAATGGTTATTCTTGATGTCTCTTCTCTTTCGTCTTCTCTCCAGCTGATTCTGTTCTTGTTTATCATTTTTATTCTTGATGTCTCTTCTCTTTCGTCTTCTCTCCAGCTATTTCTTTCCTTATTTATTGTTAATGGTTGTTCTTGATGTCTCTTCTCTTTCGTCTTTTCTCTAGCTGTTATGTTCATATTTATTGTTAATGGTTATCTTGTCTCTTCAGCTGTTTTGTCTTGTTTATCATCTTCCTTATTGTTTATCCTCTCTTTCTCTCTTGGTCTTCTCTCATATTGTTTTTCTCTTATCTATTGTTAAGGTTATTCCTGATATCTCTCTTCGTCTTCTCTCTACCTGTTTTTTCTCCGTATTATTATTTTTATTGTGATGTCTTTCTAGCTGTTTCTTTCCCCATTGCTCTTTCTTATTCTTCGTGTTCTTTGAGTTGCCATTTACTGTCTTGACTCTTGTCTTTGGTTCTTGTCTCATTATATCTCTGATTTTCGTCTTCTCTCTCCTTCGTTGCGTATCACTTCTTCATGGTGTGAAAGAAAGAGAGAAAGAGAAAGAGCAAGGGAGAGAGCAAGAGCAAGGAGAGAGCAAGAGAGAGCAAGAGAGAAAGAGAAGAGAAAGAGCAAGAGAGAAAGAAAGAGAGAAAGAGAAGAGAGAAAGAGCAAGAGAGAGAGAGAGAGAGGGAGAGAGAGAGAGTGGAGGAGGCAGGGAGAAGGTTAGAGAAAGAGAGAGAGGAAAAAAATAACACAGATACTACGTGACTATGATCAAAATCGGATCCCAATATCGACTCGTCAGCTGTGGTTGTGGAGAGACCCTGAAAGGAGGGAGAAGTGGGGTGGGATGGGGTTGGGGGGCAGGAAAGGAAGGGGGGGATGAAGGAGAGGAGGTGGGGGGGCAAGGGAGTAGGGGGATGGAAGAGGAGTGGGAAGGAGGGTGAGGGAGGGTGAGGAAGAAGAAGAAGAGGTAGAGGAAAAGGTAGAGATGAAAGGGAGAGGAAGGGAGGGGGTAAAAGAGAGAACGAGTAAAAAGGAAGGGAGGGAAGGTGGAGAGGAAGAAAAAGGGTGAGAAGAGGAGGAAGGAAGGGTAAGAGATGAGGTAGAATTTACAGACGTGAGTGAGAGATGGAGGAGAAAGGGGGAAGAAGGGGGAGGGGAGGGAGTGTGGGTATTGAGGGAAACAAGGGGGAGGGAAAGTGAGGGGGAGTAAGGGAAGGGTGTGGGTGAGGGGGGGTGATAGGAAAGGGGGGTGGGGGTGGGAGTCGGAGAAGGAAAGGGGGTGTGAGGGGGGGGGGAGTCTAGGGGGGAAAGGTGAAGGGGGGGGAGGGCGTTAGGCTCACTCTGATTTTCTTTATCTCCTTTTTGTAAGGCCTATCGGAAGAGGGGAAGATTTTTTTCCCCTCTCTCTCTCACTCGCTTTTTCCTTCTCCATTTTTCTCCGGGTTTTCCTCTATTGTCTATTTATTTTCTGCCGTGCCGTGTGTGATTGTTGTCTCTGTTTTACTTGTGATTCTAATCGTGTTTTTCTTCTTTTTTTCTGTTGCCATCAGGGAGGGATGAGAATTTCGTGAAAAATCCTTTCGTTTATCTTTTAAAATCTTCTTTTTGTCTCTTTTTATGGTGTTTTTCTTTATTTTTCGGACTTATTTTCTCTCGACTTGTCTGTGACATTTTTTTTCTCTTTTCTCTCTCTCTCTCTCTCTCTCTCTCTCTCTCTCTCTCTCTCTCTCTCTCTCTCTCTCTCTCTCTCTCTCTCTCTCTCTCTCTCTCTCTCTCTCTCTCTCTCTCTCCTCTCCTCTCTCTCTCCTCTCTCCCTCTCCCTCCCCTCCCTCTCCCTCTCCCCTCCTCCTCCCCTTCCTTCTCTTTTCCTTTCTTCTTCCCTTTTCCTTCTTTCTTCCTCTCCATCCCCATTCTCCTCCGCCCACACGTAGGCGCTCGTGGGCTGCATCGGGCGCGGACTGCGGCGCATTGCACGCCTGATCGAGTCGGAATGATGTGTGCTGGGTCTTTGATATCAATTTTATAGTGCAACCGCAAGCTAAACCCTGGGGCGGTCGTGGGTGGGGGGAGGGGGTTGGGGGGGGAGTGGGAGGGGGTTGGGAGGTGGGAGGGTGGGGGGGAGGTTGGGAGGGTGGGGTTGAGGGGAGGGGGTTGAGGGGAGGGGGGGAGAAAGAGAGGGGTGGAGGGTGGGGGGGAGGGAGGTTGGGAGGGTGGGGTTGAGGGGAGAGGGGGGTTGAGGGGTTGGGAGTGGGGTGATGGGGAGAGGGAGGGAGAGAGAGAGCAAGCTAACCCTGGGGGCGAGTCGTGGGGGGGGGGGGAGGGGTGGGGGTGGGAGGTGAGGGGGTTGGGGTTGGAGGTGAGGGGGAGGTTGGGGGTGGGGTTGAGGGGAGGGGGGTTGAGGGGGTTGGAAGGGTGGGGATGGGAGAGGGAGGGAGAGAGAGAGGCAAGCTAACCCTGGGGGCGAGTCGTGGGGGTAAAGAGATGGGAGTGGGAGGGTGGGGGTTGAGGGTGGGTGAGGGTGGAGGGGGGAGGGGGGTGAGGGAGAGGGGGGGTTTGAGGGAGAGGGAGGGAAAGAGAGAGGCAACTAACCCTGGGGGCGAGTCGTGGGGTGGAAGAGAGGAGGTGGGGAGAGGGCGGTGGAGGGGGGGAGGGTGGGGGAGGGTGGGGTGAGGGGTGGAGGGTGCGGTGAGGGAGAGGGGTTGAGAGGAGAGGAGTTAGAGAGAAGAGAGAGAAGGGAAGGAGAGAGCGAGACAAAGATAAAAGGAGAAATGAACAAAGAATTTCAAAAAAGAGGAAAGGAAAATAAGCAAGAAAGACCAAAACTTAAGCAAAAGAAAACCAGTGAAATAAACCTCGAAAATCGCAAAAAAAAAGAGAAACGACTTAAGACAAATAACACGAAAAGAGAAAAGGGGAGGGCGCCAGCTGATCCAACTTTTGGTATTTCCTCGACGGTTTTAGGGGCTAAATCCCGATGAGAAAGAGAGATAAATAAGAAAAAAGGAGAAATGAACAGAGAATTTCAAAAGAGGAAAGAAAAATAAGCAAGAAAGACCAAAACTTGAGCAAAAGAAAACCATTGAAATAAACCTCGAAAATCGAAAAAAAAAAAAAAAAAAAAAAAAGAAAAACGACTTAAGACATATAACATGAAAAGAGAAAAGGGAAACCGGGCGCCAGCTGATCCAACTTTTGGTATTTCCTCGATGGTTTTAAGAGAGAGAGAGAGAGAGAGAGAGAGAGGAGAGAGAGAGAGAGAGAGAGAGAGAGAGAGAGAGAGAGAGAGAGAGAGAGAGAGAGAGAGAGAGAGAGAGAGAGAGAGAGAGAGAGAGAGAGAGAGAGAGAGAGAGAGAGAGTGAGTTAAGGCTAAATCCCGATGCAGTTCAGGCTGTCCTAATCGCGAGAGAAGTTTCCGATACGGATTTTTTCTTATAAATCTCGTCTATGTTTTTTCGCCTTTACAAATGTCCGAAGTTTTTATCTGCAAATTTGGAAGGATAAAGTAGAAATTTAGGAGAGAGAGGAGAGGGAGGAGGGAGAGGAGGAGGGAAAGGGGGGGGAGAGAGGGAGAGGGAGAAGAGAAAGAGAAAACAGACAGAGAGACAGAGAAAGACAAAGATTGAGAGAGAGAGAGAGAAAGAGAAAGAAAGAGACAAGATGAGAAAAGATTGAGAAAGAGAGACGACAAAAATTCACAAAGCAACCGAGAGAAAGAGAGAAAGAAAAGAAACAAAGCACAACACAGAATTTTAGATTTATTTATATTATATTTTTGTTATGTGTAATACCTGTAATATGTTGTTCCGTAATTAAATGTGTTATATCCTAAAAATCTTATATATGTTTTCTTTTTTCTTTTGCAGGTGAGTCGCGAGTCATGAGTCAAACAGGGTGAAGCGACAAACAAGTACGGTGAGTAAAAGAAAAAATTATATAGGCCTATGTATCATATAGACTCGGATAGATATACATACATACACATAGATATAGGCCTATGTTGAGTGCCATGACCAGGACTTTGATATTCTTCCTCAGTGCCAGAAACTACAGAGGAACATAAAGAGAGAAAGATAAAAAAGGAACAGAAAGAAGTGAATAGAGGGGTAAAATAGTAGGTGCCAGAGAGTGCCAGCGAGAGCGCACGATATGCATAATAAGGGGTAGTGGTCGTGGAGGGGGAGGGGGAGTGTAGTGCCTGCTGCGGATACATTAAGAAGCGGATGAGATGGAGATGGAGAGAGCGAGAGGCTTATGTTGGGGAGAGAGAAGAGGAAGTTTTGGTGTTGGTTTGGAGTGGAAGAAATGCGTGTTGGGGAGATGGAGAATGGAGGGAGATGTGGGGAGGGAGAGATGAGAATGGAGGGATGGAGAAGGTGGGGGAGAGAATGGGAGATGAGGGATGGAAGGAGGAGAGATGGAGGAGAGAGAGAATTGTGGAGAGGATGGAGAGGTGGGTGAGAGAGGGCTGGAGAGGGATGGAGAAAGAGAGGGAAGGAGGTTGAAGAGATTGGAACGATGGAGACAGGAGGAGAGATGGAGGGAGGTGGAGGGATGAGGCGAGATGGAGGATGGGAGACAGGAGAGAGAGATGGGGGAGAGAAGAGGATGGAGGAGGGAGAAAGAAGATGAGGATGGGAAAGGAAAGAGATGGAGGGAGAGGAAGTGGAGGGAGTAAAGAGATGGAAAGGTGGAGAGAGGAAGAATGAAAAGGAGGAGAGTGAGGTGGAAAGGTGAAGAGGGAGGAGAGGGGAAGATGGAAATGGAAAGAGGATGATGGAAACGGAGAGAGAAGGAGAGATGAGAGAAATGGAGATGTGACTAGAATGGAAGGAGGTGGAGAGATGAGAAAGGATGCAGAGAGGCAGACGAGAGGACTGGCAAATCAGAAGAGAAAGGAGGAGTGTGAGGAGTAGAATAATAAAAGAGAGGGGGGGGGATACACATACAAACAAGCAAACGTAGAGGGCGGAAGGACGGAGAATGAGGGAGATAGAGAAAGACACACACACACACACACACACACGCACATACACACACACACACACAGATAGAGAGCGAATAATGAGAGAGAGAAAGAGAAAGAAGGAAGAGAGACAGACAGACAGACAGACAGACAGCGAGAGACAGCAAATCAAACCGTATTACTTATATCCTTCACAACGGGCATAAATCCTTTTTTTTTTTTTTTTTACTCGACCTATTACTCTCCTATTTTCACCTCCGACCCGAGAGCACAAAAGCCCGCATTTTGGCGAGCAACCTCAACCAAGATTTGTGACTTTCAGCTTGGTCGGAAGTCTTCTGTAGAGTTCTTTATGAAGGATTTATGGCCTTGGCTTGCGCTTCGGAACGAGATTTGCCGGGAGAGACGCTTCGGACGAGCAAATGGGAACTGTAATCGGTTCAGAAACGGCTCGCCAAAACGCGTTCGAACAAGCTGCGGGCAAGGAATCTCGGTTGCTGTTGTTCGTTTATTTATTCATTATTTAGTATTATTGCTATTGTTATTGTTGTTGTTGCAATTGCTATTCGTTTTCCTATGATGTAATTGTAATTGTTTTGTAGATGTTTTTTTTTACTGATATTTGTAGACTTTGGAATAGTAACTTCTCCGACTCTTGATAAGTTTAAAAGATCAGTAACATTTTTTTACGTAAATAACTGACTTTCTGTTCTTTCATTCTTTCTTAGCTGTATCTTGACCTGCACTGACACCTTTGGTGGTATAAATCTCATTTTTTTCAGTGTGGCTTACTATAATGATAATGATGATAATAATAATGATATGGATACCCGTAAAGAAATTTATAATGGGCTTACTAACTAGAGGACGCGTATAAACATAAATGCAATAAAACAACAAAAACTTAAAACAACAAAAAGGTTAGACAAGGAAAAAACGATATGAGAGCCGCTGTACATGAGCGATAAGAGATAGCCTCAAATCGGACCTTAGATAATGTCTTGTTGAGGGAAAGGGTTGTCTTGATGATTACCTAAATCATGTTTTATTTTCTGTTTGATTTTGTTATTGTATGTTTGTGTGTTTGTTTGTTTATTTGGATACTTGTGTTTCTTTTTTTTCTGCTGGCTGGGAAAGCGTATTTTCATTTCGGTTTTGATGAAGATTTTTTTCTGTATTGGAATGTTCGTATTTCTATTTTGAAATGGTTTTGCGTTTTTTTTTTTTTTTTTTTTTTTTTTTTTTTTTTTTTTTTTTTTTTTTTTTGAGGAGTCAGCGCTGATGAAATCATGAAAAAAATAAATGACCATCGCTCTCCTCACATAAATCTCTCTTGGATAGAGAAAAATAGAACCTTTTCCAAAAACGTTTTATGAGACTTGGAAAAAAAATTCGGTTTCTCTCCTCCTCTTCCTTTTTTTTCCCTCCATCTCGAGTAGTATCCCTCCTCCTCTTTTTTTCTTTTTCATCTCCCCTTCCTCCTTTTCCTCCTCCTCCTCCTCCTCTTCCTTCTTTCCCATCCTTACCCTCTCTTCTTCCTGTCTTCATCCAACCTAACCCCTTCCTTCTCCCATTCCCTTTCCCTTCCATTCTCTTCCCTTTCTTTCCCTTCCCAACATTTCCCTTTCCTTCCTTTCCTATCCATTCCTTTCCCCTCCACGTCTCCCCCACTCCTCTCCTCGCCTCCCCTTCCCTTTCCCCTCCCCACTCCTCTCCCCCCCTCTCTTCCTCCCCTCCCCCACTCCTCTCCCCTCCCTCCCCACCTCCTCTCCCCTCCTTCCCCACTCCTCTCCCTCCCCTCCCCTCCCTCCTCTCTCTCCTCTCCTCTCCCCTTCCCGTCCCCTCCCACTCCCCTCCCTCTCCTCTCCTCCCCTCCCCTCCGATCACCCCGCCTCGATCACCCCGAGGCCACTGACGTCACTTCCTCCCCGAGCTCCTTAGCGCAGGGTCCTGGCATCTTTTCACCTCAACAAGACGTTCCTGTGGGTCTTCTCCCTTTAAGTAACTTCTAAATCTATTTTTGGGTGATGATGGTCTTCTAAATACTCTAAAATTGAAGATATTCTTTCTGAGGTTTATCAAGAAGTCTGAAGCAGATATCTTTATGAAAGCTGGTTATTGATTTAATTTATTTATCTTTTTTAATAATTTGGATTTTTATTTTTTCTTCTAAGATGATTTCGTTTAAATGAGTGTTAAAGTCTGTCATTTAACTTTATTATCTAAATACTGCGCTTTCTTTTTTCTAAATAATCTTCAAGTCGAAAATCCATCCTTCTGTGATTCTTATCTAAATCTAAACCGATCCTAACTTTGACCCCCAAGTTTTACTTTCCAAATACTCTATCTAAGACCTTGTCTCGAACACACTCCTCTAAATCTAAACTTTAATCTAGGTTTCGTATCTAAATCCTTTTTTCTAAAACATTCATCTAATTCTGAATTTGGTCCGATACCGTATCTATATCCTTGTCTTTAAAACAGGTCTAATACCGTTAAATTCTTATCGGTCCAGATCTATATCCTTATCTCTATACCATTCATGTAATTCTGAATTTTGGTCCAGATATCGTATCTATATCCTTGTTTCTAAACCTTCATCACATTCTGAGTTTTGATCCAGGTGCCGTATCTATATCCTTATCTCTAAAACATTCACCTAATTCTGAATTTTGGTCCAGATACCGTATCTATATCCTTTTTTTTAAAATTATTACTATTCTAAAATTTGCATTCCTCGCATAAATCTTACTCGGATAGAAAAAAATAGAACCTTTTTTCAAAACGTTTTGTGTGTGACTTGGAAAAAAAAACGGTTTCTCTAAAACATTCATCAGATTCTAAATTTTGATCCAGGTGCCGTATCTAAATCCTCGCATCTATAAACGCCTCCGTATCTAAATATCTTGAGTATGCCTCTTGGATCCTGCTTAGCCTATACGCGCATCCGATGCCACGCCCTCCGAGGAATGCTTATACATGCAAAGCCGAAGAAGAGAAATGTAAATCTTTCCCCTCACCGCCATCCCCCCCTCCCCTCTTTCCCCATCTCCATCCCTGTCACCCACCTCACCCCTGTAGCCCCAACTTCTTCACTCCGGAGCCCCGTCCTCCTCCCCCCCAATATCTCATCCCCTCCAGTATCTTTTCCCCTTCCCCTTCCCAATAGCTCCACCTCCTACCCCTTACTCCCTAGTAGCTCCACCCCTACCCCTTCCTCCCTAGTAGCTCCCCCTTTCCCCAGTACCCTTTCTCCCTCCCCCTCCCTCCCCAGCATCCCCATCCCCTTCCCTTTCCTTCCTCCCAATGACCCCATCCCCCAGCTCCAGCCCCTCCCCCCTAACTCCTCCATCCCCTTCCCTCACTCCCATCCTCTTCCCTCACTCCCCCCCCCACACACACACACAACCCTTGCGAAAAATGGCCAGGATCTTGGCAACAGCTTCTGAGGTCAGCCAGCATAAGGGCATAAAAGCAGGACTGGAATCGCTAGGTTGGAATCGCTAATTGTAATCGTTGGTTGGGATCTTTTGCTGGGATACTCGGCTGGTTTAATCGACTGGAAAACATGGCTGGAGTCATCAGTCACTGGAAATATAGCTAACTGGAAGAATGTTTTAAGTATGGTAGGTACGTGGCTGGTAGGTGTGGTAGATACGACCAAGAAGTTTAAGTCTAGTAGTTGCAGTAGATACCGAGATACCGTGACAGTCGTTTTGATTAGTCAGGAAAGTTTACAAGTTGAACTGGTCTTGATCTCGACCCTCCCCCCCCTCACACACACACCATCCCCTGAGAACACAGCAGGTCCTGAGACACCTCCCCTCCTCTCTCTTCCCTCACCCTCTCCCCTTCCTCCCACTTCCCTCCCCCATTCCCCTTCCTCCCTATTCCCTTCCCCTCCTATCTTCCTTTACTCTCATCCTCCCTCTCCCCTTCCCACATTGCCCTCCTACCTTATCCTCCCCTCCTCCCTCCCTCTCTTCTCCTTCCCTCTCCCTCCTCCTTCCCCCACTTCCCTCCTCCCTCCTCCCCCCATCCCCCACCTTCACGAGGACTTCCGCCCCGGGGGCTTGGCAGCGGCGCCCCGAAGTCTGTCGTCTGGGTGACTGGGGGCGCCGCGGCCACCATCACTCACAGGCCCAGCCAGTCCCCCCCCCCTGCCTCCCTCTTCCTCTGTTTCTTTATCTGGGTGGATGGGCGTTCTCTCCTCTCTTCTGCGTGTTTCTTTGTTTCTTTTCTCTCTCTCTTTTTTGTTGTTTTGTGATTTTTTGTCGTCTCTCCCTCTCGCATCTCTCTCTTTCTCTCTCCTCTCTTCTCTCTCTCTCTCTCTCTCTCTCTCTCTCTCTCTCTCTCTCTCTCTTCTCTCTCTCTCTCTCTCTCTCTCTCTCTCTCTCTCTCTCTCTCTTCTCTCTCTCTCTCTCTCTCTCTCTACCCCATGTTTCACTTCTTTCTCTTATGGCCTTTTCTCCTAATTCTATTTCCCTTCAGCACTTGTTCTCTCATCTCCCCTCTCTGTCGTGTTTTTCTCTCCTCTCATCCGCTGCCATTTTTGTCTTCCATTTACCCCTCTCGGTCATTTTCTCTCTCTTCTCTCTCCTCTCACCCAGTGTCATTTTTTTTTGTTTTCCCATCTCCCCTCTTTCCATTCTTCCCCAGTTCCCTTTTCGTCGCTCTCCCTTTAACACGTAAACAAATCCTCTCATCCGTGCCTGACTATTCTCTTTCTTTATGTCTCTATACACTGTTCTTCCATTGTGTCTTGCGTGTTCTCCTTTATTCCTTTTTTATCTTGTTCTCCTTTCTCTCCTAAATCTCTCTGTTCGGTCTGTGTGGTAATGGGGCATGAGATGTATGTTCCTTTATATTTCATCTGCGTTCTTTCCTCTCTCTCTCTCTCTCTCTCTCTCTCTCTCTCTCTCTCTCTCTCTCTCTCTCTCTCTCTCTCTCTCTCTCTCTCTCTCTCTCTCTCTCTCTCTCCCCTTCTCTCCCTCTCCCTCTCTCCCTCTCTCCCTCTCTCTCTCTCTCTCCCCCCTCTCTCTCTCCCTTCTCTCTCTCCCTCTCCCTCTCCTCTCTCTCTCCTCTCTCTCTCTCCTCTCTCCCCTCTCCTCTCTCCTCCTCTCCTCTCTCCCTCTCTCTCCCTCTCTCCCTCTCCCTCGCTCTCATAAACAAAACAAAAGCACACTAACACACACATTCCAATACCACTGTATGCAGAATCCGGGAAGGGGGAATCACGGCGGCCGAAAGACCATTCATGCGTCTATACTTCGTTTTGATTTCCTACGTCGAGCATTGTGCTTGAATCCTTTTACAGTTTATATTCGAACCGCTTATGGGAGTTAAATAGCTTTGTGATTTGTTTATACTAAGATAAAGTATAAAGTAAAGAATGATAATGATAATAGAGAAATAGGTGTTTGATATACGCGACGAAGAAATATTAATAAACATGAAATTAAACAGAATAGAATAGATATATGATATACACTACGAAAAAAATATTAAGAGAAAGCAAAACGTCAAACAAAGTGAAATAGATATATTGATAACGGTTATGATACGAAGAAATTTCAATAGAAAAGTAAAAAAGAAAAAAAAGGATTGAACGGAATATATTTATAACTCGAGGTTGACTTGCTATTGTCAAGTATGTTGTTGAGTTTTTGTTTTTGTTTAGAATCGAGAATAAAGGTTTATGGGGTTCGTTTGTGTATGATTTTTGTGTTTTATCTTTACTTGTTTTGTTTATTTACTTATTGCTATTGTTTTGTTGTTTTATGTGCTTGTTATGATTATTGTTGTTGATATTTTTATTATTGTTTTTTATGTATTTTATTATTGATATTGTTATTGGTAATATTGCTGTTGTTACTGTTGCTGTTGTTAATGTTATTATTGCTATGTTATTATTGTTGCTGCTATTGCCACGGTTGTTATTGTTATTGTTGTTATTTTTGTTCGTGGTGGTGTTATTCTTTGTTCTTTTATTGTTGATGGTTATTGTCGCTGGCTAATAAACAATTGTAATTACAAAAGCTGACTCTAAGACCAAAGGAAATAAAAAAAAAAGACAAAAAAGAAAACATTCGATATTTGACCGCTGGCACCTCTCTCTCTTATTGTTATTGTTATTTTTGTTCGTGATGGTGTTATTCTTTGTTCTTTTATTGTTGATGGTTATTGTCGCTGGCTAATAAACAATTGTTATTACAAAAGCTGACTCTAAGACCAAAGGAAATAAAAAAAAGACAAAAAAAAAAACATTCGATATTTGACCGCTGGCACCTCTCTCTCTTTTTTATTTTTTATTTTTTTTTCATATTTCAATTTCAGATCCAATTTCAGTCCAATTTAATTTTCCGTGTCGGGGCAGATGCGAGGGAATACACAGAAAATTTCCAGATAAATTATTGTAAAAAAAGAAAAAAAAAGAAAAAGAAAGAAAAAAGTGTCCATTAACTAATAAGAATTATTAATAACCAATTAACAGATAATTAAATTTTATCATTTGCATTACCGAAGTCTGTTCAGTTTGATTAATGGCTTGATTAGATATATCGTATTATAACATTTAAGAGATGACTGTAATAAATAATTAGTAATGATATATAAAGAACCGGGATATTTTATTAGAAATAGATTATTCAATCGCTGTGTTTATTGAGGAGTTGGTAACGGTGTGTAAAATAATTGTTAAAATCAGTTATGTGAAAATGAACATTAACTTTATTGCACTGAATGAAAGATAAATATGATTAATTTGATGAAATGGGATTAATTGATATATCATGATTATCTTATGTAAAATTTGAAACATGAAAGATAAGAGATAAATGATACGAATAAAGGATAAGAAAAAATGAAATGATTATCTTATGTAAAATCTGAAACATGAAAGATAAGAGAAAAATGATACGAATAAAGGACAAGAAAAAAAGGAAAAAAAAAATAAGGCAACAAATAGATAAAGAAAACAACAGATAAACCAATAGTAAATAATAATAATAAAAAAAAAAACTTTCCGTCAATAATAACAGTCCAGTTGAGACATTTTATTGCATCAGTGAGTCTGCATTTCACTCCGAGAATTGAAATGACGTGGTGTTGCTTGGTGATTGCACGGTCATCTGGCAGGTTGAAGAACAAGCAGGCGAAAGGGGGAGAAGGGGGAGGTTGATAAAGAGGGGAAGGGGGAAGGGGAGGGGGGGGTATTAAGGAGGTAGGAAAAGTAGGGGAATGTAAGGGAGGTAGGAAAAGGAGGGGAATGTTGAGGAAATAGGAAAGGGAGGGAGGAGGGAAGAGGATGGAGAGGGAAATAGGGAAGGGAGATGTTGATGGGAAGGGAAAGGGAGAGGGAATGAAGATGGGAGAGTGAAAGAGAGAGGGGAGAGGGAGAAGGGAAAGGGTAGGGGGTGGGGAGGGAGATAGAAAAGGGAAAGAGGGTGGAGAGGAAAAAGGAAAAGGGGAAGGTAAGGGTATGGGAAAGGGAAAAGGTGAGGGAAATGGAAAAGAAAAAGGGAGGGGAAGGCAGAGGGTAAGGAGGAATGGATGAAGAGGGAGAGAAGGAGTGGATGGAGAGGGAGAGGAGGAGGGATGAAGAGGGAGAGGAGGAGATGATGGAGATGGGAAGGGAAAGAGGAAAGGGAACGGAGTGAATATGGAGTTGGGAAAGGGAGATGTAGAGGTCAAGGGGAGGGGAGAGGGAATGGAGATACAGAGTGAAAGGGAGAGGGCGAGGGAGAAGGCAAAGAAGACAGAGTTGAGAGGGAAATGGGAAAGAGAATGATAAGGAAATATGGAAGGTCATGCGGGAGGGAAAGACGAAAGGACAAAGAGAGGAAAAGGTGAAAGGAGAAAAGGGAAAAGAGAAAAAACAACGGATAGAAGACGTGTAAGAGAAGAAAGAGAGAAGAATGAAAGAGAATGCATACAACTTCGTAAAAGTGGGTCGTCGTTTTTTTTAAAGTCTTTTTTTGAAAGATGAACGACCGTAAAACGACCCGAGATTTACGATAACAGCTTAATCGGGTCGTTGTTTTAAGGTGACCGATTATAATAGGCCTCGGAATTTATGGCGATGGCCGGTTAAGGTGATCGCTTTCGGGTGAATGTTCATAATTCGCCTCGAGAATTTACGATATCGACTTGATAAGGTAAGCGATCAGAGCTTGGAGTCATGTTATGTTGGGGGGGGGGGGGGAAGGGTGCAGTTTGGACGCTGCTGGGGTGCCTTTGGAGTGCCAAGGTCCTTGTGATGTCGGGAGTTGCGTTATTCGGGGAAGGAGTGCCTGTTTGGACGTTCCTTCGGTGATATCGGAGTGCCAGTAGTCCATACGATATCGGGAGTTAAATTATTCTCGAAAGTAAATAGGTTAGGAAGCTGCCTGGGTGCCTTTGGAGTGCCAAGGTCTCTAGAAAGAGTGCCTGCTTGGACGTTCCTTCGTCGATATCGGAGTGCCAGTAGTCCATACGATGTCGGGAGACACTTTATTCTCGAAAGTAAATCGGGTAGGACGGTGCCTGGGTTTCTTCGGAGTGCCAGAGTCTGCGAGTTGTCGGGGGTTTCGTTATTCGGGGAAGGAGTGCCTGTTTGGACGTTCCTTCGGTGATATCGGAGTGCCAGTAGTCCATACGATGCCGGGAGTTAAATTATTCTCGAAATTAAATCGGTTAGGAAGCTGCCTGGGTGCTTTTGGAGTGCCAAGGTCTTTAGAAAGAGTGCCTGTTTGGACGTTCCTTCGGCGATATCGGAGTGCCAGTAGTCCATACGATGTCGGGAGTCGCATTATTCTCGAAAATAAATCGGGCAGGACGGTGCCTGGGTGTCTTCGGAGTGCCAGAGTCTGCGGGTTGTCGGGAGTCGCGTTTTTAGGGAAAGAGTGCCAATTTGGACGTTCCTTCGGCGGTATCGGAGTGCCAGTAGTATATCGGGAGACACTTTATTCTCGAAAGTAAATCGGGTAGGACGGTGTTTTCGGAGTGCCAGAGTCTGCGAGTTATCGTGAGTCACGTCGCTAGGGAAAGAGTGTCAGCTAGGACGCGCCGCGGGTGCCTATAGGGAGTGCCACAGGCGAGTGCCAAGGTCCTGAGATGATGAATGCCGACTGCAGCGCGACAGGGAGGTTTTGCGGCGAGCGAGAGGAGGCTGCAGCTGCGCCTAGTCACGTGGGGTTGTCTACAGGATCTTTTTCGCCTTCTTCATTTTGTTGTTCTTTTATTCGTCGTCTTCCTTTTGATCTTTTGTTCTCCGTCTTCTTTTTTTTTCGTTTTTCTTCTGCGTTCCTTTCTTTTTTTCTACGTTTTTGTTTTGTTTTTCTTATTATTTTTGGTTTTCCTTTGCAGTCCTTTCTTTTCTCTTCTTTTTCTCTTTCTTTCCTACTTCTTCCTTTACTTTGTCCTCTTCTCCCTTTTAGATTGTCCAATTTTTCATCTTTTTTCGTAGTCATCATCATCAGTATCATCATCATTTCTTTGTTCTTTCCTTCCTTCTCTTCTCCTCTTCCTTTTACTCTCTTTTTTTCACTTTTTCTCTTTTACTCATCAGTATCATCATTTTTTGTTCTTTTCCTATTTCTTCCATCTCCTTTTACTCTCTTTTTTCACTTTTTCTCTTTTACTTTTTTTTCTTTTTTCTTTTTTACTTTTTCTCTTTTACTTTTTTTTTTTTTTTTTTTTTTTTTTTTTTTTTTTTTTAGGTAGGGGATGAAAGACGTGTAAACGGAAGAGTCGAGACGCGGCGCTTTTGATTCGTGAAAGAGACGAGTGTTCTCCTCTTCCGTTTCTTTAATCACACGTCATCACTTATTCACGTGCGGGTAGAAGCGGATGGAGATTCGGTATAGTTCAAATATTTACGAAAAGATATATATATATATTCTGCGGGATAGGATGGGCAAATAGGGAGAGGAAATGGGTCTAGAATGGGGATTCACTCACGAGGATATGGTGCTTAAGATAGAAAAGAAGAAAAAAAAAATCTTTCATTATAAAAATAATGGATTATATTAGTTATTGGAAATAATATTCGTTCTAGAATGAGAGGAAATGATTTTAAAAAGAGGACGGCAGATTATTGTTTTTTTTTCAAGATTTGATATTCCATTGTTATTTTTTCAGATATCTTAATCTTAATAGTGATAATAGTAACAGCGATAGTGATGATGATAGTATTGATAATAGTAACAGCAAAACAATACAGCAACGACAACAACAACACTAATGATAATAACGATGGCAATGATGATAATAATCATAAAAAACAATAATCATTGTCATAAATAATAATAGTAAGTCATAAATAACAGTAATCGTAGACACAAATGATAATAATATTTATAGCAATACTAATCCAAGTAATTATACCAAGGCTAACGACCTTACTAAAAAATGAAAAGAATAATCGCCTCATATTCTCCCATTTCCAAGTGGCACAGAGACAGCCAATTGTCACCAAGACAGTCAAGAACACTTCTTCAAGAGCGACGACTGAACGCGGAGACAAAACGCAGCAGGTGTTGGCGAGAGTACGCGAAAGGGGGAAAATAGAGAAGGCATTTCACAGGATGAGGGATTAGAGATAGAGGGGAAATTAGTGTAAGAACGAGGATGTTGAATGGGAAGGGTGGGGTGGGTGGGGAGAGAGGGGGATGGGGAGAGGGGGAGGGGTAGGAGGAGAGGGGAGAGGGAGGTAGGTGGAGAGAGGGAGAGGGAGAGGTAGAGGGGGTAGAAGGAGGGAAAGAGAGGAGGAGAGAGGAGGAGGAAAGGGATAGGAGAGAGGGAGAGGGGTTAGAAGGAGATATGGAGGGAGAGGAAGGAAGGAGGGTGAAGAAGAGGTGGGAGAGGGTAAAATGGAAAATGAAGGGTAAAGAGGAGAGGAAGAGAAGGGAGGGAGAGGTAGGGTTGAAGGAGGGAGGAAGGGAGGGAGGGAAGGAAAAGGGAGGGGGAAAGGAGAAGGCAAAGTTAGATAGAGAGAATGAGAAGAAAGAAGAAGAAAGAAAATACCAAAAGCGTAAAAGAGAGATACAACAAAAGAAGAGAAGAGAGAAGACCGAGAACGAAATAGCGAAAAACGTGAACGAGAAAGAACGAGAAAAAAGAAGAAGAGAAGAGACCCCAGCCAAACCGCATACACACAACACAGCGACAACAAAAGACAGACCACCGTCAGAATTGGTGTAGGGAGGCGAGGAGGCGAGTGAGGGGAAGGGAGAGCTCATAGACTGCAGTTTGAAGTGCGAAAGCGAGGGGAACGTAGAGGGACTTAAGACAGGAGGAAGAAGAGGAGAGGGAATAAAAGTCGCATAAAGATGCACTTGAGCGGAGACATTAAAGCGAAGGGGAGGAGAGAGAGAGAGAGGAGAGGAGAGAGAGATAGAGAGAGAGTGAGTGAGAAGAGAGAGAGAGAGAGAGAGAGAGAGAAAGAGAGAGAGAGAGAGTAGAGTAGTGAGTGAGTGAGTAAGTGAGTGAGTGAGTGAGTGTGAGAGAGAGAGAGAGTAAGAGAGAGAGAGAAAGAGAGAGTGAGAATGATAGTGAGAGAGAAAAAGAGAAAGGAAGAAAGAAAGAAAGAAAGAAAGAGATTTTAAATACGCAGGGTGTAAGAAAGAGATCTGAAAAAAGGGAGACAAAGCGAAAGGGGAGGAGATAAAAAGGGCGGTGTTAACTGCAGAGATACAAAGAGAGGAGACAGTTGGATGTTTAGTCGCTGTCGAAGGAGGGTGTGAGGACGAAAAAAGGGGAAGGGGGGAGAGGGAGAGAGGGAGGGGGAGAGAGAGGAGAGGCAGAGGAGAGAGGCAGAGAGGAGGGGGGTAGAAGGGAGGGGAGAGAGAGGAGAGGGAGAGGGGAGGGAGGGGAGAGGGAGAGGAGGAGGGGAGGAAGGGAAGGGGAGAAGGGGAGAGAGGAGGAGAGAGAGAAGGGAGGGAGAGGGAGGAGGGAGAGGGGAGAGGGCAGGAGGAAAGAGGGGAGAGGGGAAGGGGGGAGAAAAGAGGAGAGGGGAGACGAGGAAGGGGGAGGGGAGATAGGGAGGGAGAAGGGGAGAGGGAAATGGAGAGAGGGGAGAGAGAGAGGGCAATAGATCAAGGTGGAGGGGAAGGGAAGAATGGAGGGAGTTGGGAAGTAGAGGGGAGATGGGAGGAGGGTGGAGAAGGAGAGAGATGAAAGAGGAGGCGAGCGGAGGAAAAGAAAGGGAGAGATATGGGAGAGGAAGGGAGGGAAAAGGTAGGGGAAAGAAGAGAAAATAGAGAGAGAGAGAGAGAGAGAGAAGAGAAAGAATAGGAATAGAGGATAAGAGAAAGGAGCAAATAGAGAAAAGAGAAATGGAGACGAGAGTAGATGAAAAAAATGCAAAAGAGAAAGAGATGAGAGACGGGGAGCAAAGAAGACACAGAGCAGACACTTCCTTCCCCACACTCCTCAATCCCCCTTCTAGCGAGTAAGGACGTCTTAAAAGTAGCAGAAGCGAAGGGAGTAGGGGAGGAGTGGGGAGGGAGATAGAGTGGGGGATAGGGGAAAGGGTGGAGAGAGGGGGATAGGGGGTGTGGAGAGAGGGATAGGGGGTGGGAGTAGGGTAGGAGTGGGGGGAGGATGGAGGAGAGATCGGGGGGGGTGGGAGAGAAAGGGGATAGGGGTGGGGAGGAAGAGGGGGATAGGGGGATGGGTGGAGGAGAAGAGGATGAGAGGGGGGGGGGAGGGAGGAAGCTCTCCGTCATCAGATAAACATTCCGGCAAGTTAGTGGCAGTACAGATTTAACACGGCAAAAACACTAAGGCGAGATAGGGGGGTAAGTTACGGCGGGCCGTTATTTGCTCTTACCGAGAGATAAGGGGGATGGGGAGGGGAGGAGGGAGGAGGGAGGGAGGAGGAAGGAAGAGAGGAGGGAGGAGGGAAGGGACGGGAATGAAGGAGGGGAAAGGTGAGGGAGAGAGAGGGAGGGAAGGGAGGAGGAGTGGGGGGAGAGAAGAGGGGAGAAAGAGGAGAGAGGAAAGGAGGGAGGAGGTTGAGGAGGAAAAGGGGAGAGAGAGAGAGAAGGGGGGAGGAAGGGTTGGGAGACGAAGGGGGAAGAGGAGGAGAGTGAAAGGAGAGAGAGGGGGGAGGGAAAGAGGAAGGAGGATACAGGGTGGGAGAATGGGAGAGGGATAGAGGGTGGGAGAGTGGAGAGGGAGAAAGGGGAATGATACAAAGAGAGTTAGAAGTTAGGAGGACGGGGAAAAGGAAGAAAAGAAAGAAGAGAAGGAAATTGGGTTGGGAATTTATGGGCGAGGCAGGGGAGGGAAGAGTAAAAGGAAAGACGAAGGAAGGAAGGGAAAGTGGAAGAGAATGAAGGGAAGAAAAAGGGAGGCAGAAGATTAACAGGATAGAACGATGAATATTAGAGAAAGAGGAGGAAGGAGGAAGGAAAAGGGAAGGCGAAATTAGGGAAAGTGAGAGAAGGAGAAAAAGAAGGAAGGAAAAAACAAAGAGAAACACACACACACACGCACACGCAACCACGCACCCCCCCCACACGCACTCACCACTCCCCCACACTCACCCCCCACCCCACCACACACACACACACACACACATACTTAGAAAAAAAAGAGACCCCTGACCCAAAAAAAAAAAAAAAAAAAAAAAAAAAAAAAAAAAAAAAAACTGCCAACGAAGAACCCAAAATACAGCAAACGAGGAAGATCTCAAGGAAAGACCTTTATGACGGCCATGAAATGCGTGACGCGGCAACTCTCGAATTTCTTGGCGTCTGCCCGCTCTGGCCGGTGGACACAGGGATCCGTGTAAGCATTCTATCGACCAGATTGTTTGGAATAGGATCAGCTGGCTTCGGGGGCGGCTGTGAGCTCTGTGCCGGGGGAGCTGGGAAGCCCTGGCTGAGCCTCCTCCGACTCCTCTTTCTTACCTTCTTCCTCCTCATCGTCATCTTTCTTGCCTTCTTCATCTTCCTACTCCTACTCCTCTTCTCCCTCTTCTTCCTCTCATCTTCCACTCCCTCCTCCTCTCCCTTCACCTTCCCTACTCGTACTCCTTCTCCTCCTCCTCCTTCCTCCTCCATTCTCCTCCCTCTCCTATTTCTTCTCTTCTCCCTCCTCCTCCTTTTCCACCTCCCTGCTCCTTTTCTCTTCCCCCCTTCTTTCCCTAGCCACCCTCTTCCATCTCCGTTACTTTCCCCTCGCTCCTCCTCTCCCTCTCTACCCCTCTCTCCCTCTCTACCCCCTCCTCTCCCCTTTCTCCCCCCCCTACTGGAACTGGGCCAAGAATCAAGACATTTTCTCAAAGCGAGGAGTGAGTGAGTGAGTGAGTGTTAGTCATTCTGTATTCCAGGTTGATAGTCATGTGTTTGTCTGCCTACCTCTCTTTCTTTCTTTCTTGTTTTTTCTTTCTTTCTATTCTTTTTGTGTCTCCTTTCCCGCCTTTCTCTCATTTTTGCTCATTCTCTTTGTCTGTCTCTGTCTGTCTCTCTTCTCTCTCTTCTCTCTCTCTTTCTCTCTTCTCTCTCTTCTCTCTCTCTTCTCTTCTTTCTCTCTCTCTCTTCCCTTCTCTCCTCTCTCCGTCTCTCCCCTTCTCCCTCTCTTCCCCTCTCTCCCCCTCTCCCTCTTCCCCCTCTCCCCCTCTCCCCCTCCCCCTCCCTTCCCCTCCCTTCCCCTCCTCCCCTCCCTCCCTCATCCCCCTCCCTTCCTACCCATCCCCATCCCCTCCTCCCCTCCCCTCCCTGGCCCCATTTCCTCCTCGCTCCTAGCCATCTTCTTTACATATTATTTGCTTTTCCTTTGAGCTCCTGTGGTGACTCTCCGGGCGACCTTGACCGTGTATGTACATATTTGAACATTGCGATTGCTCCGGGAATCGTATAAGTCAACGTAGGTTTTTTTTCCAACCGCGAGGTAAAAAAAAGAGAGAGAGGAAAGGATTATAAACGGGAAAGAAAGAAAAAAAATAGAGAATGAAAGACACAAAAGATGGAAGAAAAAAATAAAAACGAGAGAAAAAGGAAAAATAGTGAATGAAAGGAAAATAGATGAAAGAAAGAAGGGGAGAAAAAAGAAAAGGATGATAAAAAAGGCGTGAAATAGAGAGAGAAAGAGGAGAAAAAGAGAAAAAAAAGAAAAAGAAGTAAAGAGAGAGAGAGAGAAAAAAAAAAATAGACGGGGGAACTTGCTTGAGCCATTTTTGAGCACATTTGGTAGCTAATGAGTCAAGGACAAGACGCCAACATGTTAAAATTCAGCATCGCCATTATGCCAAATTTGGTATTTTGACACATTGGCAATTTTGTTTGAGAGAAGAGGAGGAGGGAAATTGTTTTCATGTTTGGTTGTAGGAATAGGTAGGCGATTATTAGGTGGAATAATTATACGTTGAAAAAAATTTTCCATGTTCTTATGAAGTATATCTCGTAAGGAAATTAGAAGCACTCGGAGAGCGCATACCTCCGTCAAGGCAAATATTCACACGTGAAGTATTACATTTAAATCATATCTTTCTCAAGTACACTGGTTACTCCTATTGCCAAGGTGATAGGAGTAACTGATGCAAATCATTAGAAAAAAAAAATTCTAGATCCGGGTCACCGCCAAAATTTAATGGCATCTAAGTTAGGCTAAGACGCCTCTGGTAAAAAAAAAAAAAAAAAAAAAAAAAAAAAAAAAAAAAAAAAAAAAAAAAAAATTTTGAGTCATCCTGTTATCGAACAAACAAACAGACTAACTAACTAACCAACCAAAGCTGCCAAAAACAACCTCCTCGGCGGAGTGTAAAAAGGGGAGATACCGCGCATTTACTGTATACAATCAACATACCTTCTTTAATTCTATAGAACTCCCATATAACCCGTCCTCTTTAATTACTTCCTGAACTTTCATTTTCCATTTTTTTTCTCTCTTTCTCCAACATCATGATATCCTGTAAAAAAAAATAATAATAATAAATAAAAAAAAAAAATTTTCCCTTTCAAATCATGATATCCTGTAAAAAAAAAGAAAAAATAAAAAAATATATATAAAAATAAAAAAGAACTTTCCAGACAGGCCACACGGAAGGCGAAAGGACCAAGTACAATCCATTTGTATAATCAGGGGATGAAATCAACCCGCCCCCCCCCCAAAAAAAAAAAAAAAAAAAAAAAAGTGGGGGGTGGGAGCATTACCGAAAGTTGTTGAAATGACCCCATGCAGCGGAGCGGGGGGGGGGTTAGGGGGAAAAGGGGAAGAGGGGGAGAGGGGAGGGGGCGAGTTGGTGGGGAGTGAAAGAGCAAGAAGGAAGGGGAGTGAGGTGGGAGGAGGCGAAAGGGAGGAAGAAGAAGGTAAGATGGATAAAGTGGGAAGTGAAATTAGGAGGAAATATGAAGGGGGAAGAGAGAGATAAAGGGAGATGAGAAGACAAACGAAAAAAAGGCCGTGAGAGAAATGAAGCAGAGAAAGTGCGAGTAAAGAGAATGAAAGTACAAAGAGAAAGAGCCGTGCATGGAGGGAAAACAAGGAAGGTTTGAACGAGTGAGAGAGAGAGGAGAGAAGAGAGAGAGAGAGAAAGAGAAAGAAAGAAAGAAAGAGAGAGAAAGAAAGAGAGGAGAGAAAAGAGAGGGAGAATGAAAGAAAGAGAAGAGAGAAAGAAATAAAGAGAGAGAAACAGAGACAGACAGACAGACAGAAAGAGACATAGACAGACAGGGCGATGGCTCGCCTGCTATCAGAGCTCTTGATGCAGTAATGGAAAGAGCCGAGGGTGGCGGGCCGGGTGCACGTGGCAGGGGAGTGTGAACGGGCTTGAGTTTTCTTCTTCTTCTTCTCCTTCTCCTTCTCCTTCTCCTTCTCCTTCTCCTTCCTTTCTCCTTCTTTCTCTTCTCCTTCTTCTTCTCCTTTCTCCTTCTCCTTCTCCTTCTCCCTTCTCCTTCTCCTCTCCTTCTCCTTCTCTTCTCTTCTCCTTCTCCTTCTCCTTCTCCTTCTCCTTCTCCTTCTCCTTCTCCTTCTCCTTCTCTTCTTCTCCTTCTCCTTCCGTCCTTCTCCTTCTCCTTCTCCTTCTCCTTCTCCTTCTCCTTCTCCTTCTTCTCCTTCTCCTTCTCCTTCTCCTTCTCCTTCTCCTTCTCCTTCTCTCCTTCTCCTTCTCCCTTCTCCTTCTCCTTTCTCCTTCTCCCTTCTCCTTCTCCTTCTCCTTCTCCTTCTCCTTCTCCTCCTCCTCCTCCTCCTCCTCCTCCTCCTCCTTCTCCTTCTCCTTCTTCTTCCTTTCTTTCTTTCTTTCTTTCTTAAGTATTCTTCTTGTTTTATTCTTTTACTTTTTTTTCTCTTCTCTGTCTCACTTTTTTTTTTCTCTTTCTCCGTTTTCCGAGATCTCTTATTTTATATGTAGTTATTTTTTCTTCTCTTCCCAAGTTTCCTCTTGTTATTTTGTATCTAATTTTACTCATTTTTCTATGGTATTCCTTCTCTTTCTTCTCTCTCTATTCCTATTTTCTCTCTCTCTATGTTACTCTTCCTATTTCTCCTTTTAAGAACTTTTAAGTTAGGTGATTCAAGCGAAGGTGATGAAGTTCTGGACAACTTCGATGACCGAATTTTTTGCACTGAGTCGTTCGGTTGGTCGGTTGTCGGTGGTTGGTGGTCGGTTGTCTGTCATCGGTCGTCGGTTGTCGGTTGTTGGTCGTCGGTTGTCGGTAGTCGGTTGTAGGTCGTCCGGTTGTCGGTCATCGGTTGTCGGTCGTCGGTTGTCGGTCGTTGGTTGTCGGTCGTCGGTCGTCGGTCGTCGGTCGTCCGGATACGGGGAAAACCGATCGACTCCGGATCTGTACAGTTCATTAGGTTCAACTGAAGATGCCGTATGGGGCACGTCTTCCCATGTAGGCCTATGGAATTTGTTTTTGTTAGGCCTCATTAGCCGAGATTGCACGGCTAAAAATGCGGTAAATGTATGCGTATGTGCGTGTCTTACGGGTTCTCTTTATGATTGTCAGCGAGACGGCGGAATGGGGATGCTTGGACTCTCTCCAGCTTAAGTCAATTAAAAGAATAATAAAAAGGAAACAGAGAGAGAGAAAAAAAAAGGAAGGAGAGGGGGAGAGAGGCAGATAAAAAAAAAACTTGGGAAGTTCATCCGTAACGAAAATGTTGTGTGTGACAAGAGAGTCGTCAGCAATCTCTCTCTCTCTCTCTCTCTCTCTCTCTCTCTCTCTCTGGCTCTCTTTTCGCTCTCTCTCTCTCTCTCTCTCTCTCTCCTCTGGCTCTCTTTTCGCCTCTCTCTCTCTCTCTCTCTCTCTCTCTCTCTCTCTCTCTCTCTCTCTCTCTCTCTCTCTCTCTTCTCTCTCTCTCTCTCTCTCTCTCTCTCTCTCTCTCTCTCTCTCTCTCTCTCTCTCTCTCTCTTCTCTCTCTCTCTCTCTCTCTCTCTCTCTTTCTCTTCTTCTCTCTCCCTCCCCTCTCTCTCTCATTTTTTATATGTATATGTGTATATATATATATATATATATATATATACATATATACATATATACACATACATACACATATACACATATATGTGTGTGTGTGTGTGTTTGAGGATAATAAAATAGTCCAGTTTTGCATAGAACACAAGACCGACATGCCTTCAGACCCCCCCCCCCCAGCGAGCCATAATGAACACAACTGTCACGTAGACAAGTCGGAGCGCCGGGTTGGAGGTTGGGGTGGGGGGGGGGGGGGTGACAAGCGCCTTCCCGACTGTCTGTCTGTCTCCGTACACATACCGTAGCGTCTTTGCTTCGTGTCTTTGTCTCTAAGAATACTTTGAAAATGAAGTGGGGGAATAAGAGGAGGAAGGGGAGGGGAGGGAGAGAGAGGGAGGGGAAGGGTTAAGGTGGGAGTAGAAGGGAGAAGGGGGAGGAGAGGGAGAAGGGGGAGAAGCAGAGGGAGGAGAGAGAAGGGGGAGAGGGAGGAGAGAGAAGGGAGGGAGAGGAGGGAGGGGAAGGGTTAAGGTGGGAGAAGGAGGAGAGGGGGAGGGGAGAGAGGGGGGAAGGTTTAAGGTGGGAGGAGGCAGGGAAGGGAGAAGAAGGTGAGTAAAGAAGGAAGCAGATGGGAGTTGATAATAGGAGAACTAAAACAACCAATCTGGTTAGAAATCTCAAGCTTTGTTAGCCTTGTTCGATGCTAATCTCGGAAAGCAGACTCTCATGCTGCAACAATCACTCGTCTGTGATAGATGTTGCATTGTTGATAAATCGGAGGTGGTTTTGAATTCCTTTCTTATACGGTTCGCTTTTACGGTTGACGAATTGTTCGGTATTAATGGACCGTAGCGAGGGATTTTGTTCAGCTTCGGTTGGTGTAAAAATTTGTACCATAATTAGGTTTCCTTTTAATGGGAAACGGATTGGGATTATTACGTGCGTTCAGTGTATATTAAGTCTTTTTTTTTTTTTTGGGGGGGGGGGGGGGGGTTGAATCGATTGACATTAACTGTGCTTTGGAGAGTTTTGTTTGTTTCTATCTCTTATTTTGAAAAAAAAAAAATTTGTCCATATTGATTGCGAGACTTCCAATTATTTTTTTAAGTATTGATATGATATTTGTATTTTTCTTATTTTTGGGGCATCGTTAGAGATCATTTATATCCTCTTAAAGAATTGGATATATAAACTTTACATATAATAATAAAAAATAAAAAATTGTAAAGCATGACCAATGAAAAATAACATTTCGAAGATGGAAACGAAGATAAAATACAATAAATTTATCCCAGGAATGTGACGTCACGCTTTAGCAACAATATCACGAAATGCAACTTGCTACGTCGAGCTCAGGAAATCCCGAATTATAGTTTATATCACAAATTCCGGCGCTGGATTAGGACTGTGATTTAATTAAGATGTAATTTCATGGATTAGCGACTGTGCACAAGGTACCGAGGGATGCAAATTTATATCAAAACTCAATTAAGAAACGTCAATAACAGGGATTTTGACCGTAACGAGGGAAGTTTTGTTAGGATATGACGTACAAAGCCTCCAAACTCCTAAAAAATATTGAATAGATAAATAGATAGATGAATTTAGAAATATATATTATTGTCTCTACTGTAAGATGGGGAAGTTTTTTGGTTGTAAAAGATATATATATATTGAATAGATAAATAGATAAATGAATTTTTAAAAAACTATTATTGTCTCTTTACTGTAAGATGGTTAAGTCTTTTGGTTGTAAAAAAAAAAAACATTGAATAGATAAATAGATAAATTGATTTAAAAAACTATTATTGTCTCTTTACTGTAGGATGGTTAAGTTTTTTGGTTGTAAGAAAAAATATTGAATAGATAAATTGATAAATGAATTTTAAAAAACTATTATTGTCTATTTACTGTAGGATGGTTAAGTCTTTTCGTTGTAAGAAAAAAAAAACATGGAATTGATAAAGAAAATAAATGAATGAAAAAAAAACTATTATTGTTCTTTAATGTAAGATGGTGAAGTTTTTTTGGTTGTAAGAAAAAAAAAACATTGAATAGGTAAACAGATAAATGAATGAAAAAAAAACTATTATTGTCTTTTGTTTGTCAAAATATAGATAGAATAGAATGAAATATTTTAGAAAAGTTTTGTAAAAAAGCAAAGTGGGGTAATATATGCGCAATGAGATCACTCAGACAGGCGTGAAAATTTTGCAATTATGCGCAGAAAAAATTGGAAATCAGTACCTTTATCGCTTACCCTATAAAGTGTGAATAAGGTTGATCGATCGACAAAAGTGTGAATAAGGTCGATTATCAAAAAAAGGCGACAAAAGTGTGAATAAGGTCGATTATAAAAAAAATAATAATAATAAAAAAAAATAAAAAATTGCGACAGTGTTGCCATTACTAACAACAAAGATGATATTAACGGTGATGATAATGAGGAAGAGGAGGAGGAGGAGGAGGAGGATATAATTGATAACAATGATATTGAATGGAATACAACTTTTACTATTTAAGAAGCGAATAAGTGCTGCAGTTAATATACCGACAACTACAACAATAGTAATGATAATGACGATTATAAATGATATAATAATAATGATGGTTAAAAAACAATAAAATATGATGATAATGATGATGATGATAATAAATAGTAATAATAATAATAATAATATAATAGAAATAATGACAATAAAAATAATAATAATGACGATAATAATGATAAATGATAACAATAATAATAAACCATTAAGGAAATAGAGCACGTTTTACCACCCACTCTTAGCATAAGCACCGTACCTCGGTTTGAAGTAAGTGTGAATAAGTGTTATGACAAGAGCCGTCAGAAGGGAGAGAAAGGGAGAAGGGGAAAAGGATTCTCTCGGCCTTCCCTCAGTGTGACGTTCCCGGTGCCAGGGTGCGTTAAAACGACGATGACGACGTTAATTGTGCCTTTTAAATTAGTGCTGTCTCACCCTGGGTCGGCGGAGAATGCGTTGGCGGCGAGGGAACGGCACAGGGGATTTTAGGCCTTACGGCGGGGGAGGAATAGGGGTGAGGGTCGCTTGGCTTCTCGGGTGTGGTGCGGTGGCGGGGGGTGGGGTGGGTGGGGTGGGGGTGGGGGTATGATAATGAAGGGGTATTGTATAGTCCAAAAAGGGGGGGGGAGGGGGGGTTTCTCTTCACGCATTTTTTTTTGTTGTTGTTGTTATAAATATTGTTTGGGTCGTCGTCAGTCCGGGGTTGTGAGTATGGGGGCGTGTTGGGGGGGGGGGGGTGGTAGTTGGTAGCCACGGGTTGGTATTTTTATTCAGGCGTGATTAGGGTTGGTATTGTTGGTATGGCTGTTGCTGTTATCTTATTTGCTTATTGTAATTGTTATTACTGCTCTGATTATTTTGTTATATTCATTATTATTATTGTTATTATTCATTATTAATTATTATCATTATTACTATTATATTATTATCATTATTATTATTATTACTATTATTATTATTATTATTATAATTGTTAATGTTGCTTTTGTTATTACTGTTATTGTAAACTGATTCAATCCTATCTATTTCATTATCAGTACCATTATTGGTATTATTATTAGTGCAGTAGCAGTTATTAGTAGTTATTATATATTATTATTATTATTATTGTTATCATTATCTTGTAGTTAATATGATCATTATTATTGCTATTATCATTATTGTTATTATTATGTTATCATTATCATCACCATCATTGGTGCTGTTATTTTTTATCATTATTGTTATTTCTGCATTTATTTTTGTTGTTGCTGCTATTATAGTGATTTTTTTATTAGTTGTTATTATTGTTATTGTTGTTATTATTTTGTTGCTATTATCATCATCATTATTATTATTATTATTATTGTTATTATTGTTATTATTATCATTATAGTTGCTGTTATTATTATTATTATTATTATTATTATTATTATTATTATTATTATTATACAGTAGTAGCAGCAGCAGCAGTAGTATAATATTTGATATTATTATCATTATCATCATTATTAGTGGTAGTATAATATTTATTATTATTAATATTATTATTACTACCATTATTAATGTTATCATCAGCATTCTATTACAAGTGTTACTACTACCACAATTATTTCATTCTGTTTTTATCATAGTCGTCCTATACTGTTATTAATAGCCACATTTAAATATTCACCGCTTTGACTTCGACACCCATCACCAAGTTATTTATTTCTAAGCCCGACTTGAGGTATTTTAATGGCACTAAGTTAAGACAGCGACACATCTCGAGGCTCGAGAGATTGACACGTGTCATCTAATTAATACCAGTTTCTTGATACCGCTGACAGTACCGCTGCGTGGGTGGGGTACTTCCCCTGCCACGCCTTGGAGGAATCTTAGCTTCTTCTGGGGAGTGAGGTGGAGTGAATGAATAAATGAATGGGAGAGAGAAGGATAGACATATATACATACATGCATACATACATACATACATACATACATACATACATACATACATACATACATACATACATACATACATACATACATACATACATACATACATACATACATACATACATACATACATACACACATACATACATACACACACACATACTTACACACACACACAGAGGGAGAGGGAGAGGGAGAGGGAGAGGAGAGGAGAGAAAGAGAATACAGAAATACAGAAATATAGAAAAAGAGAGCGAGAGAGAGAGAGAGAGAGAGCGAGAGCGAGAGCGAGAAGCGAGAGCGAGAGAGCGAGAGCGAGAGCGAGAGAGCGAGCGAGGAGAGAGAGAGAGAGAGAGAGAGAGAGAGAGAGAGAGAGAGAGAGGAGAGGAGAGAGAGGAGAGCGAGAGAGCGAGAGAGCGAGAGAGAGGGGGGGGGTCGGGCGATAGAAATAGATATATTTAGGGAGGGTAGTGTGGGAGAGGGAGTGGAGGAGTAGGGAGGGTGAGGGAGGGGTCGCGTGTCGGTTGGTGTGTTGGGGATGGAGAGGGGTGTGAGGAGATAGGTAAGTGGGGAGTATGAGGAGGCAGGTGGATAAGGAGTGTGGAAGCAGGTAGACAGGTTGGTTAGTGTAGGGAGGCAGATAGATAGGGAATGTGAGGAGCAAGTAGTTGGGGCTAGAAGAGAGATGAGAGAGAGAGAGCAGAGAGAGAAGAGAGAGAGGGAAGAGAGACAGAGAGAGAGAGAGAGAGAGAGGTGAGAGAGAGAGGGAGAAGGAGAGAGAGAGAGAGAGAGAGAGAGAGACACGGACAGACAGACAGGACAGACATAGATACAGAGACAGACAGAAACAGGAAAACAGAGATCAGAGACAGAGAGACAGAGACGAGACGCACACACAGCCAGAGAAACGAGGCAGCCCAGAGGACAGAACCGGGGCAGCCCCGCCGGCGAGCCGCGCTGACCGGCCAAGAGCGCCCCGAATTCCGACATCATCCTCGAACTGATCCACTCCCCCCCCCCCCACCTCCTCCCCCTTCCTCCCCCCGCCTCTTCCTTAGCCCCTCCCCTCCCTCCCCCCTCCCCTTCCCCTCCCCCCTCCTCCCTCCTTCTTCCTACCCCTGCGCCTTCCTTCTCCCCCCCCCCCTCCTGTCTCCCTCCACCCCTCCCTCCCCCCTCCTCCTCCCTCCTGTCTTCCTACCCCTGCCTCTCCCTTCCTCTCTCCTCATTCCTGCTGGACGATGGAGCGACGTAACGCTCACGATAAAGAGGTCGTAAGAGCGAGTTAATTAGTTTTGATCGCTCCCTTCTGCGCCGCCTGTCAAATGATGGGGCCGTTTAATTGTGCGGCGGCCATGAAGACGACCCCCCTCCTTTCCTCCCCCTCCTCTTCATCCTCTCCTCTCCTCTCCTTCCTCTTCCTTTCTTCCTTCTCCTTCTCCTTTCCTTCTCCTTCTCTCTCTTCTCCTCTCCTCTCCTCTCTCGCCTCCTCCCTCTCCTCTCTTCTCCCCCCTCCCTCCCTCTCCTCTCTTCCCCCGATCACTACCCTTCCCTCTCCCTGATCTTCCCTCCCCACTACCTTTCCTCTCCCCCAATCACTACCCTTCCCACTCCCTGATTCCTCCCCACTTCCTTCTCCTCTCCTCCCTCCTCCTCCTTCCCAATCACTACCTTTCCCCCCTGATCCTCCTCCCCCACTTCCTTCCCCCCCTGTCCTCCTCCCCCATTTCCTTCCCCCCTATCCTCCCTCTCCCCCTCCCCCCTATTCCTTCCCCATCATCGTTAGTGCCATCTGACCGGCGGTTGTCAACTAACGAGGCGAGAGTACTTCCCGCTCCTCACAATGAAGATATTTTGGGATCACTTTATTGCATCTGGCCGCTCGCTTCCTCCTCCTTCCTCCTGCTTCTCTCCCTCTCTTCTTCTTCTTTCCTCTTCCTTCTTCTTCTTCTCTTCTTCCTCTTCTTTCTTTCTTTCCTCTTCTCCTTCTCTTTTCTTCCCTTCTCTCCTCCTCCTCCTCCTCCTTTCTTCCTCCTCCTCCTCCTCCTCTTCCTCCTTGTTCTACTCTGCTCTTCCTCCTTCTCTTCCCTTCTCCTCTTCCTCCTCTCCTCTCCTCTTCCTCCTCCTCCTCCTCCTCCTTCCTCCGCTGACGCTGCTGTAGGAAAGGCGATTCGATTACAGCGTTACAGCAGGTCGGGAAGAGTTTCAGTTCGCTGTATTAACGCTATTATCGCCGCTGCTGTATTCCGTAATGGTTGGCTCGGGGGGGGGGAGGTCCTCGGGGAAGCTAATTCGAGAGACCTTTTTTTTTTTTTTTTAACGGGGGTGGAATGTTTGTTTTTTTTAAGGGGAAAGTTTTTTTTTTTTACTTTTATTTTAAGGGGAAGGGGTGGATATGTTTTTTTTTAAGAGGAAGGGCGTTTTTTTTTTTTTTTTATTTTTTTTGTCTAAGTTTTGGATGATTTTTTTTTACATAGAGCTATTTTTTTTCCTTTTCTTTTTCATTTTTTTTGGGGGGGAAATAACTTTTGAAAGAGTCGTTCTCCCTAACTAGAGTCGGCTCGAATGACGGGGTTTAATGACATGAATCAGCGGAAACTGTCATAAGGACAGATGGGGCGCTGTCTTTTGTTCGGATTATAAATCTTTTCTTTTTTCTAAATCTGTTATTAAATCGGACTGAGAAGGGGGAGGAGGGGTGGGAGAGGGGAAGGGTAGGGGGTGGGTGGGTGGGAGGGGAGGTAGGGGAGAGGGGAAGGGAAGGGGGTGGGTGGGAGCGGGGGGAAGGGGGGGGGGGGTGGGAGGGGAGGGGTAGGCTCACGTGATTGTGGGATTGCGTTGCGTGAAAATAGAAATATAGTTAGGAAAAGATAGGCAAAATAGAGGATAAAATTAAATAAAAATTATAAGACAAAGATAGACAAGATAGATGATAAAAATAAACAAAAATTATGAACAAGATAGATAATGACAAAAATGATAATAAAGACAAAGATAGATAGATAATGAAAAAAAAAAATGATAAATCCGAATAAAATAAAAAAAAAAAAAAAAAACATATGACGTCACTTCAAATTATGAAACTGGGACAAGTTCAGAATGAGGCGACGAAACGCATAAATGATTAATTAAAGATTAATGGAGGCCAACTTCTCAAACATAATTTGTACCCAACATAAAGATCCATACTTTCGCGAATCTGCTAATTGTGATTAATTAAAATGGATCTAGAATAATGGCGGAGGCAAGCGGGAGGGGGGGGAGGGGAGAGAAGGTGGAGGGAGGAGAGAGGGGGGAGGTGGGAGGAGGAGAGAAGGGGACTGAGGGAGGAGGAAGAGGGGGAGGGAGAAAGGGGGAGGTGGGGAGGAGGGGGAGGTGGGGAGAGGAGAGAGGGGAAGGTGGGGAGGAGAGAGGGGGAAGGTGGGGAGAGGAGAAAGGGGGAAGGTGGGGGAGGAGAGAGAGGGGGAAGGTGTGGGGAAGAGAGAGAGAGAATAGGAAGGTGAGGGAGGAGAGAGAGGGGAAATGTGTGTGTGAGGGGGGGGGCGAGGGAGAAGGAGGGGGAAGGTTAATCAGGAGTATAACAATTACCATTTGGATGAAATATGGGAAAATGGGGGCAGGGGGGGGGAGGGGGAGGGAAATCTGGTTCCTTCTTAGAGACGGGAATCGGGAGGAGGGGAGGGAGGGGAGGGGGGTGAGCCAGGGTGATGATGAGTCGCATTAATGAGGGAGATTCATGGTGGGGGAGGGATTTGGTGGGGGGTAAAGTCGTCGTTTGGACAGTGGTAAATAATGGGGTGTAATTTATTTATTTATTATTTGCTTATTTGTTCATTCACTTTTTATTCACACCTTTCGTTCATTCACTCATTTTTTGTTTATATGAACATACATGTATAATATATGCATATTTTAGGATGTGTGGATGTATTTAGACTACACAATACGCGTATTTTAAGACATGTATTGAACGTGTACAAAAAGTGTATTTAAAACTGCATTTTTCATACATGCACATTTTATGAAAAAAATGGTCTTAGAAGTTGCGCTTACTTTTTTTTTTTCTTTTTTTCTTTTTTTTTTCCTTTTTTTTTTTTTTTTTTTTTTTTTGCTTGAGTTCGTTGCCAGTCGAGTTGAAATTGATCTGTCACGATCGCGCTGTACTTGAATTTCTCAAGGACATTCGCATTTGTAGTTAGTTTAGTTGAGCATGTAAAAAAAAAAAAAAAAAAAAAAAAAAAAAAAAAAAAAAAAAAAAAACTCTGCAGTCTTGTGGGCAAAGTCCGAAAGCTGAACTCTTCATAAACTCTTTAAATTCCTTGTCAGATAGCGTGCCAACCTGTTTTTCCGGCGGGTTGACCTGAGTTCGTGTTGTGCTAATCGCGTCGGAGATTTGGCGTAGGATTAAAAAGGAGGATTTGCGAAGGACAAAGAGACAGCGAGAGAAAGTGCCAATCACAGAGAAACTGCAAAGGGAGAATAATGGAGAGAAATTAGAGATATAAATAGCTAATGAGATAAATAGAATAATAAA